>WAAF01000505.1:0-15611 GCA_013400475.1 Tricholaema leucomelas
TTGATTCTATGATTCTATGATTCTGTGATAAGCTGCTAAAAAGGACCATGTGTAAAAGCTCTTGGTCCAAGGTGGAAAAGGACCAGACAGCACAAGAGGCTAAATGTGAGGTTTTCTGAGCTGAAGAAAAAACAAGTGGAGAGTGGTTACACAAGTGGAGAGAATTTAAACTTGGTCCAATTGGTGGAAAGGACTAGCAGGGGTGATGGTGTTCTGCTACACATATAAAAACTGAAGGCGAGATCTCATGGGTGTCAATTGTGTCCACAGCAGGTATCAAGGAACCTTCTGATATTTACATTTCAAGAAGGAGCCTGTGTTTTAATTAATGTTTGGATCAGTGTGTTCCTGTGACTGTCTTTTCCTGAGCTAGTTATTACTCAGAAAGCCTAAATCAAAATGCTAAAAAAGGAAGTTGGCATATGTGAATTTTAGTTTTAAATCCACACTTATATGCCAGTAGAAAATAAAATTCATGAAGTTACCTCTAACTTTTAGGAAAATTGCCCTCTAGAAAACAAACTGTTCTGAAGATACAGAATGGAAACCTTCAGACCCATTTTGAATACATGGAACCACCAACACCGTAAGTGTGAGCCAACACAGAAAGATTTCTGCTCTCAGTGCAGAGCTGGTTGTATAGATAGGACCAGGCTATACTCCACAACTGCGCACAATGCTCCACCAGACTCATCAGGTTGCCATGCTCCTGTGGGAGATACTCTCCAGGCTAGTCACCCTTTATCTGCTTCAGGTGAAGCTGCAGAGGAATTTCTTTCTAGGTTCAGCTATGATTGTTGCAGGGTGGGTCTTTAGAAACGTTGCTCTCTGTATGGATTTTCTCCTACTTTTTTCTTCTCTTTATTTTGAGATTGTGAATGGAAGGCAAATTGAATGGGTTTTGACCCTTTTTTAATCTTCTGCAACTGCATAGATAACATGTTGAAAGGAAATCACTTGGTAAATAATAGTATTTCAGAAAAAAAGAACATTTGCTTTAACAGCAGAACATTGTCATCCCCAGAGAATATTTGTTAGTACTGTTAATAGCTGTTAGGAACACTGGCCAAACATTTGCCACAGTCTGAAGTCAGCAAGGAAGGATGTATGGTAAACAAATGTCTGATTTCTCTCATTGTGAGAAAAAATACTTCAATAATCAAAAGAATCTGGCTTAAACTATGTGTCGTATTGGTGCTGTACTGGAAAGGCACCATAGAGAGGACAGGAAAAGTGATGGGATCTGGGGGTGTGTGGAAAAAAAAAGCAGCAGAAGGTCTGCCTTTTTCCTCTCTCCTTCTGATAAAAGAATCAACAAGAGAAAGAATTCTCTAGATATGTAAGAGGAGGACAGCACATACATTTACTCACTGCAGAAGGAGAAAAACTTTGGTTTGACTTTTCTTAAAGGGTATCACTATTTTGCTTCCCAACCTGAGGCTGGGATGAGTATTCCCTGTCCTATGGAGTTTCACATCATGCTGCAGCTCTCACAGCAGGAACCTAAAGAAATCATGTAGAAGGGCTTTAGATAAATGTTGAGGCTGTCAGGAAGGAATTTTTCTGCTTGCTTTACAGAAAGGTGTTTTGGTACCTCAGTGGGTATGTGAAGCAACTAATTAAGACTCAGCTTCCATACTTGCATTTCCGCTTTCCAAGGGACATCTGATTTTTGTCACAGCTTGCACATTTGACTGACAAATTAGAAGCATCAGATAGCTGTCAGATACTCATAAATCATTTGATTTAGTGCTGTGCAATGCATGACAGGTACAGTGTTTCAGCAATGCTTTGCTGAAAGGAAAAGTGGATGGGTGAGATGAGAACAGATAACTATTCAGTGGGTACATTTTTTGGGTAAAGGACCAAATGTAAATAGTTCCAATGAGAACCTTAAGCTGAAACAGACCTGTTCCTGTAGAGTATGTAGTGACATTATTTTTAATATTTAATTACCCACAAATCCCTCCAGTAGGGTTTGAATTTCCTATTTAACTCTATACCTCGCTTCTAAAACCCTGTTTCTAATCATCTGAAAAGCCTGGATGAGGTACTTAGTGCCATGGTCTAGTTGGTTGGACAGGGCTAGGTGATAGGTTGGACTGCATGAGCTTGAAGGACTCTTCCAACCTGGCTGATTCTATGATAAATTGTATAAAAGTTAGAAAAAAAGAGTGGAGTTGTTATTGTTGTTATTATTAATATTGTTGTTGCTGTTATGTGTTTAGAATGAAAGCAAAAATGTTTTCTAAAGCTTGTTATTCAAAAACTTGTTATCTGCAGGAAAGGTCTTCTCCCACAATAGTGAATTTGGACAGCAGCAATTTTGTAAAACTGTCAATCTATAGTGATAAGGACTTTATTTAGAGTAGGGAAAATGCTGAAAGGACTGCACGCTGCTTTAAATTTAGTGCGCTGAATTGAAACTTCTGCCTTTGATGACACTTGTTGATCTAAGGTTCCTCTGATGTATCTCAAGGCTTCTTCAATAAATGTCCATACAAGCTGAAGCTGGGCAGGAGTGTATTGTTTAAGTTCCTCTAGTCGTGTAAAAATCAAAGCATTAAACAAGGTGAAAGGAGGAAATTAAAATTCATATTATGACCTAATAAAATATGTTTTTGTGGAACCTGTTTAGCATTGTTGCCTTGAATTCAGAGATGAGCACTACCTCATCAGTCTAATTTATGTTTTTTGTTAGCTGAGTCACAAGAATCACTGTAACAAAGCAGCAAATTTATAATCTTAACATCACCTTTTAGCACTCTGATAGTGACTAAAAATGGAGCTTCTGCACATAATCATTTGGAGTTGACATCAGGAAGAGTAATTGAGTAACAGAATAGACAGAGTGGGCAGTAGAAAGCCTTCCTTTATCCCCTTTACAAAGGGATGTGGGGAGGGGTTACAGATGTCTCTAGTGGCACTGCCCGGACAATTCAGTGTGGAAACTGTGCAATTACTGAAACTCTTTTATGTGAGAGTTCTCTTTTGCAGGCTGAATTTCACTCACTGTGAATGGAGTTCTGTCTCAGAGGCCACGAGCTACCCAGGACTGGAGGACAGAAATGATTCTTATTCCTTTTGAAGATTAAGAATGAAGATGCTGCACACTGGTTAGAAGTTTAAAGGGAGATTCTATTTACAGGTGCCTATAAGCAAAAGTCAATCAGGTAGAATGAACACATCCACAAGCTAGGTGTGCTAGTTTAAGCCTAGCTGGGATGTTCTGGTGAGAAGAATAAGATCATAGGCTGAGAAATGGAAACAATGGTGAGGTCTACTTCCCTCACAGCCTTGCTGAGCTGTGTAAAGAAGAAAGGCATATCAACTGTCAGTCTCCACTCTCCATTAGGTTTGTGCACAGGCCAGATGGGACTGTTATCTCAGCCTGCAACTTAGTTAACTCTTGAGATCCACCAGTGATTCCAGAAATAGTGATAGACTCTGTCCCTTTGCAATTGGATGGCAATAAAGTACACTGAGCTCCTGTGTCAACTAAGGCCCTGTATTGCCCAACTTTTGAACTGCCAGGCCACCTAATGAATACATTCCAATAGANCAGTACTCTTGGCTGGTGGAGGTGATTGGCGGGGGGAAGGGGGAAGGATTGGAGCACTGGGGAAGTGTAGATTTAGTTTTTTTTGGGGGGATGGGGAAAACTTCAAGGGTGTTTGCCATGGATGGGGAAATTGCTTTGTAAGATCTATTGCTGTATTTCTCTCTCTCTAAATACAATTTTGTATTTTCTCTCCAATTTGATTTGAGAGTTTAATTTCTGTTGCTATCTTTAGAAAAGCCACGACAATTATCTTCCTTTCCTGGCTTCCAGTTAGATGGCATCTACAAGTTCACATTGTGTTCTGGCTATAGAACTCAGGCACAGCCTCATATATATGTACAGACACACATCTATTGTATACTCAAGAACATGTGAAGAATTTGCCTTAGAGTAGCAGTTTAACAGGCCATCTCAAAGTGTAAAATTGTATTTAAAGTACGACTGAAGGGTATGTCTATATTTTGTTTGCTGAACAAATTCTCGAAAGTCATGAAGTCCAGAGCTGAAAAAATTAGATTGGAAGTGTTCTTCAAGATGACATAGGACTAGGAGTTTCCCACTGATTTGCAGGGATTTCTGTCAGAGCATTATTTTGCTTCCTGAGGTTACAACATCATTTAGGAATCCTTTGTTTCATATATTTTCTGGCACAGAGCATAATTACAAAAGGTTTGAGATACTTTGAAATACTAATGGTTTGTACCAGCTTCTTAAAGGATCTTTATCTCTTCACTTTATCCATTTAATCGTAAAAAATATTTTAACTTTGATAATTTGTATTACTTTTTTTCTGTCATTTTAGTAATTTATAGCTTCAAAGGTAAGAACACATTAGCCATTCTAAAACAGAAATCAAGTAACGCTACATTCCCTGCCCTCTAATCAGAACTTTGATCTGCACATTTAAGGTCTCAGGAAGAAGTCCATTTAGGCCTAATTGCCTCTAATTTAACCTGGCCAGTCAAATTGGGTATGAGATCACATTTTATCATACTGTAGATATTTTAATTGCTAGCATACACAGACTGGGGAGTTTATCACATAGGAGGTTATCACATAGGAGTTCAGCCTTGTGGAAAAAGACCTCATTCAATTTTCTAACTACAGACTTCACACAAAATGTGTCCTCTGATATGTGTATGAGGTTCTAAGTTGACTTACACTTGTGCACTTGAAATAATTAACATTTAGGGTTTTCTAAGCCTCAAGTGGCCTAAAGTAACTTAAATCAATATTATGCAGCTTTACATGAGATGAACTTTTGCTTAAAGACTTTAAAGAAAGGCAGCTCCTGGGAGAAAAGGCACCTCATTGCTACACAGGCAGACCTGTGCTCCTGGCTAGACAGAAGTTGCAGGCCATGCAGCTTGCACAGCAGCAGTCACTCAGGTGCTGCTGCAAGGTAGGACAATCCTGCCTTTCGCTCCCACTTCAGTAGCTGCTGCAGTGGAAATCACATGAGGGCAAAGGGCTGAAGCAAGAGACCAACAAGAATCAGAAATTCTCTATTTTTGCTTAGCATATGTTATTTTTGATTCTCTACTCCAAGTGAAATATCAAATTATCACTTCAGCTTTCACTTCGTATTGCTTCATTATCTACCAGTTTATACCTGCTTGTAGTGTCTTTCATTTGAAGCAAGATGATCAAAAGTAGTTAAACACTTATAAAGAATGATCTTTCGGAATGTGTAAAGCTTTTTGCTTGGCCATGGTGGTAATCCTTAGAGAGTCCATGAAGGCAGTGACAAATGGGGAATGTTCCTGACTACAAACTTGAAACAACTGCTACGCATTTACTTGAAAGCAGAAGTGCTGAGCCAGGTAAATTTTTTAATCGGAAGGCCTCGAACTGTCAGACTGTTTCTAAAAGTTATGTGTAACTGCAGAACATGAATGACATGCAACCTCTACACTTAATAAATGTTCCAAAAATTGAATGGTTTTGTTTCTGGGAATTATTGGAAAATCTACAGACCAAACATGATTCGTAGCAGCTATGTGTCAAGTAAATTTGGGTAATGGAAGCACTGTGAAGCAAAGGAATCACAGTTGTTAGTTGTTGTCTACAAGTTATTTTCCTCCCCTAGTGATGGAGCTTGGGCTGTTGTGCTGGCATTTGTTAAGGAGGACATTTTCAGCATTGCAGTTTAGAGCCCTGTTCTGTGGTAACCTAATTCTCTACTGCTTTTGGAAGAGTGCCTCTATATCAACCCACATCTCTACTGGGCAGTCAAACTGCTTTGAGGCTGGGTAGGAGAACAATGCAGACAAGCATAATGCAGACAAGCGTAAGCAGAAATCTCTCTTCTGACACTCAGGTGGTTTGATGACTGGTGATTCACCTCCACCATAAGATGGATGTCTGAGTGCAGGGGCATGCTGGATGTTTTGTTTTAAATAAATCAAAGAAATGTCTTCCCTCTCCATAGAGTAAAGAAATCATCTAGAGCAAGGCAGCTTCTTTTTTTTTTTTTGGCAGGAGGAGTTGGGAGACTAAGTGAGAAGAACTGCAAAATACCTTCAAAAGTGCGTCTTAGATGACACTGAACATGGCAATGTTTTCCACCAGAGATTTTTGTGCTCTTTGGCCCTACAAACATGAAAACAGCTCCTATCTTTCCAATCTTACTGTTGCACTTCAAAATTCACTAATGAAAGTGTCACCAGCAATGGATACCTTCAGATATAAATATAGGAGCTCAGCACTGTAGTCTTCAACTCTCTTGTCAGGTTGCGTCTGTGGCGTGATGTGGTGATGAAACTTTGCCATTGAACATCCAGTTTAGAATGGAATCTATAACCTAGAAGCAATTGTGACTCAGTTCCAATCACTTCAGAAGCTGCTTTCACTCCTTCATAGGCTGCTAGTATCTCTTTCTCAGTTGGGCTGTAATTTGCCTCTGAACCTCTCTAGCCACGACCCCAGAAACCAAGTGGACAACCTCGTGTCTCATTTGGAGCTCTCTGCCAAAGACTCCAAGTTGGACCATTGTCACTGGCAGCTGTGTACACCTCTCCCTACCCCTCTCAACCTTACCCCAGTCCCAAGGAAGAATGGAGGTTCAGCCAGGGGGTTAGGAAGCAAAGGTGGATTAGTCCAAAATGGAGGGTGAGGTTAGAGAGTTAGATACAGCCCAGCCAGTTCCCCAGCAGCAGCCCAAGTGAGAGAAGTGCTGAGTGTGTTATCTGTGTTTTGACTTATGTTTTCATACATCTCAGTAAGCCTATGTGGGAAGTAGACATCACCCTTGTTTTCCTTTCACAGCCTGTAATCTAGTTCTTCTCACCAAAACATTCTAGCTACCTTCAATCTAGCGCACTTGATTTTTTTTTCTCTTCACATTTTTCATAGTTTGTTTACCCATCACTTGTAATCACTCCTAAGGGAACTTGCCCAGAGAGCTCAGTAGAGAGGTCAAACTGGGGCTTCAAGCTGACAGCTTCTGAAACTCTTTGGTAAGAGCTATGAAATAAAAGTAAATTGAGCTGGAGCCAGTAAACTTTGAAATTTACTTTTAGTGGAGGTTTTGGCTCTGAAATATGTTCAAAAGTTCTATTTCATTCCATTTAAATGCATTGAGCTTCTACAAAAGCTTATTTAAATTATGTTAGGAGAGACAAGGGTCTAGGCGGAACAGACAGGGTCTTGTCAGAGTTGCTGCAAGAGACAGGAAGTCAAGAGTTCAAAGAGGAGTAATAACAACAGCATTTTGAAAGAGACAACATTTTTACAACCGACTGGAGAGATAGTGAAGTCGTAAGGGAGATGTAGAGATAAGTTATCTGTGCAACAGGATAATTATTCCAGCCCTGATTTGAATGGCATGACTCTGTTTCTGATAGAAAGCTAAACCATTGATCAGTACATAGAGAAAATAGCTTCAGAGTAGTAGCCCTTCAAGTAATTACTTAGTTGACTCAGGGGTTTTTCTTTGTTCCGTTGTTTGGTTTTTTTTGTAACCCCTACCTTTTCTGTATGGCTTCTTTGGAAGGCCTCAAGTGAGACCAGTTTTGTTTAAAGTATCACATTTTATTTCCATAGTGTCATGCTCTGTACTTTGCTGTGCTAATTCCCTACAATATTGACCACAACACTGCTATGGAGTTTGCAGAGCAGAAGTACCACTCCACACCATAAGCTCCTGCAGTTCCTTATTGACCTTACCTTCTGCCCTGTGGATAGGGGGAGTTTAGAGGACAATTAAGCCCTGACAGTATCTGTTACAAGAATAAAAGAGTAATTACACATTACTAAATACTCAGCGGCCTTTTCCCCAATCAGTTCCTCTGATTCTACTTTTCAGCTGAAGCAATGTCCCATTTGTGCTAAGCATGCCTGAGTTTGTGTTTCCAAGTTTTCAAAATGCTTTCAATTAAAGTTGATGTTATACTGCAAGTTTCTAAATAGAGTCAATTGTGGTAGACACTTTAGGCATAAGTGCCATTGTACATGAAGTATTATATCCAGAGAGAAAACAATTTATTTTATGCAGATGAAGTGCTGTGGCCTCTGCAACAGGCCCTGAAGCAAAGCTGACTTCTAGATAAACACCCCAGGCAAAATGTTAGATATTGCTGTATCTACCCATTAGTGAAACATGTATTATCCTTAACATCTATTACCAATTTAAAAAAATATGTGAAAACATATGTGTGGAGTGGTGTGCATGCACCCTCGAGAGAGTGACGCAGCGGGGGTCATTGCCGGGCAAGGGGGTAATGTAAATGTGGAGTAGCAGCGGCATGAGACTCAGCTGTGGGAAGAGAGCAGCTTTGTTTGCTGAACCCAGCCAGCAGTGTGTTAATAGATTTATGAATATCAGAGAGGCTGAAAAGGCCACTGGTGGAGCCCTGATGAAGAGTCAGTGTCACACATCCCCATCATTTTCAGGGCAACAACAAGCAACAGCAGCTTGTTCTCATCTGGAGGCAGAAGCTAACAGAGATGCAAAGAGAGTTTTTAGTCTGTTTTCTAAGTCCTGTTGAAGCTTCATTACTGATCATCCCATAGTTGTCCCCTGATGTCTGGGGATCCCAGACATCCCATTAATACCACAACTGTCACTAACTGGCAGTCACTTCACCTTTAATATACTGCATCATTGCTTTGAGAAGGTGGCATCATGTCCAAATGAGGAAGATAGAGGAGAATGAACTCTGGCAGGTTAAATGTAAAAACAAAACAAAGCAGGCCAAAGAGTTTAAACAACTAACAAAATGCATAAAGTAATAATAAATCCTTTTACAAGGCCATAAAAAGCCGGAACCTGCCAGAAAAGCTGTCCAACAATTAATGATTAGAGCATAAAAGAAGCATTCATAGAAGTTACGCTCAGAATAGATACACTAAATCAAATTTTATACATAGTTAATGTGGAAGAATATTTACTTGGCTTCCCCCTTGCCACACAAATATGCTTTTTTTTGTTTTAATGGGTAATACCTCAATGGTTCTAGATTTAATTGAAGTTCAGAAAAGGCTATAAAACAGGTTCTTCAGGACCAGAGGATATTAGTCCAAGAACTCAGAAAGAAATGAAACATTAAACAGCTTAAGTAGAAAGTTCAATGTATGATTTCTTAAAAATGGTAAGAGACAGGAAAAAAAGCCAATAAACAACAACAAAACAAAACCAAGCACCCCCACCCCCCAAAAAAAAATCAACCAAACCCAGTCACTCTGAACCTTTGTATTGTGTTGAAGTGGTCTGAACTGTAAGAACTAAATTTGCGGACATGTGAAAAATAGCATATTGAAGAACAGTCAACAAAGCTCTTTGAGTTAAAAGTCATGACACATCTCTGAAGGGTAGAGATAGGCAGATAGGTAGACAAAGGACAAGGGAGAAGCAGTCTATTATGTCTTAGCTTTACCGACATAGAAAGGATATCTGTGAGGCCCCAGATGAACTCCAACTTTCCAGACACTCCTCTATTATTTTCTGTTCCTCATGCCATGCATATTCTTTGATCTTGGCTATGCTAAAAGGAATTTAAGCAGTCCAGTCTGTCCGGGTGGGCTTTGCTGTAACACGTTGCACTTTCTCCAGGACATAGAAGAGAGTGTTTGAGAGCCTGCAGAGTTGTGGCAGGATAAAGGAACAAGAGGAAAAGATCCAAAGAGAGGACGTTTGTCTAAGTGAAACTTTGCTTGGACTTGAGTCTGAAGTTGTCATTTGTCACTTCAGGCATCACTATTTCTGTGATCCCAGTTCCTACAGGATAGCTTATGAGAAACACCTACGCTGAAGTGTGAAAAATATTCCTTCAAACTTACACTGAGACATGTTCCAAGTGTAGTAAAACCATTACATCAAAAAAACAGCTGCCTGACGGGACAGGCGATGTTGAGCTCATTAAAATGAGCTCTATTCTCTAGTTTCATAGTGGGCAGCACATATTTGTTTCTTTTTTCTCTTTGGGGGAGTGTGGATTTGCACCTTTTTAGAAGCATTCCTCATCTTTATATCATGCATGTTTGCAATCTCACTACTACTTCTGCTTACCAGCAAATGATCCAAAATGTGGAAGCTGCTGTTTCTGCAAACAATGCTTCTAAGATAAATGCAGAAGACATGAAATTGAGAAACATTTCACAGGATCATAAAATGGTTTAGGTTGGAAGGGACCTGAAAGATCATCTGGTTCCAACCCCCTGCTATAGGCAGGCACACCTCCCACTAGAACAGGTTACTCAAGGCCTCATCCAACCTGGCCTTGACCTCCAGGAAGGGAGCAGCTACAACCTCCCTGGGCAACCTGTGCCAGTGTCTCACCACAATATTTTCACCACATTTCCTAACTGAAGAGCTACAACTTGCAAAGAACAAAACAAACCATTGCATGAGTGCCAAAAGAAAATAACATTCTGCAGAAATCACATCTTTCAAGGCAGTGGACCTGTCTTTTATAGGGAACTGGTTTTAGTGCTTTATATAGGGGATTATTTTTAGCTTGTCTACAGGGCTAAATTCTATTGGTTAAGTGAGTTAGATGTGCAAGATAAGGAACAGTACAAAAATCAGCTACTTCAGGCAATAGGATATAGAATCATAGAACCAACCAGATTGGAAGATCCAAGATCATCCAGTTCAACTTATACACTCTGGGATTCTGCAAGGCTGTAATAAAGGATTCTCTACTCTCTGTATTTCTGGAATTCTGTTACAGAGCAGCAGTGAGATTCCTATCTTATCATTCATCACAAATGGGCCCTGTTGTCATAAAGACATCCATAAGCTACAACCAAAATGCTGCTCCTCTTTGTGATCGATCACAAAGCAATCAGTGGTTAAAATCTTACTCATTCCCTGAGGTTTTGGCCCTTTATCTATCAGCTGCAGTTCTGCATCCTGCTGTAATTCTTTATCTCTAACTCTGCTACATAGACTAGTAAAAGTACCTCCCTGACTCCTTTCATCCTTCCAGAAGGTGAGTTACTGTGATAGTTACGCGCTCATCCATGAAGGCCTCCCATAAGATGACCCCTTCAGACCATCTCTGTCGACTAACAATTTTGCTTTCACCACAAAGGGCACTTCCCGAAGCAGAGCCACCAGCGAGAGGGGAGGAGGGGCACCGGGTGGGCTCCCTCAGGCGCCTGCATGAGGCGCTGCCGCGGCTGTGAGCATGGCTGTGGCAAGCCAGCAGCAGGCCACGTGCCGGAGAGGCAGCACTGGAGCTGCCTCACTGCATCCCAGTGAGCAGTGTGCTGAGACATTACAAACATTGCCCAAGGGCCAACAGTGGTTGACTATACCCCGAGGGGCGCTGCAGCTGTTTGTGGCTTATTGGGCTGGGCTCTGAGCCTCTGCCAGTGCACTACATAAGTTCACAGTTCTAGGGTGACCAGCCCCTGGGGGGAGTGAGGAACAGCTGTGTGTAGGAGTGAGGGAGCAGGGTGAGCGGGAAGCAGTGAGCAGCGTTTGGTTCCTTCCAGGGCAGAAGGAAGATCATAACCACAACATGGCCAAGAGTCACAGGGCAAAAGAGTGTGGTACTCAGACCATGCTTCCACACAAACGTGCAGCTGTGCAGGTTTCTGGCTGCGATGAGTGCCTGAACCTGGCACTTGAACTAGGAGGAGTCAAAGACACTGCTTTTGTACGCTGTGATCAAATAAACGACCTGCTCAGGCAGGGCTTGAACCGAGAGAGGAGGTAGAGAGATTGAGAACAATCAGAGAGTGTGAAAGCGAGAGATTGATGGAACCACACTCTGGACCCAAGGCAGCAGGAAGAGGCTCTACAAGCAGAGGAGGACCCCCTCTTCTCCTGTCACCAGACAAAAGGAGGGGATATAAGGGACAAGGGGGAAGGGAAAAAGGTCCCTCCTCACAGAGGTGAGAACCTCCTCAGCCCCTGGCACCTACCCCGTTGACATACAATAGGTATGGGGCTTTGGGAGTTGACAGTCAGGAGAATGAAGATGGAGACAAAGTGCTCTACAAGGGGTTGAGGATGATGGCTCTTCCAGCTTAGAGGTGTCATTGAAGTCTAGGCCAGGAGCCCTCTGCATTACAAGCTCTGGTATTAAAAAGAAAAGAAGGGTAATAGTACTTGGTGACTCCCCTCTGAAGGGAACAGAGGGCCTTATGCAAGAAGGCTGCCTAAGATAATTTGTCCCTCTGATTACTACCCGCCACTGGTTGTCCAGGCTGGCTGTGATGAAAGCGACATAAAGGATACCAGGGAAGTCCAAGCTCTGAGTCAACTGATTGATGAGGTAGGAGCACAGGTGGTATTCTGCTCAGTCCCCACTGTGGCAAGGATGGATGCTGAAAAGCAGAGGAACAGCAGTATCAGCATTTTCAATAAGTGGCTCAAGGGCTGGTGCCTGTTCTTGTAGGTGACTTTAACCTGTCAGATATGTGCTGGCAACTCAGCAGAGAGGTGGCAGTCTAGAAGGTTTTTAGAGAGTATAGAGGATAGATTTGTGATGCAGATGCTGTGCCAGCCTACCAGGGATGAGGCTCTGCTCGCCCTGATGTTTACAAATAGACAAGGGCTGGTGGGAGATGTGTTGATCAGAGGCTGCCTGGGGTGCCATGAAATAATAAATAATAATAAAGTTTTCAATATGCAGGTTATCAGCAAAACATCTACACTGGACTTCTGGGGACTTTGTCTTATTTAAAGAACTAGCTTGAAGAGTACCTTGGGAAAAAAGCCCTTAAAAACAAAAGAGTCCAGGAAGGTTAGACCTACTTCAAGAAAGAAATCTTGAAGGCACAGGAACAGGCTGTGCCAGTGCATCAAAAGCAATGCTACTAGAGAAGATGACCTACCTGGATGTGTGAGGGACTTGTCAAGGAATTCAGGTTAAAAAAAGAGGGCATATTACCTTTGGAAAGAGGGGGTTGTGCTAGTTTGAGCCTAGCTAGAATATTTTGGTCAGAAGAATTAGATCATAGGCTGAGAAATTAAAACAATGGTGATGTCTACTTCTCTCACAGCCTTGCTGAGATGTGTAGAAAGGAAAAACAAAACATTAGATAAAGTCACTTTGCTTGGACACTTTGCTCTGGGCTTTTGNGCTCAGGAAAAAAATTAGGATGCAGCCAGGTCATGTAGGAAGAAAATTAGGGAGGCCAAAACCCTGTTAGAACTTAGACTGGGCACTGCTGTGAATGATAACAAGAAGTGTTTCTATAAATATATTCATGACAAAAAGAGGGGCAAGGATAACCTCCACTTTTTATTGGATAAGGAGGGGAATGTAACTAGAGATGAGGAAAAGGCAAAGGTGTTTAACACCTTCTTTGCCTTGATTTTCAATAGTAAGGCAGGATGTCCTAAGGACAACTGCCTCCTAAGCTGGTAGGTGGGGTCAGGGAGCAGAACAAGCCCCCTTGTAATCCAGGAGGAAATAATTAGGGACTTGTTCAGCCTCTTGGATCCTCACAAGTCTATGAGACCAGATGGGATCTATCCCAGGGTGCTAAGAGCGCTGGCAGATGAGCTAGCCAAGCTGCTCTCTATCATTTATCAGCAATCCTGGCTCACTGGAGAGGTCCCTGAAGACTGGGAGCTGCCATTGTGATGCCTATCCACAAGAAGGGTCAGAAAGAGGAACCAGGAAATTCCAGACCTGTCAGTCTTGTGCCACGCAAGATAATGGGGCAGATCATCCTGAGTACAATCACAGGATGGGCAGGGGATCAGACCCAGCCAGCATGGATTTAGGAGGGGCAGGTCCTGCTTGACCAACCTGATCTCTTTTTATGACCAGGTGACTGCCTGGTGGATGTGGGGCAGGCTGTGGATGTAGTCTGCCTAGACTTCAGCAAGGCCTTTGATACTGTCTGCCATAGCAGACACCTGGCAAAGCTGGCAGCCCTTGGCTTGGACAGGGGCACTCTGTGCTGGGTTAATAACTGGCTGGAGAGCCAGGCTCAGAGAGTGGTGATGAATGGAGCTACCTCCAGCTGGCAGCTGTCACTAGTGGTGTGCCCCAGGGATCAGTGCTGGGCACAGTCCTGTTCAATATCTTAACTGATGATCTGGATGAGAGGATTGAGTCCTCTATCAGTAAGTTTGCAGATGACACCAAGTTGGGAGCAAGTGTGGATCTGTTAGAGGGCAGGAGGGCTCTGCAGAGGGACCTGGACAGGCTGGATAGATGGGCACAGCCCAGTGCCATGAGTTTTAACAAGTCCAAGTACCAGGTTCTGCACTTTGGCCACAACAATCTCATGCAGCACTACAGACTGGGGACAGAGTGGCTGGAGAGCAGCCAGGCAGAGAGGGACCTGGGGGTACTGGTTGACAGCTGACTGAATATGAGCTAGCAGTGTGCTCAGGTGGCCAGGAAGGACAATGGCATCCTGGACTGCATCAAGAATAGTGTGGCTAGCAGGACCAGGGAAGTGCTTCTGCCTCTGTACTCAGCAGTGGTGTGGTAGTTTGAAGCTAGCTAGAATGTTTTGGTGAGAAGAACTAGATTACAGGTTGTGAAAAGGAAAACAGAATGATGTCTGCTTCACTCATAGGCTCACTGTGAGATACAAGAACAAGAATCCAAACATAGATAGGGAACTTCTGCTGGGGAGCTTGAAGCTGCATTTCTTTCTCTAGCCTCTCTGCCATCTCTCTGATTAATCCACTTTTGCTTCCTAACTCCCTGGCTGAACCTCCATTCTTCCTTGGGACTGGGGTAAGGTTGAGGTGGGGGGAGAAGGTGGAGGGGCAGTTGGAAGCCCCTCCTGGGGACTCAGGTTTCTGGGAGGAGAGTTGTGTTTCTGTATTACCTTTTACCTTGTCTATTTCTGTCTATAACTGTATATACTGTAAATATCTGCTTGTCTATTGTGCTAAGCTGTAAATAGAAGCTTCATTCATATTTCCAGAGCTGGCTGAGTCTAGGCTGGGTGATTTTTAAAGCGGGGTGTGCGTGTGTGTGTGCATGTGTGTGGAACAAACACCCAAACCACCACATCCTTTTATTTTGGCACTCCAATGTGGGGCAAATTGATTTTGAGTGATTGTTAATTAACTCTGGGAATCAGAATGAAGCTAATGAAGCTATTTTACTNAGAATTTTATTCATGTCAGACTGTGGCATTTCTGTTATGTGTGATCTTAGGTCTTGTCATTTTGATTTTCATATTAATCTTAGCATTATGTATGAGAAACTTGAGTGTGATGGCTTTAAGAAGTTAAAAGAAGGGGCCAGTGTCCCAGACAAATGGTAAACAGAGTGAGAAAAACGGCAATCTAAGTGTAAACACTGATAGTTCAGGGACAGAGCAAGGGGGGGGCGGGGGCACCACTACACCTCCTCCCCTAGATTCTGGGAATACTGCCAATGTTCCCGCCAAAAATGATAACATGGCAGAATGCCCAGGAACACAGGGAACTACCCAAACTCAAGATGTTCATTCAACTAATAACACTAATTCAGCCAGTTCAATACCTCAGGCAGCAGATTTGAACTCACAGGCCTCAGGTCAGACCCCAATAACTCAAAACTGCTAGCGGAATCATCAAAATATGTCTCTGTGCAGGTTATCTTGGCTCCTGCCAAGGCAAAAGCTAAGACACGACATT
>WAAF01000511.1:0-14648 GCA_013400475.1 Tricholaema leucomelas
GAAGAACAGAGTCATGCCAGTTACCATATGGCAACCCATCTGCCACAGGGGCCAGGAAAATGTGTTCCAAAATTGTTTCAGAGGGATAGGGAAGAAGCTGTAGGGATATAGGATAGGGTCTTCCAACTATAGCAATTTTTAAAGTGGTGTTTTCAAGTTCAATCTCTGCTAGTGTTCTGTTGCTCTCCAGTGAGCATATTAACCAACTGAAGCAGAAAAAGAGCGCTGCTTTTGCACTGCTTTCATCTCACCTGTCATTCCTGGTGTTTACACAGAATGGAGCCTGCCCTGTCAGAAGCTGCATTTTTTGCATACCTGCCCTGCAGCCAGTTCTGATTAGGCAGCCTGCTCTGTGGAGCTTCTGAAGTCCTGAGCTTGGGAATAAATAAAAGAATCAGATTAAAGGGAAGGAAAGATAGCTAAAAAAGCAAAGCAGAATAGAAGTGCAGCAATCGACTTCTTTACTTTCCTCTTCACAGAGTGTTTGGAAAACAGAAACACATAAGGAAAGTGTTTTTACAAATGCTCATGGCTGCCTGTTGGGAGAACAGTGAAGCAACCCTGTGTGAAGCTGTGTGCTTGGGGGTAGCGTAGCATATCTGAAGTGTCAAATGTAGGGATCCTAGCAGATGTACAGCTCAGTTTTGGCCTCCTATGGCAAAGAAACCTCATTTTGCAATCGCAAAAAGACTGCAACTTCTAGTTGGGTAGGGTAAGTTCTTGCATGGGGAGGAAAAGACTGATAGAGCCCAGGGCCAAGACAGGAATCCAATCCTTCTCATAATCCATGTAATTAAGGATCGAGTGAGAAACTGCTAAACCTTACCCTTTCTTTCCCATGTTTGAGACCGTGTATCAAATCAAAATGCAGTTTCAAGGGTTAAAGAGAAACTTCAATTGCTCCAAATCCCCCCAAGTCCTCTCTACACTAGATGAGGGACTGTAAGGAGATAGGAGAAACATGAGACACTTAAATGTATGTATGGAAGTAGTTGAAGATGCAGAAGCAGTGCCAGATTAGGAAATGAGTTCATGAGAGGTCACTGTAGTTTAGATCCAGTGATCTGCTGTTGCAGGCTACCATGGAGCTTCCTTAAGGCACAGGTGTTAGCTCAGTGGGAAATAGGCATATTCAAGTACTACAGTGCCAGTGTGACCTGGTTTAATGCTACAAAGATGTTGCTGGATGTACCTTGCTGGCTTCTGGCATTGATGCTTGTTGTGTATTTAACACTCTAGCATCTGATGGTGTGTTTTACAGGATGATAAATAGTGAGGAAGGATTTTTTTTTAACTTGGAATTGAATTTGGTACACAGTACTGCCTCTGATTTCTGCATTGTCAGATACTTCATTCACACCCACACAGATGTGTAAGGTCATGCCTTGAAGGGCCCAAGCCAGTAAAGGTCCAGCAATATCACTGGCTCATGAAACAGCATGTGGTGATGCTTAGATTGTCCATTTGGTTGCTTGGAGGTCTTTGCAAGGAGGAATATTCTTCAGAATTGCTGTTGAGAAGACAGTGAGGTAAAGAAAAATGTTTGTTAGGCCAAATAAAGAGTTTCCAAATGCTGTTGCTTCACCAAGGCTGCACTCAGCCCTTGCGTGGAAGCAGTTGGATATCTCAGGCCGACTCCCTTGAATGCCTTCACTAATCTGAAATTAATTATTTTAACAGTCTTCTGCAACTGCAGCTGGCTTAGCCAAACTCTAGTGCTGCCAGCCAACCGCTTTCTCATCCTGGCAGCCCTTCCTCTTAAATCACTAATCCAGGGAAGCTTTGCAGATGTTCCTACTTTGAATAATTCATTTCAGTCAATGGAACTGCCTGCCTAGTATGGAGCTGAATACATACATCATGTTCTGAAGAATTGGGGCAAGCTTAAGTAATCTTGTTCTGCAGAACCATAATTATCAACTGCCTTGGGGTAAGAGCTGTGCGTGCTGACAGGTTGTGGAAATGGGTCAGTGGGAATGAAGAGTCCATTAGTTAACTTCCAAAGCTTACAGGTTGTGGAAATGGGTCAGTGGGAATGAAGAGCCCATTAGTTAACTTCCAAAGCTTTAGAAGTTAACCTGAAATGCTACTAACTTGTACTGAAATAGAGCATGAGATGAAATCAGACTCTCAAATGGAGAAATTCCTCCATTCCCTTGGTAGGAGCTGAAACTTGTGTGACCATCCTGTGACACAGCCAAAGAACAATGGCAAAATTCCTGCAGCCTTCCTGTTTGAGAGGACTTTACTACAACAACAGTTGTGAGAGTTGGACTTCCTGTTCAGCCCCCTCCCAAGTGATTTCACTGTGCTTCATCTCTAGGTTGCCTCAGCATCCTGTTTTGTGTCTATGTTTTACACCATAATGCTTGCAGTCAAGGTGTGACCCTGGCATCTTTATTTTCAGCATTTCCGTGCTTTTAGAGTAGTTAATTCAGCCGTTCTGGTATTTTCATAGAATGGTTTAAGTTGGAAGGGACCTCAAGGATCATCCAGCTCCAACCCCCTGCCATAGGCAGGGACATCTCCCACTAGAACAGGTCGCTCAAGGCCTCATCCAGCCTGGCCTTAAATGCCTCCAGGGAGGAAGCATCCACAACCTCCCTGGGCGACCTGTGCCAGTGTTTCACTGCCCTCACTCTAAAGAACTTCTTCCTAATATCTAGTTTGAATCTCCCCTCTGCCAGTTTAAACTCATTACCCCTTGTCCTGTCATTACAAGACCTTGTCACTAGTCCCTCCCTGGCCCTCCTGTAGGCCCCCTTCAGATACTGGATGTTTTTATGTGAGGTAAACATGAAGTGTGTGTTTGAAATCTTATCTTGCCTCTGGTTTACGCTAATCTCTTCTGAAAACTCTCTCTAATCTCTTCCTCTGTGAAAACTACTTAGTGCTCTATCTACTGTGACCTCTGCTTTTAATAAATCCCCCAGAACTTTATCCTTATTCCTAGTTTGTACCCTCTAGTCTATGTTAGTGCACTCGGTATTGCTGGGAACATGTTTCCAGTATCAGTGATACGTTAACTTCAGACAAGAAAGTGAACTCCATGTGAGATCGCCTACAACAAACTTTCTCACTTTTATGGGACCAGTTGTGCTTGTTGGAAAAGCAAGCATGGGATAGCAGAAACAGCACCAGAGTTCTCCCTGCTTTGTGGTGAATAATGTTAGAATGGGAAGCCTTGAGGAAGTTAATGCACAAGAGGAATGTGGCACTTCTGCTGCTCAGTAGTGAATGTAGCAAATGGTTAATGAGCTGTCTCTGCTAATTTGGGGTGGTGGTCAGAACTAACTGTTTTCCTGTTGTGAGTAGTTTGTGCACTGCTGCTCCTGAAGCTGATGTCAGGGTGATACACAGCTTGAGGGAAGTGCTGTGCAGCTCACACTGTATGTGTCTAGATAATAAAGTTTTTGGCAGCTCTGACCTGCCTCCAACAGTGTGAAGAAGCTGGACAAACTGTTAGTTTTGTGGTCAGTGAATTGCCTTTTGGAATACATTTCTTCATTTAAGTCTCCCTGGGAGTTTTCCTTGTTACAAGATTCTTTCAGTAGTAATTCTGGGAAAGAATCGGTTTTGCTTTTAAAAGGAAAGTGTATGTATGGGGATGCCTGCAATACATGAGGAAAACAAACTTGATGAAATGCTGAAAAAAAAAATCAGCTCTTTGGGCTGGTTTGTTGCTGCTTACATCAGTTTCTTTGGAAAATGGAGGTTGTCTTTCCCTAGAACTTGCTTATTTCGCTCTCATGATCTGTGTTTGAATTGGGCATCAAGATAGGAAATATTCAGCTTTGAAACAGCAGTTTAGGGGCTTAATTGAAAAGTGCCTTCTCTGGAATTAATCCTCTCTTCTGCTGTGTGTTTTTTCTTCCTGCTGAGAATGAAATGGAACTAGCAGGTGACTCTCCATTGCATATTGTCTGTGGAAAAAAAAACCTGTTCAGTGATGACTGAAAGATCTGAACAGATGGATTCTGGATTCTAAATCTGCTGCTTTTATAGAAGCTGCCTCATGTAAAGATGGAAACATGAAAGATATGGAAATCTGTATGTGGCTTGGTTTATATATTTGTTTTGATTTCATCTTGTTCATCTGCTGTAAAGACCTAATGTCTTTAACAACAGAAACAACTTCCTGTGCATTGCAGGGTGTCAGCTGTTCTTTCCTCAGTGGATATCTATTTGTACTTTTCTGGTCATCATCTCCTTGGGAGCTCTGGGTGCTGCTGCTGTAATAAATGCACATGTTTACAGTGACTCGAGTGGAAACATTCTGTAGTTGATTATAAGAATGAAAAGAAGGGGGAGGGAAATAAAAGTAGCAGATTGGGGAGAAAATATGAATACAAGCAGCTTTTGTTTATAAGGAAACTTGTGATCCTCTATTATTTTGGCAGGGTCAGAGAATCTTTTACTTGGTAGAGAACTGCTAGCATTTGCAGATCCATGCTAAAAACGCTTTGCTGATAGAGCTATCCTGTGCTAGAAATGCACCCTGAGTCCACAGCCACAAACTTTGCTTTACTGGCAGAGCTTGCACTGTGTCATCTCCTGGTGTGACAGAGCCTGGGGAGCACCAAGTGCATGAAAACGTCTTCCCTCTGGTGTAAGTCAGCTGCAGCTGAGTTGTGCTCAAAGCTGTTGCTAGCAGATGTAGTACCTTTCCATTCCCCAACATACATAGGCACGCTCTGAAAGGAAAAGAGGATCGTACAGTGGTGCTCTGGCCTACGATACCACTCCTGCCTTGTTGTTATGACTTTGGTGATGATATCTAGAAAGGATATCATGTAGCTTGCATATTAATTTGAGAAGTGACAAGTGATCAACAGCTTGGCTGCTGGAGTTACTAATCTCTTCTGCTTCTCTTTCTACAGAGACTTCCTGAGAGTCCCGCGGTAGAATGTGTCTGTTAGGGGCAGTGGGATGTCACTTAACTTCCTTCTCCCCAAAGAGGAAAGTTAAACTTGGAAGGCTTTGTGAAAACACCCGTGTTTGGTGTGTCCTGATGAGGCTTTCTACCACTCTCCATCAGGTTACAGAGAGCTTGAGTTTCTCTGCTCCAAGTGCCAGAGAGCAGCTGTTGGGAGTCTGCCATCTGCTGCACTGCTCTGCTTTCCCAAAGCTGCTGCAAGCTGTGGGCGTAGAGCACAACAGAAAGTCTGTCAGCTGTTTCCAAAGCTTTCAAATAAGTGTACTCATAGTTGAGGCTCTGGACAAGACATTGTGCCCTGACCTTT
This sequence comes from Tricholaema leucomelas, assembly GCA_013400475.1. Taxonomy (NCBI): domain Eukaryota; kingdom Metazoa; phylum Chordata; class Aves; order Piciformes; family Lybiidae; genus Tricholaema lacrymosa; species Tricholaema leucomelas. The sequence continues at coordinate 5,244 of WAAF01000511.1, forward strand.
GATGCTGTGGATGCTTCCTTCTTGCTCACAAAGCTGTTTACTAGGGACTTCTGGATACCCTCTGAAATTTGAGAGGAAGAAGAGATGGGGACATTTTTGTTCTGGTGACTTGTTTGAAACCCTTGCTACAAGTGTCCTGGGCATGTCATGATCCAAATAAAACAACAACAACAAAAAGAAGTGGTCTAGCTGGGCTTTCTGCTTCCTGGAGAAACGTGTGTGTACTGTGCCTTTTCCTCCTGAAGGCTGCTATTTAAGGCGTCGGTAACAATCTTGCAATTGCTCTGGCACTCATGGGTAGGCTGTGGCTGCGATGGGAGGAGGGCTGGTCTTTTACAGTGAAATAAACCAGAGGACTAAACTGTATTGCAGAAAAGAAACAAGATGATCAAGGAGAGAAGTGAACTTCTATTCAGTAACTTGTGCCAAAGAGAAAGTATGCAAAATATCCCAAGTGCTTTCTACTTCTGCCTGTAACTTTGGTTTGGCCCACAGGTGTGTGGATGTCATCAGAAGCTCTGCATAGCTGCATTTGACCATACTCAGTGTGCAGTAGTCCAGAATCTTTCAAGGAATCTTTCAACATACAAATCTAACTCCCTTCTTTATTGGCACAAGTATTGTTCTACTCTTTAACCTACCACTTCTGTCTATACTCTCAAGGTTTCAAAATGAGGCTTGTATTGTACCATGAAGTGGCTGGAGGATATGCTCCAAGTAAGGTCTCATGAGTTCATAAGAGGTACATGGACCTGCTGCAGAGGGTCCAGGGAAGGCCACAAAGATGATCAGAGGGCTGGAGAACCTCCCCAAGGGGGACAGGTTGAGAAGGCTGGGACTGTTAAGCCTGGAGAAGAGAAGGCTCTGAGGAGACCTTAGAGCAGCCTTTCCAGTACCTGAAGGGGGCTACAGGAGAGCTGTGAAGCAACTTGATAGGTCTTGTAGCGATAGGACAAGAGGGAACAGCTTTGAACTTAAGGAGTGGAGATTTAGACTGGAGATTAGGAAGAAATTCTTTACAGTGAGGGTGGTGAGACTGGAACAGGCTGCCCAGGGAGGTTGTGGATGTCCCCTCCCTCGAAGTGTTCAAGGCCAGGCTGGATGAGGCCTTGAGCAACCTAGGCTGGTGGAGGGTGTCCCTGGCCGTGTCAGGGAGGTTGGAACTAGATGATTTTTAAGGCCCCTTCCAGCCCAACCCATTCTATGAGTCTATCAGACTCCAAGCTCCTGGCACTCTGACTTGAGCTGGTGGTGAGGCTACACCACCTCCACTGCACTGTTACAACATGCATTCATTCTTCTGAAATGTTTGTCTCTTGTGGTCAAAACACACCCTTTCTGTTGGCAAAGAAATAGCCTGTGGCAAAAGAATTCTTGGTGTGTTTACTGTAGCCTGCGCTCTCCGCGGCTGGGAAATTGGCGTTGCCTGTGTCATAGAAACGGGGCTGAGACATGGCTCTTTTAAGGCTCTCCTAGGCAAAGGTAGCAAACATCCCTCCCCACGTCATGCATCCCACCAGCTTCCCTCTCCCTCCCAACAGGGTTGTTTTGCCATTTGGGAAATGGCTACAGTATTTCTTCTGATTCATGAAGATTAAATTGTACTTGGTTGAGCTGTCAGCGGAGTGTCGTGAGCTTCTCTGAAAGGAAAATGTTAACAATAAGTGACATTTGCTTCCAGAAAAGCTTTGAAGTCTGTTGCAGTAATTGCAGTGGGCTTCTACTTTTACACTGGTTGCCATAGGTACTGTGTCTACTTCCAGATACTTTCTAGCCAAGAGAGACCTTGTAGCTCTCAAAAAAGAAAGAAATTAAAAAAGAACAGTTCCTGCTTTATATATTTTCCTAGCTCTTGGGGCTGTTTAGTCCCGAGTAGAGAAGGCTGAGGGTGGATCTTGTTAATGTCTGTAAATATCTGAGAGGTGGGTGTCAAGATGAGGGTGCCAGGCTCTGTTTGGTGGTGTACAGTGACAGGACGAGGGGTACAGGGTAAAACACAGGAGGTTCTACCTCAACACAAGAGGACACTTCTTTATTGTGAGGGTGCTGGAACCCTGGTCAGGCTGCCCAGAGAGGTTGTAGAATCTTCTCTGGAGACTCTCAAAACCTGCCTGGATGTGTTCCTGTGTGGCCTAACCTGGGTGATCCTTCTCTGGCAGGAGGGTTAGAGTGGATGATCTCTGGAGGTCCCTTCCAACCCCTAACATTCTGTGGTGTAAAGGATGAACCAGTAGATAGTGAAAAGGAGTGAAGGATACTGTTACCAATATAGTAGAGTTTAGGAAGTAACTGACAGCTATGCTCTGTTGGGAACAGAGGGTGGACTAAATCGGTGGGGTCTGCTTTTTGGGTCTTATTTTATCTTCTGTCAAGGTATCAGAATCAGCTCCTCCATGCTGTGGCTGGTGCATAACAAAATCCCAGTAAACAACTCTTTTGGGGGTATAGAATTGCAAGCCTACGGAGAGGGAGGAAATGCATCTAGGAAGCGAAGCTGAACTCAGCGTATCAGTACTGAGCAGTCTCCGAATTTCCTTTTTAGGAACTGGGAGGCAACTGGAAAAAGTTGAAGGATGTTACATAGTGACTGGTAACCCTTGTCTTTGTTACAGGCATCCTGTAAGCAGACATTTAGGCAGGAGTTGTGAATTATAGCACTAGAGGATATTTCCTTTTGACCTTGGTCAGCAAGTCAGGAAGGACCCTGCAGAGCAGAAGTTTATGTAGAGTTGAAAATCAAAGTATTAAGCCATCTTCTGATGGTGAGCTGGGAAATCAGGCTAGGTTTGAATGTTTCCTTCAGCAGAGCAGAGGAATTCTGCAGATGACTGAAGCTGTGGCTCACACTATGCATTTAAATGCATAGCTGTTTAATCTAATGTCTTTGTCTCTATTCTTGGAGCTGAATGCTGCTTTAACTAAAGCTTCTGACTTTCAGCGGCACCAGCTACACATCTGCCATTGCAAGGCTTGTATTTTCATATCCTTATCTTTTTCACCTATGCAAACAAAAGCAGGAAGCAGGATTTTTGGGGAGAGGATGTGCCATATCCGTTTCAGATGTGTTTCTTGCCTGACCTTTCCAAAGGTCTTCTGTTGGTGTCAGAGTGATTATAAGCAGGCATTGTTACTTTTAACTTGGGTAGGAAAGGAGCTGACTCCCCTAAACACCGTAGCCTCAAAAAAAAAAAAGAAAGAAAAAGAAATAAAGAAGCCAATTCCAGTCTTTCCTTGATGTGCTGTGGCTGCAGCTAGCACTGAAAGGACTGCAAATGTTGCCATCTCTTTGAAGTACCAGAATGACTCATTAAAGGAGGCCGTCAGGGCTACAGAACGGGTAACACAAACCACGCTTCTGTTAGCAGCCTGCTGCCTGACACAGCGCTTTCTGTTTGCTGCCACGGGAGGTACTCGCAGGCGGCTGTGAGGAGATGACAAGGCCTCTCTTTCGCAAACAATAGCAAAATGCATTTCAGCTTCTTGTCACTGGCAGCTCAGACCTCATGGCTGTCCCCTCCCTGCTCTTCTGAACGCACTTCTAGAACCAATCATTTCTGTTGAACATCTGCAGTTGCACCCACCACTTCTTACTCTATAGCTAACTACTTTTATGCAGGACTTTCTGAATGTTTCCTGGAAAGCAAATTCTTGTCCTTGACTTGCTGCGGATGCCTTAATGTGTTTCTTGCTTTTGTTGTTTAATTGGAGAGGCTGTGGGTATCACATGCTCCATGAACAACAGATGAGATGCTTTTGGTAGATGGCCATGCTTACCCTTCATTGTGCTCATAAGAGGCGTCTGGAATGTGTTATGTACTGTAATTGCTAGTGCCTGCCACGGGAGTATAGCAAATAGAGAAGAGTTATTTTCCAGTAGCCCCATTTTAAAATCGGATGGGGGTTATTCATTTACAGATTCAAAAGCATTATAACAAGTATATGCTTCATGTAAAGCATGAGTAAAGCATTGAGGGTGTGTAGAATGTGTAGTAGTATTGTCTTCTAGATGCTTGCTTAAAAGCCTCAACTGAATCACAAGTCTTGCAGCCCTATCCTAACCCTCAGTGCCAACTCTTTGTACCTTCTTCCTGAGTGATTCCTTTGAGCAGCTTCCATTCAGAAGAAAATGAGTGTTAGAGTGCTGTAGGTTAGTACTGACCATGACTTCCCTCGTCGGGGGAAGGCAGCTGGAGTCTTTAGTTTAGAGATTTGTGTGTAGCACAATGCAGAGATCCTGATACTGTGCGTGGTGAGACAGTTGCCTGCAAGCAAGAAATATTTTGTAGAGAGTAGAAACAAAATGTTTGTGTTCAGAGACTAAATTGAAGGTAGCAGTTACCATTTGAGAGCTCAAGAGAAGGTGGTACCATCTGCAACTGGAGTGCCAGGCAACAGTTTGAAAACATGATTCATACACTTCTTCCTCTTTGATTCTTGACGCAGCAGTTGTCTAACTGAAGATCTTACTAAAGGTTTGCATGCATAAATATTGAACACAGGGTTGCTTCTATGAGTTTACTAATGAAGCTGGACTTGCTGATTGTGTGGAGTGCTTTCTAATTCTGAGCCACAAACAGGGAGGTTGTAGCTCAGTGTAAACTGATGCAATCTGTTTTGCTCTCTCTTCCTGTTCTTGCCCACAGAGGTGTTGCACCACTTCTTACAGCATCGTTGATCCATGCTGCACTTGATGAACTTCTCCAAACAGACTTGACTGAATTTCAGCAGCAAAGTGTGGAAACAGAGGAAGGAGATGAGGAGAGGTTCACCTGTAAGTATACCTTTTGCCTTCTGTGGTTTTCCCAGAGGCTGTCAATTGGAAGACTTCAGTGTTTTGAAATGGCTCCCAGAAGATTTGGTTAGGCTATCTGGCAAACAGCAGTGAACTTTATTTGCTCCTGCTGGGTATCTGGGATGAAAGGTAGATGGTCCAGTCTTGTGGGCAAAATGCAGACGTGGTGCCTAGAGCCTCAGATTGATTGTGTGGGTTTGCTTTCTAGAAAAGGAAGAGACCTCCTCATCTCTGAAAGGGATGTGTCCACTGTGCTTCCTGAACTAGTGAAGATTTTTTCCTCATTTGAACTGATTCAGTTCCTGTCTTAAGTTGATAATCTCTTACTTTTGAAGCACCCTTTTCTCTCTTAGCTCTCTCGACCTTAGCAAATTGCTCCTGTGCTTTGACACTGACATCATCGCAGTTGCTGTTGTGCAGCATTGCTGACACCTTCAATCCATGTAATCTATCTTGGTTTTGCCTCTTCTTGAGAACAAGATTCTGGGACCCACGTCCCCTCCACAGCTTGGCTATCACGAAACTCTGGCTCTTCCTCGCAACAGTCTCTGTCTTTATCGATTATTTCTTCCCTTCCCACCTTTCCTTCTAAAGATGAGAGGCTGGGGCACGAAGACCTCTGTACATGTGGCATGTGTCTTCTGCCTGCATTTTCTCGTGAGGGAGGTGGAGAGAGAACAGACCTTGGTGACTGAGTGCTGGGTGTGTGCCTCATGTAACAGATGGTCCTATTGCACTTACATGCTGAAGTGTTTAACATTAGACTTCACCAAACCTTCAGTCTCAGTGCCAAGAATTTAAATGCAGCAGGATGCAAGCAGAGTAGAAGATAAAAATGGAGGAAAGATGTCTTAGGCAAACTAGTCTGTCCTGAAAGGTGGAGTGCTTATCCTGCTATTTCCTTGGGATGACTTGAAAAGCAGTTCAGCATGCCCCAGAGGATGTGTCTCGTAGCAGAGCTTTGGTAATGACCAGGATATGATGCTTTACAGAAGCCTATTTCAGTATTCACTTACAAGTCAAATGTCAGGAGAGGGAACTCAGTTAATTAAGCCTTGCTGCACCCTGGCTATTTCATCCTTTACTTTCATGTTTCTAGCCTTCACGTGTGTGGACCAGAGATTCAATGAGTTTCCAGCACTTTGCATGGGGAGATTTGGTTTCATATCGGCTTGGTCTTCTGGTCAGTAGTGGTCTGATCATTTTTGTGGCCCTTCTCTGGACCCTCTCCATCAGGTCCATGTCTTCCTTGTGCTTAGGGCCCCAGAGCTGGACACACCAGATGAGGTCTTACCAAAGCAAAGTGGCAGAATCACCTCTTTCCATCTGTTTGCCACATTTCTTTTAATGCAGCCCAGGATGTTATTTGCCTTCTGGGCTGCAAGTGCACACTGTTGACTTGTGTCCGGCTTTTTGTCTACCAGTACCCCCAAGTCCTTTTCTGAAGGGCTGCTAGCTCCTTTATCAAAGAGGCTGCTCTCACCCTTAACGTTTGTACTGCTTTTCATTGCATCTTTCTCTCTACATTATTGTCAGGAGCTGTTGTAACTCTGGCAGAGTGCTGAATGTGTGCACAAGAGAAACCCGAAGGAAAGACAGGCCAAAGGATGAGGTAATGTAGGAAAACAGGGCACACGTTTCATTGTTCTGTCTTTGTGCTGTCAGTGCTGGATGGAGAGTCGTTGCAGCGCTGCTTCTTCAACAAGCTTTGGGATCTTTGCTGTGAGTGGCAGAAGCAGTTGCCACCACTAAGGCCACTGAAGAAGTTCCTGCTGGTTTCTGTTCATGCCATCCGGAACACCCGACGGAAAATGGAGGACCGGCATGTTCTGCTCCCAGAGTTCAATCAGCTCTTTGGTTTAGCAGTAAGTCTGGAAAAAACTCTGGCTGTCCATTTGTTGGTGTTTCTGTGTTCCTGTGAACATGATGCCCCAGTGATGGATGATCTGTGAAACTATAGGAAGTTGTTGCTACAAGTTAGTTATTGCGCCTGTGCTGGAGCAAGGACTTACTGACTGGGCTTGCTAGGGGCTAACTGCTGCCTTGACACAGAACCATCTCCTGACCCGGGATTTCATGTCCTAAGTGATACAGGGAGATGGAGAGTTCATGTAGTGTTATGTTTCTGGAGTTACAATGTTGTTGTGGTTGTGGTAACTGTTAGGAGGAGGAGAGAGCAGCAGCTGTACAAGTGCCAATTAAGGAAGCTGCAGTAGGCCTGTGTAACCAGCTGCCTGCTGTTTCAATTCCAGATTATTTTCAAGGATATTAAATGACTAACACCAAACAAAGAAAAGTAATTCCCTTGCCAAGTACCCATTACATCCATTTTGCACACTGGTAGACTGACTTAAGCTGTCCTTACCTGTGCAATGTTGTATGGAAGAAAGCCCAGAATAAGGTCTCATTGCTTGCTGGTACCAGTCTGTGAGGTATTTTGGTTTTCAACATGAAGATGTCTTTCCCTCTCTCTCTCTCTCTCCCTGCCAAAGGATGACGTGGATCGTGCTTACTTTGCGGTATTTGATGGCCACGGTGGAGTGGATGCTGCTGATTATTCAGCAACTCATTTACATGTAAATGTTGGGCTACACAAAGAGTTTGTTAAGAATCCAGCTGAGGCCTTGAAATGCTCCTTCCAGAAGACAGATGAAATGTTTCTTTCCAAAGCCAAAAGAGAGGTGAGTGGATAGAGATTCATTCCCAGACTGGGTACTGCTGGACAAGGTGGTGTCATCCAGAAACTTCTGGCAGTACAGTTCCTTTGGATCACTGACTTCTTTATGAAATTAGGCTACATGTGAAGGTTTGCTTTGATCTTTTATTGAGGAAAACCAAAATGAGAGTGCTTGCCAGTTTGAGACAAAAAATGAGCAGGGGGCTGGAGCACCTCTGCTATGAGGACAGGCTGAGGGAGCTGGGGTTGTTCAGCCTGGAGAAGAGAAGGCTTCAGGGAGACCTAACAGCAGCCTGCCAGTACCTGAAGTGGGCTACAAGAAGGCTGCAGAGGGACTGTTTCCAAAGGCCTGCAGGGACAGGATGAGAGGCAATGGTTTGAAATTAGACAACAGCAGATTTAGATTGGATGTTAGGAACAAGTTCTGCACCATAAGGGTGCTGGAACACTGCAACAGGTTATCCAGGGAGATGGTTGAAGCCCCATAGTTGGAGCTATTCAAAGGGAGGCTTGAGAAGGCTCTGAGCAGCCTCATCTAGTGGAGGATGTCTGTGCTGCCTGCAGGGGGGTTGGACTGGATGGAAGTATTCATTGTTAAACATATTAAGCCACGAAAGACAGAGACCAGCTTCTCTGTGAGGTCTGACTTGTGCTAATCTTTACATGAGATCTAAGACAGTTAGGTGCCTTCCTTTCTTGACATCTTCATTTGGATACCCAAGGATAAGGGGATATATTTGGGGCAAGGGGTCTGTAGTTATTAGTGGTAGAGCGGAGAATGTGAAAGGGATTGGGGAGGCCTGGGTGTGTTGGTGAAACGTTCACAGCACTGAGGTTCAGATCCTCTTCCTTTCCTGTGTGTCTCTGTTTTGAACAGTAGAGGTCTTAGTCTCCTCCATCAGTTTTGGAATTACTAGCAAAGAAGAGCGAGCATGACAGAGGCAGTGCTAAGCCACCCTTGCGTGGCAGGATATGTAAACAGTTTGCTGCAGGTACCTGAGCTGCACTTGGCAGGTCTGCTCTCCTGTGTCTAGGTGTGATTAAACCTAGGTTTGCAATATTGCCATGCAACCTGCAGGGCTCGTTGAATAGTCACCTGACACAGCCCTTCTCTCCTCCAGAAGCTGCGCAGTGGTACAACAGGTGTATCTGCCTTGATCGTTGGGAGCAAGCTACACATAGCATGGCTTGGGGACTCACAGGTCATGCTCGTGCAGCAAGGAAAAGCTGTGACGTTAATGGAACCTCACAAACCAGAACGAGAAGTAAGTCTGACTTGGTTTTTTTCTCTCCTGTGTTCTCAGAATCTCGCTTGAAACCTATGGAAATCAAACCTTAAGTGCTTGGTGCTTTACACAGTAACATAAATTGTATGGGAGGGTTCAGAGAACAGTTTCCTTTTTAACATCCTCTCCTGTGTCTTGAAAAGGTGATCCCTACAACTATGCTGCTCTTGAAGGTACTGAAGGTGCTGTGAGTCCTGCCTTCAGTTCCTGCTCAGATGGCATTTGCAATATTTGTAACAATTGGAGACAAGATATTTTTGTGTGTGTGTGAATCTAAACCTGCCTGCTCTAAACTTATTAATGTAGATTAATAGCTATTCAAAACGTTAGCATAATGCAAGTCTCTCAGAATATGTATCCTATCATTCCAAAGCTGATGCTACTCTCCTGCTGTCCTAAGTGGCTTAAAGTATTGCATTCACTATACATTTTAACTAGGTGGAGAATAGAATAGACTAGACTAGGTTGGAAGAGACCTCCAAGATCATCCAGTCCAACCTAGCACCCAGCCCTATCCAGTCAACCAGACCATGGCACTAAGTGCCTCAGCCAGGCTTTTCTTGAACACCTCCAGGGATGGTGACTCCACCATCTCCCTGGGCAGCCCATTCCAATGCCAATCACTCTCTCTGTGAAGAACTTCCTCCTAA
>WAAF01000511.1:14744-137602 GCA_013400475.1 Tricholaema leucomelas
CTCTTGGCCACCTGGGCACACTGCTGGCTCATCTTCAGCCTACTATCCACCAGTACTCCCAGGTCCCTTTCCTCCTGGCTGCTCTCCAGCCACTCTGTCCCCAGCCTGTAGTGCTGCTTGGGGTTGTTGTGGCCAAAGTGCAGAACCCTGCACTTGGCCTTGTTAAATTTCATCCCATTGGTCTCTGCCCACCCATCCAGCCTGTCCAGGTCCCTCTGCAGGGCTCTCCTACCTTCCAACAGATCAACACCTGCTCCTAGCTTGGTGTCATCCACAAACCTACTGATGCTGGACTCAAACCCCTCGTCCAGATCATCAATAAAGATGTTGAACAGGACTGGGCCCAGCACTGATCCTTGGGGAGCACCACTAGTGACAGGCTGCATTTGATGGGGATCTTTCACTGCAAGACTCTTGACCTCCAGAGCATGACTCTGCTTGTTAAAATAGTGTAACTTGGGAAGTATCATTGCAAATGCTGCTGTCACAGTCCACTTAGCTTCTGTTTTGTTCCAAAGATTTAGATCTTTACTCAGTTGCTGGATGGGATGGGAAGAAGTGGGAGCAGAGGGTGCTCATCCATATGGGATAGAACATGATGATACAAAAACTTAAGAATTCTACTTTTTTGGGGGTTGATCAGCCTAGAGAAGAGAGGACTCCAGAGGAATCTTAGAGCTGCCTACCAATGCAGAAGGCATCCTACAGGAAGGCTGCAGAGGGACTTCTAAGGGTGTCAAGGAGTAGGGCAAGAGGGAATGGTTTGAAGTTGAGGGAGAGTAGGCTTAGACTGGATCTTAGGAAGAGTTTCTTCAGTATGAGGGTGGTGAGACTCCACAATAGGCTGCCCAGGGAGGCTGTAGCTGCTTCCTTCCTGGGGGTGTCCAAGGCCAGGTTGGATGAGGCCTGGAGAAGCTGACTCTAGTTGAGAGGTGTCCCTGCCCGTGCCAGGGAAGTTGAAGAAAATGATCTCTGAGGTCTCTTCCAAGCTGAGCCATTCTATAACTCTGTGATGTTTAGTGGACAAACCATAGAAGGGTTTCAGCATAAAAATTGCATTCTACTGTTTTTCAGGACGAGAGAGCACGCATTGAGGCTCTGGGTGGCTGTGTGACCTACATGGACTGCTGGCGAGTTAACGGCACCTTGGCTGTTTCTAGAGCAATTGGTGAGGTTAAATATGATGTTCTTCATAGGAGAGGTGCTCCAGCCCTCTGCCTATCATTATGGCCCTCCTCTGGACTAGCTCCATCAGGTCTATGTCTCTCTTGTGTTGAGGGCTCCAGAGATGGACATAGCACTCCAGATGAGGTCTCACCAGAGCAGAGCTGGGGGCAGAATCCCCTCTCTCCATCTGCTGGCCACACTGCTTTTGATGCAGCCCAGGCTGCCATTTGCCTTCAGGGTTACAAGTGCCTTTTGCTGGCTCATGTCCAGCTTCTTATCTGTGGGCTCCCGTAAGTCCTTTTCTGTACTGCTGCTGCTCTCAATGTCATCATTCCCCAGCCTTGATTGGTATCTAGGCTTGCCCCAACCTAGGTGCAGGACTTTGTATTTTGCTTTACTGAACCTCATGAGATTCTCCTCAGCACATCTCTCCAGCCCATCCAGGTCCCTCTGGATGGCATCCTGTCCTTAAGCTTTCTTTACTGCTCAGCAATTAGGATGAAAAAGCTGAAAGACTGGGCAAGTACAGTAGGTAACTGTAATGTATGAGTGGAAGCAAATTAGCCTAAATTTGGATAATACTATTTGGATCCCCTCTGTGTGAAACCAATGAACTGAACACAGAGAGCAGATTCTTATGGCATTGTGTTGTTTATCTGGTAGTCAAGAAAATTCTTGTTTTCCTAGCATTTGGAGGGCTGTTCAAGAGGCACACAGGCAAAATGAAGGCCTGACTACCTCCTTGCACAAATAGATTTCAGAGAGAAAACACTTTGAAAGCGTTTCTCTGCAGAATTAGGAAAACATGAATTAGAGTAGCTCCATAGAAAGCTACTGGATTTAGGTAGGTTCCAAGCATTCTTCAAGAAACAAAGGACTGCCATGCTTGTTCTCTAGCTTTTTACTACTGTCCTGCACCAAGTACCTCTGGAATATGCTCTGACTGTCTTTGGGGATGGCAAAAACAATCGATGAGAGAAGTAACTGTTTACATTTGAAATAAGAAAGCCTTTGTTTGGATTGTTTGTTTCAGGGGATGTATGCCAGAAGCCCTATATCTCTGGTGATGCAGATGGAGATTCATTTGAGCTGACTGGCTCTGAAGATTACTTGCTTCTGGCCTGTGATGGATTCTTTGATGCTGTCAAGCCACATGAGGTTGTAGACTTGGTCCTAGATCATTTAATGCAAACCCAAGGAGTGGGTCTCAATGCGGCAGAAAGACTGGTGGCTGCTGCGAAGGAGAATGGATCCAGTGATAACATCACTGTTCTAGTGGTGTTCTTGAGGGATCCTCAGGACATCTTGGCAGGCTGTCTCAGAGACCCTAAGAGCCATAAGGCTGGTGATAATGCTCGGAGTTCACCCTTTAATTTCCTCAGCTGTGAGGCAGCAGCCACACAGTGACAAAATCTGCTTAAATGAGAATGTTTAAGTTCATGTCAGGAACTGCTTTCCACTGAAGAAGCCTCTAATACAATAGGAAAAAGGTGTCAGGAGAAGAATGACAAATGGACAAACATTTGGGAGAAAGGCAAGACTCCTTCTGCTGAGTTCCCATTTGTCTTTTCCTTTCTTCCTCCCCCCCTCCCTTCAAAAACCACTGAGCAGACCTCCTACAGGTGTTTCATCTCTGGGAGCAGACTTGTGAAAGTGTTCCTCAGGGCTGCTGGTCACATCCCTCTGCCCTGGAAGTGGTAAGAAACCTTACTGTGCATAAGCTAATGAGTCAGAAAACCCGTTTGGGAATTCTGAGTGAAAATTTCAGTTAGTGTTGACAGAGAATTCTCTACTTTGTATTTAATTGTGAGATTACTTTGGAGACTGGGAAGAGAGAAACTGTCACCTTCACAGAGGAGCTTGTGTGGGGCTTGTAGGGACAGGCTTGGTGTGTGAGCTGAGTGACTCCATTCTGTTCTGTTTGTTTTGTACCAAAGATGATATTCCAAGGATGATGTGGCTGCTTCATTCAGAGACATTCAACTTTGTGTGTATGGAGAGGAGAAAATGAAACTGAGTGCTCCAGGGGGGAAAAAAAGGCAAGAAAACTAACTAGAAATATCCCAGGGAAAATGATACAAAATCAGCTTCTTTCTGGGTTGCCCTGGTTTATAAACTGGAATCCAATATTTACCTGCACTGGATTATTTCTCCCTAACACTTTACTGGCTATTTGGCAACCTGAAAAGAAAGGACCATTATTATTGTATTTGAAAGAGACCTTTACAGTATGTCTGCTTGAGCAGTTCAATGTGCTCTGTTTCTGCCACTTTTTAATGTAAAAATGAGTGGTTTATTCTGTGTTTATTTGTTTATATCCTGAACTTTACAGTTGGAGGAATTCTTTTTTTTTTTTCAGTGTTACTTTTTGTTGTGGTTGGTATTTAAATTAGAATGTTAAGGTGGCTGTGTCTTTATTTAATCTGGTTTTACAAACTGACTACCCTCAAGTGCCTTAACTATTTCACCCAAGTATTGCTGGCTTCCTCCTATGTTCTGGTGAGCCAGTTTATAGTGTTTTTAAAATGTGACTTTTAAGATTTCATTAATATTAACAATTTAATGCACTTAAATGTTTCCTTTTTTTTTTGGTGAATGTTTTTAGTGGAACCAGGATTTCAAAGGAAAAACAAATTTTTCACTGTTGCCAAATTTCGTGGCTTGTATGAAAAGCTTGGCAATACTTACTGTGGCTTACCCTCAGCCCCATGCAAGAAGCTCATTAGTTGATCATAAACTAACGGATCTAAGTCATCCTGACTTGGATTTCAAAACAAAAACACTTCTGACCTTCAAAGGAAAAAATAATAACACAAATGAGAAATGGTTTAGTACCAGGTTTTTAATTACTGGATAGTTCATTTGGACATGGTTCATTTGACTTTTTGGGTCTAAGTAACTTTGTAAGGAAATGTGAAGATGAAAAGATGTTTTAGTGTGACTGTTATGTGTCCATTTCATGCCAGAGCCTCTGGTTGTGCTTTGTCTTGCAGGATCTGAAGGCTCATTGGTCAATGTGTTGGTAATTTCTATATCTCCACAAGAAGTGCTTTACAGCTGCCAGCAAGACTGCCTGCCTAATTCAGAAGCATGTGGCATTGCAGTATGGCAGTCCTAGATGAGCTGAATGTTTATGTTGCTTAGGGACAGTTTAGATGAAAGAGCTGAGATGGTCAAAAGGATGAACAGAGCAGCACTGTGTCCATAGTGTCTCTGCATTGTCAGCTAACATGGGGCAGTGAGGTACCTGAGGAGCTTGAGTTTTTACTCAGTTGCTGTGAATGAACATTTGGATTAACACAAGCTCCTCAGTAAGCCATTACATAGCAACTTGGACACTGACTTCCTTGTTGAGCTATGCAACAACAGGAGCTTTTCCTCCAAGAAGGCTACAAGCACTTTGCCATCCTACATTTTGCTGCCCTAAAATACATGGAGAAGGCTTTCTGTGCTGGCAGCCAGCTAGATGTAGATGTTAGTTTTTTCTAGTGAACCTAGTCTGGATTTGCCATCTCCTCTCTTTGATTTCTTACCCAGATATTCAGTGATATGCTAAATTCTGATGACCACTAGTGCCTCTTGGTGTCTTGGAAATAGTTCTCATTATTAATTTAATAAGATCACGCAGACCTGTTTGATTTCACTGCTATCTGAGGTTTATCAGGAGAGGGGGAAGCTGCTGTATTCCTGAAGGGAGGTGTGAAACGTTGATAAGTTGCTTTGTTTTCTGAAATGTGCCAAATTTCCTGAGACGTGGTGGGAAAAATCCTTTGTAGGCATCCTTTTCTTTCAACCTTTTGGGCCAGATTTGTGTTACAGATGAAAGTCTGAAGTTTTTCAGTAGATACTTGCAGCTATGTGAGAATATCCTCTTTTGTTTGAAACTGGATAGATTTTTCTCTTTCAAGTGGGAGCTAAGTGAAATGGGCCTTTAGAAACCTGTCTCTGGTAACCAAAAGATTTAATTCATGAGCTGTGCTTTAGGGAAGAAATTCTGCATTCTGAGAAGCTGTTGACTTATGTTTTCATTCTAAATGACCTGGTGCCTCATGTCTTTGAGAGAGAAGTGGACAGGAGTAGTCTTTGAGAAGTTAAGACTTCAGTGGGGAAGGGACTGATAATGTCCACCAATGTTGAATTAACTACTGAGCAACATGGCTGATTTGCCTGTTTCCTTCTCTTTCTGATGGCATGCAACAAAACCAATTCTTGAGTCTTTCCAAATCTTTGAAGCTGTAGAAGTCAGCTAAAGTATTCCAGACAGATGTTCAGTGCAAAATGAAAGCGTTTTCCAGTTTTACTCGACTCCAAAGGAATGGCTGCTGCTGCCTTTTAACACCCAGCATCGGAAGAGTTACTCCTGAAAGGAGCCTGCATCCTTCAAGCAGAGCACACTTAAATTACTGTCTTTTGCTTGATCAAAAACTAACTTTAGTCCTTCTGCTTAGGTGGGTATCCAGCATCTCTCTTGCTTCAAGGTATTTCATACTTCTGCTTGCCTTTCCTTACTCTGTCCTCTCCTACAAAGAAACATACCTAAGACACTGAAGCCTTCTGGGTCTGATGTCAACACGATGACAGTTTTACAAATTAGGTTTGTTGAGGGGTTGATCTGAGGTTTATTTTGGGTGATTTTTTTTTTGTTGCCTTTTGGGGATTTTTTTTTGAGAATACAAAGGATAGAAATTCAGGAAAATGTCTAGAACAGAGAGAGATAAAGTAAAATCCACCCTTTGAGTGATGGAGGAGTGAGAGACAGGAATGCATTTATGTGTATTATTAGTGCCTCTTTTAAAAGGAAGTGGGATGGAAAACAGAGCTACAAATGTCAGTTCTTTAGAGTGAAATACCAGTGCCTGAAAGAATGAGAAACACACCCACTAAAAAGGCAAAACTTGCATGTGGTAACTGTATCCTCAACAAGCCAAGGAAGGAATCACAATAAATGCATCCAGGGTGACTTGCTGTGACCCCTCAACACTGCCTTGGAAGCTAATGCTACTAAACAGATTCTTCTAAAGGTCCTTGTGTGAAAAGTGGTGCTAAGAGGGAGCCTCCAATACGTGTGGTGCTGGTCACTGTGCAACTGCTGCTATGGGTACGTGCCATGAAGTGTGACAACCAATCGATACGGCTGGGGAGCTCTCGGGAGATGAGTAATTGGGCACGGAGTGCTCACAGCAGAGTTGGCAGTTGAGCAGTGTTAATCACAGTGCTGACTTCAATAGCATTTAATAGACATGAGTCTGAATTCTAAGTCAGATGAGATACTGCTCTTTTTAAAAGTATTTCCAGTGCTGTTAGCTTTCCCTCATGAAGAATGCTTCTCTTCCCTTACGAATTCAGGAGATAAGGTCTGCACTGGGAAGCCCATTTTCAATTGATAGCTTGAAACAGCTGTTTGTGGTTGGAACTTCCCTCCTAGGCAATCTTTTAGGAACTAACAAAAAGGTGCTCCCAAAGCAAGTGGCTGAGAAGCCCAGCTGTTTCTAAATGGTGCTGCAGCAAAACCTCCCAGGCTGTAAAGGACATGAACAGTTGAGCTGCTTAAAGCCTAAATGAAGGCTGCAGCCCTGCTCTTTGTGTGAGCCTGTTGGTTGAAGTACTGCTGTGGATGCAGGTACTTAATGCATAGCCCCAGATCTGGTCTATTTCTGTTCTTACAGTGCTGAAGTATCAACAAATGCTTTAGGGAGAAAGTGGGGGGATGTTAGCCCCAACAGAGCAGATTGCAGATGATTCATATGTAATTTAGCTTTAGTTAAGCCTGTATTATATTTCCCTGCTTAGTTCTATTACTGTCCCTTTTACAGCTGAGCCTGTGGCCATCAGACAAAGTCCTCCTAGAAAATAATGAGCCATCCCTCATTTTGAGGAGCAGATAGCTTCTGATGGACAACATGGCATTCAGGAAGGGTTGGAGAGGGAGAGAAAGGAGCTTTCAAGTGAGTGCAAACCTTTCCAGCCCATGCTAGGTGATGTATTCTCTCTCAACGCATGTTTTTAGCAGGTCTAGTTGCATCGGAATAGTTGTGCTGGAGAGCAGTCAGTTTTCTGCCAAGCTAGTCATAACCTTTAAAACTGACAGCAGCAAACCCCAGGGGCCAGTCCTCCAGCTTTCCTAAATCGAGCTGCTAAAGCAGCCAGCCCTCTGGACTATTTGTTTTGCAGTGCTGACAGCTCTAAGAGCTCAGACAGTCACTTTCTGCCTATGTTTTGGTTGTTTATAATGTATCGATTGGATTTCACTTTATCTAAAGTTATTTCTGTTGGTATCAATCATGTCAGCTGAGAAGTAATCAAATGGAAATCTGAGAGAGATATGGCTGCACTTGAACACCTGCCTGTCATAGCCACTTCTTAAAATACTGCCTTAAAAGGAACCGCTAAGCTCTGGTGCTAACCTTATCTCTCAATCGAGCAGGAAGCCAAAATCTAACAGAGAATCACTTAAACTTCTGTTTTGGGGTGGCCCATCAGAGCCCAAACACTCAACCAGCCTTCCCCACGAGCTGCTGGGTGCTGTTAGCTTAACGTTTTCCAAGCTCTGCATACTGCTGCTGGTGCACACAAAACCAAACCAAAGGCAGCTGTGCTGGCAGCCTGGAGAGTTTAGCAAGCTGCAGCGTTTGTCAAACAGAAGAGGACAAAATCAATAGGAAAAGAAATGTTTTCAAGCTTCTTGGAATGCAAACAATGGAGTAAAAAAAGCAGCCCAGAAGGGACTGGCAGTGCACTGTCAGCTTCAAAACACTGCTTTAAGCAAATGAGTTTGGCTGTTTTGTAATGTCTGCTTTATTTTGTTAACAAACTCCTCTTAGTCGGAGTTTCATGTCTTGTTGATGTGTGCTTGTTAGTCTGAAGAGAGAGGATATATTTAACTTTCTAAGGAGCTGAATGCCTCTGGGCTCTGTGACTAGTTAGTTTGTGATTGAGTTTTCCTTCCAACTATTAAGCCTGATTACTGATTTCCAGGAGATATAGCAAGTACTGAGCTTATTAGTGATTAACGGTTGTGGACTTCCGCGCACAAGAGCTCCATCAGTTCTTCCTGATCTTCTTGAAGTTTGTTGTCCTTTCTGTGGCAGTACATCAGGTATGTGCAAGGTTTGTTACTTCAGCAAATGGTGCTGGAAGTTGTGGCCATCATTCCCTGCAGGAAGTGTTTGTCCTTTTGCCTAAGAAGCGATTGCTCCTTTTGGATGTCTAAGGATGAAGAATTAATAGCTAGGGAACTAGAGAGATCCTATGGGGACCTTCTCAGGGTTATCAACGATGACTTCCTCTTCTTCATGTTGCCCTTTCTAATGTTGTTAAAAGGCACTCTGCTTAATACTGGATGGGATGGTTAATGCTGCTTGCTTTCCTTTTTTTCCCCTTCCCTCCCTGCTTTTCAGTATGTTTAATAATAGCAAAAGTATTTGTTTTGTTGGGGTTGAAACTTTATTCTGGGGGAAAAAAAAAGGTTAGTACAAAGTTTTAAGTACCTTTAACTTACTTAACTACTTCAACTATTTCTGCTTCTGAAAATCAGTCCTGTGCTGTCTTCCCTTATTCTCTTTCCAATTTTCTTTTTCCTTCTATCTGCTGCACCCTTTTATTTTGTCAGCCCCACTCTCCACAATGCTGCTTCTTAGACATTAACTCCTTAGTCTAAGTCAATTTAATTGCCACTTATAATTTAGATTTCACCTGCCTTCCTAGTGAGTGTGGTGTAATCTTTGGAGATCTGCAACACCAGGAGTGCAGGAAGTCTCATGTCGTCTAGGAAGAGAAGAGACTACCACAACTATTTGTCTCTGGCATTGACCAGTAGTGGATGTGTAAGAAGAAAATCCTGTTCTTTGCATGTTATTCCATAGAAATACTTATTGCAGGTAACAGTAGCTCTCATCCTGAATACAGGACTTGAGAAACATTCTTGTCTCTGTATTTCCTTGTCCTGACAGAGGCTGTTTTCAAACTTTTGCACTGTTTGGAGTGGGGAAGAAAAGCTTTCTAACTCCCTTCACTGCCAGCTTTTTCTTTCTTGCAGTAGTTGACCAAGTGGACAGGTTGGTAACTGCAGCACAGCTTGTGACTAATCAACCTCCCAGTCAGGGCAGTTCTTCAGTATCTTGTCTGTACCATAACTTCAATCCTCTGCTTGTTTAGTGGTAAGTTAGACTTCTATAATTACTCCTGCTGACTTTAAACATATGTGTTTTTTATCAGTATTAAAGTAGTACATGAGCAGAACTGTTGCTTCAGGCACATTTCTTGCCACTGTTGGCTAATAAACCTTGAATGAAAGTAAGAGGGCCAGTGACTATGAAACAGGAGCTGTTAGCCAAGTGTTGTAGAATCCTAGTCCTTATTTATTTTGTCTGCTAATCTGCACTTGTGACCCTGAGCAGAAAAGCTGCAGTACAGCAGGTTTTAGAAGCTGTGGCTTAACCAGTTATTTAGTATCTTAAAACTCTTACTCAAGCTGACTGGTTTTGTGCACAGGCCAGAGACCTGTTGTCATTGATCATTAAATGCTATGCATATTGTACATTCATTTACATGGATTGTTCTAATAGTGCTTGTGTGGATTATGCTATACTACCATATTTTATATGTATATCTATCTATATGTATGTATTGCATGAGGTTTAATTGTTTGGGGGGGTTTTGTATTGTCACTTTTGTATTCGCACAGTGCCTCATGTATCTATTTGCATATTGTAAGAAGTTGTTTCAAAGCAGTGATTGGAAACAGGTGGAGATAAGAACTCTCCACTGTAGGGTCTAATATTTCAGGAACCTCAATAAAGCATTATGATTTGAGGTGGTGTTTGTTTCTTTTCTTAAATGCATTTTGCATTCTAATGTTTCAAGGAGGTGAATCTGCAGTGGTCTTACTGCACATCTTTGAGCGGTTACCCTGTCACCAGATCTTGCCTTCTTCCACAGAACTGTTACTAAATATAGCAAGAAAACTCCCAAAGACCAACAAGGTGCTAGGAAGCAGGCATTTCACAGAATGTTGGGAATTGGAAGGGACCTCTAGACATCATCCAGTCCAACTCCCCTGCCAGAGGAGGATCACCTGGAGCAGGTCACCCAGGAACACATCCAGGTGGGTTTTGAATGTCTCCAGAGAAGGAGACTCCACAGCCTCTCTGGGCAGCCTGCTC
The DNA here is from genome assembly GCA_013400475.1 of Tricholaema leucomelas. NCBI lineage: Eukaryota > Metazoa > Chordata > Aves > Piciformes > Lybiidae > Tricholaema lacrymosa > Tricholaema leucomelas. Next base: position 25,073 of record WAAF01000511.1, read on the forward strand.
CAGAGCTCTGTCACCCTCACAGGGAAGTTTTTTCTTATGTTCACGTGGAACCTCCTCCACTCCAGCTTGCACCCATTGCCCCTTGCCCTTTCATTGGCCATCTGTATATGGTTAACACTCCAGGAGGAGTGTCCCTGAACTTGAAACCTGACCTCAGGGGGTCCTGACCCCTCCTCAGGGGTGGGTCTGGACAGCCCCAGGTGAGGGTTAGCCCACTCCCCCTTCCTGTCCCTTAAAAGCAGGGGGACTTCCTGTTCTCTCTCTCTTGGGACTCACTGTGCTCTTGGGACACTGCTCCCTTGGGACACTGCATCTCTCCACACACAGGTGGCCATCAGCATCATCACCACCACAAACTCGGGTTGTAATCATACCTTTTTGTATTTGTTATCCTTCCTTCCCTACACCCTTTGTAACCTCCCTACCTTTGATACCCTTTTTAAGTTATTGTTAAACTTGTTTTCCTTTTTTAACTTCCAAATCGAGTGAGACTGATTTCTTTGGTGGGTTATTCTATCAAAATTATTATTGTCCCTGGGGATTTAATTCTAACCTCAGACAATAAATTTGGCGCCCAACGTGGGGCTAGGTAGAAAAACATTGTTTCAGACACCATCCCTGAGCAGAGCCTGGCTTCATCCTCCTGACACTGCTCTGCACATCTTTGTCAACATGAGGTCACCCCTCAGGCTCCTCTGGTCCAAGCTAAAGAGCCCCAGCTCCTTCAGCCTGTCCTCACAAGGAGATGTTCCATTGCTTTGTGGCTCCATGTTGAACTCTCTCAAGCAGTTCCCTGAGGTTTTCCTTCATTTACTACAGAACACAGAGGAAGTTTTGAGTGTGATGGTAACTTCCTAAGCACAGCTTAAAAGCTAAGCTAATCTATGTGATTGTTTTTGAAGTGTTGGTGTTCATATCCTCAAGAGAGGAAAACAGAGATGAGAAACTCGAAAAAACTAACAGTCTTGGGGCAAGTCTGAGAGTTGCAGTCTCCTAGGCAGTTTGACTAAATGCTTTTGTATTTATCCTAGTGAAGAAGAAAAATAAAAGCCTAGTAAGAGCCCAGGACACTGCATCAGAGGGAAGCAGAGGAGGCATTTCTCAAAATACACAGATAAGGATAACCATAATTAATCACCAGGTAGATTCTGCTCAAGATGCTGTGGGCATACTTCAATCTACTTCAGATCAAACCTCAAACCTCTTGAAAATATCTTGGTGTTAGCGAAATGTTTCATTGTTTTGTTTGGGTTTTGTTTGTTTGTTATCAGTAAGAACTTCAGGAGTGAGAATTCATTTGTGCTATCTCTAGAAAAGCAGCGAATTCTCAGAAAAGTGTAGGTTGGGGATTTGCTTAACTTGGTTTAGCAGCAATTTCCTACCCTGTGATTCATTTAACTCACCGGGGAGCATAAGCACCAGCTAACTGCTGCTGTTCTTTCATGGTTATGTAAAGCAGCTGTGGGAATCCATCATCCAGGTAACTCCACAATCCAAAGGCAACTGCAGCCACTCTTTGCTGACAACAACACAGAACTGAACAAAATCACTCCGGTGTCTTACAGGCACCTTTGGTACTTCCTAACACGGGCTGCCATCTCCCTGCAGATCTGAGCCCGTTCCAGCTGCAGCTGAGAGCAGGACTGGGTATCACTCTTGTTTCTACTTACTGCTGCCCAACATCGGCTTTACTGTCTCCTTTGATTAGTAGGAGGTGAAACATTGCTGCTTCTCGCTGGCTGTAGGATCTTACTCACGAATGTTTTCTTTTCCACCTAAGGGCTGTGTGACAGACCATGTGTTCAGCATGGGGCTCACAGCCAGCCTTCTGCTCTGTGATACCATCTGCAGCCGCTCTGGCTGGTGGGTTTGAGCACGAAGCGATCAATAAGCCCATGAAATGAATGCAAAAATTTGATTTAAAGCCACATGAAGCTAAACTTCAGATGCCATTGGTGGGGTTCATGGCACACAAGCATTATCCATCTCAGTTCTTTCAGCAAGGAATAACAAATCTTCCTCTTTAAGGTCCTGTTTAATCTCTCCCATTTGATCTATGTTTCCTCATGGATAATGGGCTGTAAAATCTGTAGCCACTCATTTCCTAGACTATAAAAGTAGTGCAGTACCAGTGGTGATGGGGAAGATGTTTCTTTTTTAGCCTGGATTAGTGATACAACACAAATGAGGGCTGTTTAATTCATGTGGAGCTGCTCAGTTTACTCTGTGTAGTGTCTGCTGGTTTCATACAGGTTCTCTGTGAGATTTCACTGAGAAGCATAAGGATGTAGAGCTGTTAGAGAGAGCCCAGAGAGGGGCCACAAAGATGTTCCAAGAGTTGGAGCACCTCTGTTCTGAGGACAGGCTGAGGCAGCTGGGATTGTCCAGCCCAGAGAAGAGAGGAATTTGGGGGACCTTAGAGCTGCCTTCCAGTAGCAGAAGGGATCCTACAGGAAGGCTGCAGAGGGACTTTTCATAAGGGTGTCTAGGAACAGGACAAGGGGGAATGGTTTGAAGCTGAGGGAGGGTAGGTTTAGACTGGCTCTTAGGAAGAAGTTCCTCATTATGAGGGTGGTGAGACTCTGGAACAGGTTGCTCAGGGAAGTTGTGAATGCCTTCTCCCTGGGGGTGTTCAGGGCCAGGTTGGATGAGGCCTTGAGTGTAGTTGAGAGGTGTCCCTACCCATGGCAGGGTGGCTGGGGTAGGTGATCTCTGAGGCCACTTCCAACCTGAGCCGTTCTAGAATTCTATGCGGAAATTAAGTCTTCAGCTCTACCAGGTCAGCCTGGAAATGCCTGTTGTGGAACCATAGAATCAAGCAGGTTGCAAGAGACCTCCAAGATCATCCAACCTATTGCCAAGCCCTGTCCAATTAACTAGACCATGGCATCCAAGTTTTTTTTTTAACACTTCCAGGGACAGTGACTCCATCACCTCCTATGCAGCCCACTCCGCTCTCTCTGTGAAGAACTTCCTCCTAACATCCAGCCTAGATCTCCCCTGGCACAACTTGAGACTGTGTCCCCTTGTTCTGTTGCTGCTTGCCTGGCAGAAGAGACCAACCCCACCTGGCTACAGCCTCCCTTCAGGTAGTTGTAAACAGCAATGAGGTCACCCCTGAGCCTCCTCTTCTCCTCTACACCTGGGAAATGGTTTGAGCAGAAGGGCTTCTTCAGAGCTTAGGGGAACTTTAAGAACTATGGGCTCTAGTAATGCAGGTTTCACATCTCTCTCTCTCTCTCTGCTCTTCGGTGAGGGCTGGACAAAACATTTTCTGCATCTGGATCAAGCAGCACCAATGCAGGTTACAGGTTTTTGTGTGCCTGTCTCTTCCTTTTTTTAAATGTAAGGAGAAGAATAACCTTGACTATGTCATGCAGGAAGTTGCTCATAAATTGTGTAGAGACTGGAAGGGGTACATACCTATTTCCCCAAACTGATAATGCAGGTTTGCACATGGAACTGTGCAGATGTCCTGCAGCCACCATCCCTTCTATAGAAGCAACCATCTTGGGTTTTTCTAAAGTGTTAAGCTGCTCTTCAACTTTCCTGGTGAGGAGGAAGTTCTTCAACATGAGAGTGCTGACAGCCTGGAATGGGTTGCCCAGGGAAGGTGGTTGAGGCCTCATCCCTGGAGGTGTTTAAGGCCAGGCTGGATGAGGTTCAGCCTGATCTAGGGTAGGGTGTCCCTGCCCATGACAGGGGGGTTGGAACTAGATGATCCTTGTGGTCCCTTCCAACCCTGACTGATTCTATGATATTTAACAAAATCTGCTACTTGTTGCCCTACAGCAATTTCTTAATATCTTCTTAGCTGCTTTTTGATACTTGTGTTTTGGTTTTGTGTTTTTACTGGAGTTAAAATGTTCTGAAGTTTGGGTTTGCCATACTCTCATGTGTTGTTATGCTGAGCTTGTTTGGAAAGAATCTGAAGTTCTCATTAGAATCAGGAAATGCTGAAGTGTTTCAATGGTGCAGCTGTTATCTGACCTTCACACAGAAATAGCTCTTGGAAAGAAATATTTTGAACGTGCCTTGACAAACACAAACCTGCTCACTTCATACAAGAGTTTATTGTGCACTTGAGGCATACAGTAAGGCAAATCCAAGTCTTTTGCATAGCCTGAAAGAAAAAGTTCTAGCTCTCTTGTGGTTGGGCAGACTAACTACAGTCCTCCAGCCTGCAGTTTGGTGATGTTCCATTTTCACTGGAAAAGGTTGCACAAATGATAGAAGGGACTTTACTTCCCACATCATCTTCTAGGCTGTGCAGTAAGCATTTCCAGGGAGAAGCCTGTGACCTCCTTCCACCCCGCCTGGTTTTTCTGCTTAGACCTTCGGCATCTGAGGGCTTGCAAACGGCAGGAAACTGCTCCAATCTCGAGGTAGGGCAGGAGGATCTCGGTACGGAAAAGACAAATTGTTCTTCAGGTGTCTGAAGCCTCCTTCAGGGCTTCGTGTTTTACCCCTAGAGGGCTCTCTCTTTCCTTTGGCCGAAGCGAAACAAAAGGCAAGAGAAAAAGACAGGAGATGTCCATTGCTACAGAGTCCAAGAGAGGCCTCTGCATATCCTGGCATTCCCATATGTTTTCATCTTGCAGGCAGGCACTAGAAAGCTGAGTGGGAAAGGTTTCTTTGAGTCATACCTTCCTTGCCTGTATCTTTGAAGAAGTTGCAGTGTTTCTGGCACTAATTCTAAGTTTTGTTTTTTACCTGCTGATATTCATGTAAGTTGGTTCAGTCTGGAGTGCAGCTGGCCAGTAACACATCTCCGATTGTGGCCAGCAGCAGCCATCTGGGGACAGTGCAAAAAGCCTTTTATGTGGGAGGCACAAAGAAGTCCTTCATGTAAAGTGTGGGACTAAACTAGTCTAGGTTAGGATATTCCTTTTTGCATCTCCTAATTGAGATTTAAAAGATCTGAAGGCCTGCTTCTCTTCATGGAAGACATAAAAGGTAGCTGTCTGGGTGTTTATCAGGCCACAAGAGATCCCTCTGTTTTCGTCTCCAGCCCAGTTCCTTTATGCAACCAAGTTCTGGTGTCAGTGTGGGGAAAGGGAAAAAAATAAAATGAACAATGGACCAGAAGACACTTCAGGCTCCCTGTATAATTAATTATAGTAATTTAAAATCTTGTGCAAAGTCTATGCTTGAAGAAGTTCTTAGTTATAATTAAGCCAAGCTGCAAATGATGAACCTAATTATTGGGTTACAGGCAGGCACAGGTAACATGAGTTGGGCCTCTGATATTTCTACAGGTATTTCACCTAGCTGCTTTCTGTTGATGCAGCTAATTCCATACAACTGTTCCAGCAGCTGAAGTGAATGGCATGGGGCAAAGCATGGATGCATGTCAAGAGTTTTCCCTGACAGACCTAACTGGCCAAGTGTCACTGGTCTTTAAAGGTATCGTATCCTTCAGCGCTGGCTCTCAAAAGACTCTTGTCTGGCAGAGAGGGACCTGGGGGTTGTAATAGAAAAACAACTCAATATGAGCCAGCAGTGTGCCCAGGTGGCACAGAAAGCCAATGGCATCCTGGCTTGTATTAGAAATGCTGTGTCCAGCAGGAGCAGGGAGGGGATTGTCCCCTTGTACTTGCCTCTGGTGAGGCCACACCTCAAGTATTGTGTTCAGTTTTGGGCATCTCATTGCAAGAGGGATGTGGTGGTGCTGGAGCCAGTGCAGAGGAGGGCAAGTGAAGTGTCTGGAAAATAAATCTTAAGAGGAGTGACTGAGGGAGCTTGGTTTGAGGAAAAGGAGGCTGAGGGGAGACCTTGTTGCTGTCTACAGCCTGTTGTTGACAGGCTGCTGCTGGTTTCTTCTCACAGGTAATTAGTGATAGAAGAGGGAACGGCCTCAAGCTGCCACTGGGTAGGTTGAGACTGGACATTGGGAAGCATTTTTTCCCAGCAAGAGCGGTCAGGCATTGGACTGTGCTGCCCAGGGAGGTGGTGGAGTCACCAACCCTGGATATGTTTAGAAGTCGTTTGGATATGGTTTAAGGTGAACCTTGTAGAGCAGGGATCTCGGTTGGACTTGGTGATCCCGAGGGGCTTTTCCAACCGCAACGTTTCTGTGATTCTGGAGCACAGCTGCTTTAGCACCGCTCCTGTTGAACCCTTGCCATGGAGGGATTCAAGATGGGAGAATGAAGTGGATGCTGAAATGGCATCCAATTCCCCTTTCTATCATATCAATCACCTGAAGTCTCATTGTCTTTCTGAAGAAATGGAATGTTGCAGTTGAGGCAAAGGTCAAATTCAGCAGGAGCAGGCAGGCTGTGTGGTTGTGTTGGTGAGTTTGCTTTTAAAAACAAGATGTTTTCTCTGGCCCACCCTTCAGTGGATTTTCATCTCTTCAAAATGTTAGAAATACTAAATCATCCATGGACAGACCTTCCTCTTACTGCAGATCTGAAGCTGATTGCCTGTGACAAAGATTGATGAGAAGAGTACAGCAACCATCAAACCCTAGACATTCAGTAGTATGGATACATTTAAAGTCTTAAGTGCAGTGTCTGGAACCACTGCACCCATGTTCTGCTCCACAGTGCAGTGTGCACTAAGCAGAAGATTAGGAGGAGAGCATTTCAGGTGCTTGGTTTTGGACTGACACTAAAGCCTTTGAAAAATGGTTAAATTATTTCTCTCCTGCCCTCTCCCCAGCCATTATATTTTTCCTCCTGGAAATATTTGTCTGGGTGGGTTTTATCTTAGTTTTGCCATCTCTGTTTGTGTCTTGATTTTTTGCTTGCCTTCTTAGGTAAAGAAATTATGGATCTGTGTTCTCAATCTTAAGCCCTGGTGGAAATGGTGACTTCTTCACTTCTTTGGTGATTCATAGACTGCACTGGGCTGGAGGGGACTTTCAAAGGTCGTCTTGTCCAACCCTTCCCTGCAGTATGCAGAGGTGCCTCCAAGCAGATCAGGCTAGCAAGAGATTGAAAAGTGGCTGTTTTCTGTGGGGTAAAACAGGAGAAGGATCCAAGAAATTCAGCATTTTTTACTTTGAAATAGTTTAATAGAAGGCTAATAAGTAAACTCTAATACATACAGTAATGAAAACTGCTCATTTCTCCCCCCCTACTGAAGATCACCTGTTGTAATGGGAAGATGTCTTGCAAAGGCCTGCTCCTACCATTGGAAAATTGTCTTTTAATATTTTCTTGTTAATGACATTTAAAGCCAGTGAGCTGTTCCCTGAAAGCACTGGGCCAAGGCAGGATGTGCATTAGCAGGCTAATGGCAGGCGTCCTGCCCTGCTGGAGGCTGGGAGGCTCATGGCAGTCCTGGAGGAGTTGGCTGCACCACTTGGAGCACTTAACAGTGGCTCTGCCAAAGCACTTCTTGTGCTCCCATCGCCTCCTCTGGGAGACTGCTCCATTGACTAATAGATCTGCCAGGAAGTCTTTCCTGCTCCTCAGTCTTGCTGATCTCAGTTCCAATACCTAGTAGTGTAATTTCTCTGATTACTCTTTCCTTTTTCACTTAATTTTTCATTAAAAAGCTATCACACTTGTACAAAAAAAAAATGGAAGCTAATCTGGTTTTCAGTCTTCACTGTAGAACTTGAAGGGGTTGTAGTTAAATGCTGCCTGCATATATTTTAGGCTGATGGCTGCAGGGTCTGGAAGCTGGCTAGTGTGAATCCACCCATACATCAAACTACAGCTTTGAATCTGCCAGTGCCCAGTGTGTGTGCCTGTGACACGGAGAGAAGCTGGCAGCTAATGAAAGCCCAGCTGAGCTGCTTGGGCTCGGGGGAAGTTTGTGCAGTTACACAATGCACTACTTGAGATGTCACAGGGCAGCCGAGGGCTGGGGGTGTGGAGGGAAGACCACCGGGGCTGCCTGTTGCAAGGGCAGTGGTGGCAGTACAAGGGCAGCCTCAGAGCTCCCTGGCTTGGGCCGTGCGAGCTGCTTGTAGCCGTGGAGAGAGGCTGGTGTGCAGGAAGTAGCTGGAGAGAGGTTTTCAAAAGGACCTGTTGTTTAGTTGCTCAGATGATATCAGTGTTCTGGCTATTGAGAGGGATTTGGCCTTTGGGTTTTGCTTTCAGCTTTATTTATTTTCGACTGTTCTCAATTCTCTTTGTGAATACCAATATTCTGAGTCACCCAGAACGATTTCTGCCTTCATTAAAGATTCCTTGCAGCTCCCCTTCAACTGCCTGTAGGCTGTTGCCTGCCCCTGCCTCCCCCTATGCACTTTGCTGCACATATTTAGCTCACAGTATTCCATCACTTGTCAACTCCTGCAGCTCCGATGCTTGAATACCTTCAACTATATTCAACTATGTTGTACCTTTAGTGCTTTTCATAAGTTGGCTTCTTCACCTGACCTGTTCTGTACTGTCCCTGCTACTTCTGAAACATGTTTTCAAGCATTTGAGGTATGGCACGAAGCCACAGTTTTATCTTTAGTCCTACAGCAGCTCTGCTTACAGCTGATTGAATGAAATGGTTAATCCAGGAAACAGAGCATCCAGACCCTTCAATCTATTTTTGTTACACTACATCCTTCCGTGTCACTCGGGATAAATCCACTTACCTGTCTGTGCCTTTGTTTCTTTCACCTACACTGGTGTTTAAATTGCCTGTGGTAGCTGCACCAACCAAACAGGACTGCGGCTCTAGAAACCAAAATTAAAAGATGGAGTATGAAAAAAGAAGCAATTCTATAGTTCTTTAATCGGTATTCCAACATGAATTGCTGACCTCTGTGGTGCTCTAAAGCTTGTGAATAAGAGATTCTGCAAATCAATAAAGAAAATACCCTGGGAAGGAGGATGGGGCTCTTATTACAGCACTAAGTGTGGATACTGTAGATGTCTTAATGCTAGTTAATGACTGTCCCTAATGGTATTCAAACAATGTTCATTTGCTTTAGCATTTTTCAAAGTCCAGATGAGCTGCTGAGAGCTCTCTTAATGATGGGAATTATTTAAGGCTCATTTGTATGCAGCATGCTCCTGCTTTCAGAGTACTCCACAGAATTCAAGCCAGCTCCAGCCCTGCAGCTCCACTGAAGTCACTGCCTGTCTGTGCATCTCTTGGTTGCTTCTCTTTTGGCTTGAAGAGTTAACTTCTCCTCATGCTGATTTGGTGTTTTTCAAGGTAAAACCTACAAAGGTTTCTTTTTTTAGTCACCCTTCACTCCTCCCCAAAAAAGTAGCTGTAAGTACAAATGCAGTTCTGCTGATTCTCACATCTCCCTCTTCACCCCTGAAAAAGGAGGACAGGCTAAGCAGAACATATTTTAGTGTTCTTTTCTTTCCTCTACTTTGCACCTCCTGAGAACGGTTTTGGTGGTATCTGGCACTTCTGAAAATCGTCCTGCAAAGAATCTCTGCCATCTGATGTATGCAAGATGCTGAGTTCCTCTCTCTGGCCCATTTCTGCTCTGACACAAAATGAACTGATGGAAGCCCAAATCACGTACAGTTCTGCAGGTTAGTTATGCTCAGTCTAGCAATGGCAGGGTGCACTTTCCTATGGCTGAAAGCAACATGGCATGGGAGCCTGACCTGATATTTTGAGTTAAAGCAGCTGCTGAAAGATGGAACAGACATTTGGTTCAGTCATACATTCATTTTTTATTCTTGTACTTCATAGTGCTGGCAAGATTGATGTAACGTAGACCTCATCCCAACCACGTTTTTAATACATGCACTGAAGGGGAATGGGGAAAATCCTCATCTGCAACCATATCCTTCACTCCCCCTGGGTAATGGGGGGGAGGGGTGTAATTTTCAGCTTACAGCACAGACCCACAACCATCTACTGCCTGCACAGAGTAAGTGGGAGTAAAGGAACAGCATCCCTTCTAGATGTGCATGTCACTAGAATGGGCAGAGATGTCTCTTGTCAGCTGTTAGATATTTGCTGGCAGCACAGGGATGAGCGCCGAGACGTGGGAATGATGGGTTCATTTCCAAGCTCCACAGCAGATGAATTTAGATGCCCTGTTGCCCAATTTTATGCAATATTGTAGTATGTGACAGCCTCCCCCTCTCCTGTTCCTGCAATACTGTTCTCCGGCTCCTGCCTGTGTTCATCTTGATGTTCCCTACAGCTTGCTCCTTCCCCTCCCCCTCCTCAGCTCCTCCCTCCTCTCTGTTTGCCCATCCCTTTTTTGCCTGCATCTTTCTTCCCTCTCTCCTGCTGGGGAAGGGATGTAATCCCCGGAGGAATGCGGCCCACAGGCCTCTGCAGGACTTGGGTGTGTGGCTCTGGAGAGCCTCTGATGATGAATGCAAAGCAGGAAAAAGCAATCTCTTGTCACCTGGCAGCACGGGGAGGGAAGAGCTGGGTGTCTGGGGGCTGTTGAGTGTGCCTGACTGTCCAGCCATCTTATCAGACTGCAAATAGAGGCAAGATTTTTGGGCTGCATGTGCAGTTTCCCTATTCATTGTGTCTGGGTAATGTATTCTCTGCCTGTGGTTTTATTAAATATTTTCCATAGCTACTTTCTGCTTCAGTTTCCCTTGGGATAGCTCTTTCCAAATCAGCTGCATCATGTGCTGAAGATGTTAGGTCAAAGTGTGTGGAACAGAGGGAAGAGGAGACAGAACTTTCTGTAGAGCATCTAAGAAGCCTTTAAGCTCATCTCTGTGGAGCTGCTGCATTTCACACAAGCCTCTCCTGCAGTTCAAGTTGCACAAAACTCTCACTTAATCATATTAGCTCTTTTCCCTTTCCTCCTTGTATTTATATGTCCACAGAGCACTCAAAAGTGTTTGTAAGGAGAATCCCAAGCTACTGCTAGGACCCAAATTTGTGCTGGTTTTTAATAAGGCTTTGCAGTGGGATGTTGCTGTTGCTATAGAGTATCCTGGAGATTTTAACAGCAATGTAAAGTGGGTAGAAAAAAATAAATCACAATTCTCTGTTTGGAAACTGAATTTCCCCCTTCCCCCCCCCCACGTAGTAAGCCCCCATCTTAACCCTGCTACAGCAGAACCACCTCTCTTTCCCAGCAGAAACCAGAGTTGTTGTTAATTAACTTCTTGCTGAAAACCAAGTCCTTGCCATCTGTTCTGCCACCTCACTACGAATGCCACTCTCGTTATGTAATTACAAAGGAAAATAGATTTGGGTAGAGTACTGCATAGGTATCTGTGCTGATTCTTCTCCTCTTCCTATTTACCCATAAGAAAAGGAAAAGGTGACCATTGTCAGACTCCTGGGTAGCTCCTCCCAGTGCTGCGGTGCTGGCTGCCCAGCTGCAGCCTGGCGTGGGAGCAGCCACTTCAGCCCTGCTGCCATTGAACCCCGAGTCCTTTGGCATCTTGGTTTTTAGGTTCATGAGAAATCCGTGGCAGGAAACTGCCCCTGAAGCTGCTTTAAGTTCTCGTGAGGGGCTAACTTGGATCCAGAAGAAGAAAAGTGGAAAGAAAGAGGCTTGGTTACTTGCTAAGTGCTAGTGTGACCTCTGAGATCAGCCAGCCTGCTCCTCTCACAAATATGGCCTCTGTCTAGCTAAGGGTGGAGGAGGAGAGAACGAGGAGGGGTAGCTTTCCTGTAAGTGGGTTAGAGCAATTACTGAGGTCTCTTACAGCAAATGAAGTTGTCAGTGTGAGTCACATTCCCTTTTTTCTCTCGCTGCCAAGTTTTAGGCAGTAACCAGACAGAGAGGGAAAAAAAAAAAAAGGGAAAAGCAACAATGGAGCAAAGTTGAACTGAAGCAACCCTTCATTGGGGTATTGTTTGACATTTCAGTGCTGATTGTACCTAGAGATAGAGGGGCTATAAATATCCTGTCTGCTGAAATTCCTTACCACAACATCGGCTGTCAGCTGAACAAATAGGTTAGCTTCTCCAGATCATTTGGTGTTTCCAGCTGTAATTACTACTGATTACATCCCCGTGCCACGTGGAACGGAGGCCTGCTCGCTGGGAAGGACATTAACCTTTTCTCTTGCCCTGAGACATGCCCCACGCTCGGGAAAGCAAATGGCACATCCTCCAGCTGTTACTGCCGAAGCCCTCGGAGAGCCAAGACCACGCTGAAATAAACCAGGAGGTATTTCTCTGACTGCCTAGATGAGCTGAAAGCATCTCCTGACACTTTTGGAAAGTATCTTCAGCCTTCGGTTCTGTTTAACAAATGGCTGGGAGCTTTTCTGCTCTGCTTTAGAGCTTTTAATGAAGCATTGTGATTCCCATTGTGGTCAATTGTTTGACACTTTTATTATTGCTGGTATGCAGAGCGTTTTTTAATGTTTGACAGCTGGAGAAAGAAGTATTTTGTGCATTCAGACTTGCAGCACAAAGCTGCTGGTTTCCATTCTGCCTTTGTCTTTTATTCTTGCTGATGCAAATCAAGGGGAGACAGAACTGATTAAATTACATTTGTTTACTTTTTCCTTGATGATAATAAGACACAGCCTGCCTTTTATAAAAGACAGAAAGAGAGGATGTGAATGTTTCTGCAGCATTTCTGGATAGATTTTTTTTTTGTTGCTGGCAGTATAAAGGCATTTATTTGTTTCTTATGTCTTGATTTATTAGATAATGTGCACTTCCTAATGTATGTGCAACAAGAGTAGAACAATGAAGAACAGTTAGCAATGGATTCTGTTTGGAAAAGCTTCTATCTTGTTATCTTTATTAATTTAACAGTATAAAGGATCAGGCCACATCACAGAACAAACACAGCAAGCCACCTCTGTCCTTCACAGTAGGACTGCTACTTACAATTCCTGTGGCTCTACCAAAAAGTCCCCTCCAATGCAGGCTTTGGTGTGATGAAGCTGATGAGAGGCCTGGAGCACAGCCCTGTGAGGAGAGGCTGAGGGAGCTGGGGGTGTGCAGCCTGCAGAAGAGGAGGCTCAGGGCAGAGCTCATTGCTGTCTACAACTACCTGAAGGGAGGCTGTAGCCAGGTGGAGTTGGTCTCTTCTCCCAGGCAACCAGCAACAGAATGAAGGGACACAGTCTCAAGTTGTGCCAGGGGAAGTATAGACTGGATGTTAGGAGGAAGTTGTTGGCAGAGAGAGTGATTGGCATTGGAATGGGCTGCCCAGGGAGGTGGTGGAGTCGCTGTCCCTGGAAGTGTTCAAGAAAAGTCTGGCTGAGGCACTTAGTGCCATGGTCTGGTTGATTGGACAGGGCTTGGCAATAGGTTGGACTGGATGATCTTGGAGGCCTCTTCCCACTTGGTTGACTCAGTTGTTACTGGGTCCTGGCTGCAGTGCACTGGTTTGATACTGGACAGAAAGAAGCAGTGAGAGGCAGGGCTGCACAAAAACGATCCCCATGATTGTTTTGGTGAGCAACACACATCTCTTGGGAATTGTGTAACACTTCTTTATTTCTTTTGTTGTTGTTTTTATTGTCTTGTTTTTGTTTAAGCACTTGCCCTGAGAAAGGAGGAGGCCTGCATTTGCCTGTCTTGCTTGTGCAGTGTGTGCCCTAGGAAAAAGATCCTGTGCCAGCACTCTCTAGAGGTTAGCAACTGCTCACGAGATGGTAGGACGAGGTTACCAGGAGCGCAGCAGAAAGATTTTGGGAAGGGTTAAGTTGCAGAAACAGGAGAGGGAGGAGATGAGTAGAAAGGAGGTGGCAAGGAAGTCACTATAAAACTGTCCTCATGATTAATTTTTCCTGCATTTTTCAAGAACAGAGAAAAGTGCAGCAAAGGATGGCAAAGGCAAAAGTAGTGTCTGAAGGCTTCTCAGCAGTGTAGTCAAACCTCCCTGCTTCACAGATGAAACTAGACACAGGGAGTGATATCACATGGCAGCTGAGCTATGGGACTGCTGGTATCAAAAGGACACTTCTGCTCCCAGCCCTGCTGCTTTCTTTGTACAGGTCTGGTGCTTGTCTGGCCCTTTCAGCTCATGCAGCTCAATAAACTGTAAGAAAAAGAATCAAGTAAAAATGTAGCAGCCCAGGAGAGGAGGAAAGTCAGTGACTGCGAGAATGGAGGCTGAAACTGCAACGAGTGGGAGAAGTATGGGTCTTGGGTTTTTGCTGGGTGTGCCGGGGGATGCCTTGCTTCTGTTCTGCACCCAACCTCCCACCTCACTTTCTAGGTGGAGCTTCCCTCAAAAGGGCATGAGATGAACGCGGTATGAGCAGGGAGGCTGACTGGACAGCTGAAGGGAGGTCACTCAGCAGCAGCCCACAGAGCAGATGAAGGAATGAAAAGGACTGCAGGAGTCCAGGAGGATGTTGTCAGGAGTAAGAGTAGTTGAAGAGGAACCAACGAGGAAAGAGGATGTGCCCAGAGTGACCACAGGAGGTTGCTGCAACAAGCTCTTGAAAAACAACTGAATACAGGGTAATGGTCCCATCTTCTTTATCTGGCTCTTAAAGGGTTTATTCTGCTGTATCCAATTGCTGTCTCTGATTGTGTCCCTTCCTTACTTAAGTCTACATTTCTCCAAATTGAGATTTGATAAGAGGACAGCTGCTGCATTTTTATTGTCTGTGACAAGCAGCAGTAAAAGCTGGTGAGAGTTGATGATGGAAATGTATCCATACACTGGCATTTAGCCAGCTGCACTTCACAAAGGTAAATGGCATGAGAGTGGTACCCTGCCCCCTTTTAATCCATTTTCTATAGAGGGGTACTTTGCCTCTCTGCAGGAAAGGCTGGCACAGCTACTCTGCTAATAAACACTCATTTCTCACTGCAGCATATGTGCTTCCCAGGCTCATAAATCCAGGCAACTTGCAGTTGAATAACAATTAAATATCCACATACATTTCCATACCACAGTCTGGTGCATAAGGCACAAGCCTAAGTGCAGGACATCTGCTGCCTGCTCTCCCACATCTACTGTTCGGCAGACCCTCAAAGGGCATCTTGTCCAGCCCCCCTGCAGGCAGCAGGGACACCTCCAACTAGAGCAGGCTGCACAGGGACACACCGAGTCTGATCTTTAATGTCTTCGGGGACAGGGCCTCAACCACATCCCTTGGGCAACTTATTCCAGTGTTTTGCCACTCTCATTCCCCCTGCTTCCAACCTAAATCCACCCTGCTCCAGTTTCAAACCATTGCCCTTGTCCTGAACCCACAGGCCCTTCTGAACCGTCCCTGCCCAGCCTGCCTGCAGGTCCCCTTCAGCTATGTGGTCACTGAATTGTACCTTGCAGCCATTCATGGTACCTGTAAAACTGGATGCAGAGCATCACCCTGCAGATACTTTACCATACCTTTGAAAATGAGCAGTGTTCTCTCCTGCCCTTCTGGTTGCTTGGGTTTTGTTGGTTGGTTGGTTTTGGTTTAAAGCAGCCTTTATCCTAATAGTAAAAACACTTTGCATTGCTCTTGGTCTTCCTCCCAGGATTTGCAGGCCAGGGATTCAGTTTGGCTCTGTTAATGTCAGTGGGAAATGAGACATCAGATTGAAAAATGATTTGAGATGCAGGATGCTGATGGATCCTCACAACAGTTTTGTGTCACTTGTACAAAACCCAGAGACTCAGTAATGCAGGAAGATAAATGCAGTGCTTGATTACAATGGAGGTCTTGCACTTGCAAAAGGCATCTCTTATCATCAGGCTCTGCCTCTCTGGACTAATAGCTGCCATATGTCAGGCAGGGCACTGATCATGTGAATCAGAGTTTTCCTGTTGGTAAAACTTTCAAAATCTAGAAAACTACAAATGTCTTAATGATTAATCCTGGGTAGCTGGACATGGTGCTGCTGGATGGAGGGAGCCTCTTCCTGAGGTTCAGTCTTCTCCCTGGTCTAACTAGTAACAGTCTCTATGGCAGAGTTTAAAAGGTTATAGCCATTTAAAGAAGAGTTGTATACAGTCCTTACCCATCTTGAATTGCCCTGCAGCAGGACTACCACATGAAACTGCAGCTCAGATGTCCCCATGTGTTCCAGAAAGCTTGAATAAAATAAGCCTCATCATTTGCTCTGAACTTGACAAGCCTCCTTCAGGGGCAAACCTGCATGAGACACCAGGCCTGTCTTGGTACTGTTGCTGTGTAGTTAGCTAGAACTGGCAGAAGCATTGAACTTCCTCCCTGACCCCAATCCCTGTGCCTGTCAGCTGCAGACCAAACCCTAGTGGTGACCATCCTGAAGCAGCAGCAATAATTTGCGTTTCCTCACCAAAGAGATATCTTCTGGAGGTGCAAATTGCACCACCATGATGCTCCCTTCTGCTTCCCAGCTCTGGAACATGTCCAGAGAAGGGCAACAAAGCTGGTGAGAGGCCTGGAACACAAACCCTATGAGGAGAGGCTTAGGGAGCTGGGGTTGTTTAGCCTGGAGAAGAGGAGGCTCAGGGCAGAGCTTATTGCTGTCTACAACTACCTGAAGGGAGGTTNCAGGCTAGATTAATTTCTCCACCAGAATTGAGACCACAAATCTGTCAGATGAGAAGGGCCACACAGTGAGGCAGCACTGCTCTGAACATCTGCACAATTAGTCAGTTTGATTAGGCATCGATTAGGTACCTCTGCCCTTGCAGCTTATGCTGTTAGGAGCAAATCTTACTCTGGCCATTGTCCTGTAAGGCTCTGTGCTGTAGTTCTGCAGATGTTTGCTTTCAAAAAATGACAAATGCTGATAGGAAAAATTAGATTTGCTCATTCAAACCTCTTGCTGTTTACATAGAAGAAAAATTGCATGCCAGGGGTCCAATGACCTAATGAGAGATGCAACATGGACTACAGCAGGAGGTGGATGGGGCCTTGCAAAT
This sequence comes from Tricholaema leucomelas, assembly GCA_013400475.1. Lineage (NCBI taxonomy): Eukaryota > Metazoa > Chordata > Aves > Piciformes > Lybiidae > Tricholaema lacrymosa > Tricholaema leucomelas. The sequence continues at coordinate 41,742 of WAAF01000511.1, forward strand.
CTGCTTCTCTCACACAGTGAGCTACAGTCCCTCGATACATATAATGAAAACCTTCTTTTGTTTACAATGACAGATGCCACAGGGGGCTGTATATTTGGATATTATTTTTTCTCTAGGAGTGTTTGTTAACAAATGGCTGAAAGTTTTATGATGTGGTGGAAATGTACCTCTCCTGATAAACAGGAAGTGCTCAGAGGCATTGCGTTACCCTGTAACGCAACACAGAGTCCTACTGCCTGCCTCTTTTCCTCTTTCAAAATCCTGTGACACCACTTCCTTCAGGAAATCTCTCGTCTGCACAGCTCCTACCATTGAATCATGGAATGGCTTAGGTTGGAAGAGACCTCAGAGATCATCTACTCCAACCTCCCTATCATGGGCAGGGACACCTCTCAACTAGACTCGACTGCTTGAAGCCTCATCTAACCTGGCCTGAAACACCTCTGGGGTCTCACCACCCTCATAATGAAGAACTTCTTCCTAAGAGCCAGTCTAAACCTACTCTCCCTCAGCGTCAGGCCATTTCCCCTTGTCCTGTCTCTAGACATCCTTATGAAAAGTCCCTCTGCAGCCTTCCTGTAGCTACTGGAAGGCAGATCCTCTAGGGATCCTACAGGAAGGACCTACTAAGGTCCTGCCAAGGTCTGTTCTCCAGGCTGAACACCCCCAGCTCTCTCAGCCTGTCCTCATAGCAGAGCCGCTCCAGCCTTTGGAACATCTTTGTGGTCTCCTCTGGACTCACTCCAGTAGCTCTGTGTCCTTTTTGTGACTGGGACACCAGAACTGCTTGGATGTGCAAAATCAGAAAAGGAATGGTTGTGTTATAAAAGAACGCTGAGTCATCAGTTTTGAGCTGTAGAAAGGGCTGTCTGTAACTGATATGGTGTCTGCTAAAAACATGCTGTACAGACTCTGGGCTCTCAGCTCAGTGGATTGAACAAGATGCAAGGAGAAGAGACTGACCTTCCCTCCTCCCACAGCACAGGTGCTTGCAGGTGCAGGTGCCTTGAAATGTGTCTCAGCCTTAAATCCAGGGGTATCTCTTAGAATAGAATAGAATAGAATAGAATAGAATAGAATAGAATAGAATAGAATAGAATAGAATCAACCAGTTTGGAAGAGACCTCCAAGATCATCCAGTCCAACCTATCCAGTCAACCAGACCATGGCACTAAGTGCCTCATCCAGTCTTTTCCTGAACACCTCCAGGCACAGTGACTCCACCACCTCCCTGGGCAGCCCATTCCAATGCCAATCACTCTCTCTGCCAACAACTTCCTCCTAACATCCAGCCTAGACCTCCCCCGGCACAACTTGAGGCTGTGTCCCCTTGTTCTGTTGCTGGTTGTCTGGGAGAAGAGACCAACTTTCATATGGCTACAGCCTCCCTTCAGGTAGTTGTAGACAGCAATGAGGTCTGCCCTGAGCCTCCTCTTCTCCAGGCTAAACATCCCCCAGCTCCCTCAGCCTCTCCTCATAGGGTTTGTGTTCCAGGCCCTTCACCAGCCTTGTTGCCCTTCTCTGGACACATTCCAGCACCTCAACATCTCTCTTGAATTGAGGAGCCCAGAACTGGACATAGTTCTGCACAGTTCTTCTGCAGTCCAGTGTCAGCAAGGCCAGGATCTGGCCAGCAAAGGGGAAAAGGCAGTTTTGTTTCCTTCTTATCTGCTGGGACTACCAACAGGAGTATGCCAGCTCCTCTCGGAGCCTTGCATTCAGTGTAACTGTGGTGACTCGCGTGAAGATCTCAGAATCCCTTTGGCCTCCTGTTCCCTATCACTTGTTCCTATTCAGCCCCTGCCCATCATTTACACCAGATCTACTGACATCAGGCAATTGGGGAGCATGCTTGTTCCATCACAAAATCATTAGCTACGTGCATTTGTGCTGAGCATCACCTCAGCTGACAATGCCAGTGAGAGCATGGCCTCGGAAGCTCTTTGTAGGTCTGGCATCATTCCCCAAACTAGTTCCCCAGTGGCATCAAGCTGGATGTAGTGGGGTGTGGATATCATCCTCTGATTACAGCTCTTCTAGTCCCATAGCTCATTCCCACTACCTGTTCACTTCTATTTCACATTCTTCCCTCCCATATTCTCTTTTATTATTTCCTTTCTCTTCTCTCCTCTTTTACTCTGTACATCCTCTCTTTTATTCCATCCTTTCTCTTCTGCCCTCGCATCCTAACAAATGCTCCCTGAACATCTGGCTATGAGCAAGAAGCATTAACGGCAGAGTCACTGCAGTATCTGGACAACATCAAACCCTAATCATCTTGTTTCTACATTCTTTGACTTCTGCCTCTGCTGGAGGCATCACTTGCCCTGCTACAGCTGAACTGAGAGCAAGCAGGGGAAGCAGGATGCGCGGTTTAGTGCTGGTGCGTTATTAGAGTTCTGAGGTTTTGTGATACTATTATCTCCTTTTTGTTGTAATTTCTTGTGCTATCCTAGCAATCAATGACAGCAGAGAGCGAGGGACCAACATTATCGGTTTAGAACAGCTTTTAACAGCTTTCCAGTGCATAAAGCTTTGGCACCAGGAAACAGTGGCTGTGTAGTGGGACTTCAGTGACATCCTCACAAGTCACTTCTGTGTAAATATTGACTCTATGTATATTTCATTTGGCCAGTCTTGTAAAATTACTTTTTCTCTGCTGGTTCAGTTCTCTTATCATCCACAGCTTTCTTATCATCCACAGCTTGTTTACTGAATTTTAAGTCTTGGGCAAGATGAAGGAAGCTCATGAGGAGTAGCTGGTTTGCAAAAGATACAAGCTTCAGATAACTGAGGACAAGTAAAGCACACACCAATATTGAAATCACTTAGAGGTTTATTGCAGCTGACTGAGACAGACTGTGCTTGGAGGCTGGGAAATTTCCACTGCTGAAGTGCAGGACAGTGCCTGGATACTGCTGCTACTGCAGCTGAAAAAGAAAAGTAACTTAATTTTATATAGACAGCCACAAAATGTCAGCACATTGACTTAAACTGTTGGAATTCTAGAACAAGCTTTTAAGGTTGCTGTCAAATGGATTCCTTTTAAAATACTTTGAGTATAATTGTAAACTACAGGTACAAAACTAAGGGATCAATGTCTTGGAATTCCAATGTCTTGGAATTGCAACTGTGTTTGTGAACAACAAATCTAACAAGATCATGATAGGTAAACCAAGACATCTCCTATGAGTGTGACAGGTTCTGACAATGGCAGAATGATACCCAGTGCAAGATCGAAGTTGTTACTGACAGCACAGCTCTGCAATTAATGATCTTTTGTGCTCCTCTTGGCATGCACAAAACAGAGCATCTGTTTACTGCTGTTAACTCCCTGGTGTATGAGCCACCATAAGCATCCTGCAAAACCAGTCAGAATCTGAGTGGGGGGGGAAAGGAAATGTGAGGGGAAAGAAGTAAATGTTGCCCAGCAATTTGGGTAGGGAACTGCTCTTAACTCCCCAGCAAGGAGAGATTACAGCTTGATGCCCGTTTTTGTTGAGGGCACTTTATGCTGCACAAGCAGTGGTTGATGTTTAGATGAAAATCAGTCTCAAGGGATTTCATAGAACCAAGTAAAGCTGGAAGAGAATTTTAAGATCACTGAGTCCAACCATAAGCCAACTACCCTGGCCACTAAACTATCCTGAAGCACCACATCTAAAGCTTTTTGTACACCTCCAGGGATGATGACTCCACCACCTCCCTGGGCAGCCTGTTCTAACCCCTCACCACTCAATAATGAAGTTTTTCCTAATGGCAAATCTATACCACCCCTGGCACAACTTAAACCTATTTCCTGTCATCCTGTCACTGGTTACTTGGGGGAAGAGACCAGCACCAGCCTCACTGCAACCTCCTTCAGACAGTTGTAGAGAGCAATGAAATCTCCCTCAGCCTTCTCTTCTCCAGACTGAACACCCCTAGCTCCCTCAGCTGCTGCTCATACAATGACCTTCAAGCCCCTCCCCAGCCTCATTGCTCTTCTCTGGACAAGCTTCAGGACCTCAATCTCTTCCCTACCCCTTGGTGCTCAGAACTGAACCCGGTACTCAAGCCATGGCCTCACCAGGGCTGAGAACAGGGGCACCATCACTTCCTTGCCCCTGCTAGATGCTGGTTTTGATCCAGGCTAGGATGCTGTTGGCCGCCTTTGTCATCCAGGCACACTGCTGGCTCATGTTCAGCTGCCTATCCTCCAGCCCCCCCAGATCCTTTTCCCCAGGCAGCTTCCCAGCCACTCTGCCCCAAACCTGTAGCATTGCTTGGGGTTGTTGTGACCAAAGTGCAGGACCCAACACTTGGTCTTGTTAAACCTCATTGCAATGAGCTCAGCCCATGGATTGAACCTGTCCAGATCCCTCTGTGCTGCCTTCCTACCCTCAAGCAGATCAACACTGCCACTTCATTCAGTGTTGTCTGCAAACTTGCTGAGGGTGCCCTTGATGCCATCATGCAAATCATTGACAAATATATTAAACAGAACTGGCACCAATATTGAGCCCTGGGGGACACTGCTTGATTTCAGCTGTATGTTAGCAGTTAAATCATGCCCAGGTAGGTACTGACTAGAAGCTAATAGTATCTGATGATCTTTATGAATCCTAGGATAGTTCCCTGTGGATCAGAGCTCATATATAAGCAATTGAAGTTTGTGTCACATTCATCACCATGGCTCCTGAGTGCCTTAGAAGTTAAAATATATCTTTATAAAACATCTTACAGGTCTTAGTTCTCTCTCTCTTGTCACCCCCACACAAAGGCTTGAGATCTTTTTCAATAATGCTGGGGAAAATGCTTCATATACTTAATGCCTGGGTTTGGGAATTATAGGGAGGGTCAGGCTCATGCTGAGGTACCCTGAAAGCAAATGCCATGCTCCTCCAGCAGCTGCCAAGAAAGCTGTCTTCAATGTCCCCACCCGAATAGTACAACTACACAAACCATGGTGATCTGGGGAGATGTAGCTCTGGTTTTAAATCAGCACAGAAATTTGAAGTCACTCCCAGCCCCACTAACAGGGCAGCTGCAGAGTGCTTGTCCTTGACCTAACCCTGATCATGCTGTCCCCAGGACCCACAGGGTCTCTCACATTATCACAGAATGTTAGGGGTTGAAAGGGACCTCCAGACATCAAGTCCCACCCTCCTGCCAAAATAGGATCCCCTTGGGCAGGTCACACAGGAAAACATCCGTGTGTGTGTGTGTGTGTGTCCTGAAAATCTCCAGAGAAGGAGACTCCACAATGTCTCTGGGCAGCCTGCTCCAGGGCTCTGGCACCCTCACCATACAGAAGTGCTTCCCCATGTTGGGGTGGAACCTCCTGTGTGCCAGCTTGTACCTGTTGTTCCTTGTCCTACCACTGGGTGCCACCGAAAAGAGCTTAGCACCTTCACCTGGCACCCACAGCCTCCCGGGGCAACCTATTCCAGAGCCTCACCACCTTCACCCTGAAGACCTTTTTTCTAAATATCCAGTCTAAACCTACTGTCCCTCAGCACCAAACCATTTCCCCTTGGACTACTGCTGGACACCTTCATGAAAAGCCCCTCTGCAGCCTTCCCGTAGGATTCCTTCTGCTACTGGAAGGCAGTCTAAGGTCCCCCCAGTCTCCTCTTCTCCAGGCTGAACACCCCCAGCTCCCTCAGCCTGTCCTCACATCAGAGCTGCTCCAGCCCTTAGATCATCTTTATGGGCTCTTCTGGACTCACTCCAGCAGTTCTGTGTCCTCCTTCTGCTGGGAACACCAGAACTTGATGCAGTATTTGAGGTGGGGTCTCAGCAGAGCAGAGTCAAGGGTCAGAATCTCCTCCTTTGCTCTGCTGGCCACACTCCTCTTGATGCAGCCCAGGGCATGATTTGCCTTCTGGGCTGCACGAGGGCACTGCTGGCTCCTGTTGAGCTTCTCCTCAATCAATACACCCAAGCTTCTTTCTTCAGAGCTACTCTCAACCCAAACACAAACGCCAAGCTGTGGCCCAGGAGACACTGTTGGAAAAGCATGGCATAGCCTTTTGACTCTTCTTTGGGTTTACTTAGGTTAGACATCTATTTGAACACAGCACTGACACTCTTTCCACAATTTCCTGCCCTGCTTGGTTGGCTTCCATTTTGATCAGACACATCCTGGTGATGAAGGTAGAAAATAATCTAGATACATGCCAGCTTTTAATTAGATTTGCCATGACAGGTTGTGTTTAAGCTAGATTCTCTATAATCATTTGTTTTGCATTTGCTGATGACAGATTTATTTATGTATGTAATCAGAACTGTAAGCACAATTTCATTTTTAGAGCTAAGAGAACCTTTCAAATAATATTTTACTTGGTTTCAGAACATTTAAATGCTTTATTCACACTTACTGCTGTCTAAAATTGCTGGGGAAAATAATGCTGTGCTTCTGAAGTGCAGGAGAACACATCGGGGAAAGAGAAGCATTATATACAAATAAAAACATCAGAAGCATTATCCTACTCAAATACATCAAAACCAGGCTGTATACCTGAATGTCTGTTAAATACAGACAGAAATCTACTAGCTTATGTTGGCCATCCACATCTTCCATTCCATCAAACCAGGCTGGAGGTGCATCAGAAGCTCAGAGCCTGCTGAGGGGTCTGCACCAAAGGAGAGGCCTGGGGCTGCCGTTTGGCTGTGCAGCTGAAACCAGTAACTCTTCTCTCTCAACTTCTGGTCAAACAGCAAGAGAGATGCTTTGGGGGATGCTGGTAAACTGTAATCAGCATCCAGAAGCAGCTAAAGAAAACTGCAATTGTTCAGTCAATGGCAAAGGACTTGCAGCAAGTCGTGACAGAAGGTGGGATGACAAAAATGCCCTCCCTGGCAAGTCAGAACAGGGTACATTGGCAGGAACACTCTGAAGACCAAGACAGACATGAAGCAGCATGACTGCCGGCAGAGATGTCAGTAGAGATGATAGCAGAGCTGAGAGAGCTGTTGGAAGATAGAAGAGCAAAGTACAGCTGGCTGAGAACCTGAAAGCAACTGGATTGTCATGCAACAGCTTCTGGCTGAGCACTTCTATGCAGGAATAAAAAATTGGTAACTACTTGTGAAGAAAAAAAGCATTATAGTCAAGGGTAATCAGATGATTCTATGCCGGGGTCTTCTGCCAGGCTGGGGTTGGAACAAGCATGGAGCTAAGATCTATCAAGATAGGTATCTGAACGTGTTTTCAAAGGAATGGAAGATACAGCCCACCTCAAGCAGCTGTGGCAAGAGTAAAGGGGCTGCAGGACTCCAGATCAGAGGTCAATGCCCTTTATGAAGATCAGCAGAGTGGAATCAGGATCCTTGTGCATAAAATTTTGTCAACTTCCAGATCCAGCCCAAGCTATTTTAGGAAAACAGGACAGACAGGCACTGCTGCAAGCAGCGACCACGGCACAGTATTACAAACCATTGCCGACTACTTTTCACCTTACTCCAACCCTCGAGTTTATTTACATTTCTATAGGAAGCAACCAAGAGGAAACTGTAACTCCATGTAAGAACAATATGCTAAACAGAGGTTGCAAACTTATGCACCGAAGTTAGGAAATGTCAGAAATAAACATGCCCTTGTTACAGTAATTCAGATTTCGCACAGAATAGCCTTGTGCTGTGTGACAACAGAAGGTTGTGGCGAGGCCACTAACAGTACACAGCCCTTCTGGGGCACGGGCAGCGCCTCGTACACAGAAGCAGCCCTTTCTTCTGCACTGACTCACTGCCCCCCAGCCTGCGCTCCGCATCGAGCGCGGCCCCACAGAGCCCACACGTATCGCTTGCTCTAGTAGGCCTCGTCAGAGCCCGGCGGCGGGGCGCACGGCCTGCGGAACAGCCGGCTGCAGACACAGCTCCCGAGGCCTCCTTGCGCTGGCGCCCCCGGAGCCACAGGCTCTGCGCCCCACTGCGCCCGGCGCCGGCCAGGCCTGTCCCGCGGCCTCGCAGCGGCAGGGCGGAGGCGCGAGCGCGCCCCACCCCCCGCCCGCCGTCACCTGACGCCTCTAATGGCGCCGGGCGGCCGCGCGCCCGCAGCGCCGCCACGCCCGCCACGTGACCCNGAGCCCACACCCCTCGCGCCCCTCCCCCGGCCCGGGCCGATGCGCGCGCGCGCGGCCGGCAGCGTCTCCTCAGAGCGGCCGCGGCGGTGACGGCGCTGACGGGGGCTCGGAGACGGTGGTAGCGGCCGGTGCTGGGCGAAGCGGGCGACGCCTCTTTTCCTCCCTCCTTCCTGCATCCGTACCCTCGTCCTCCTCCTTCTTCCTCCTCCCCCATCCCCTCCCCCCCCCTCCCGCACGCAGGCACCGCGGTTCCCGGCACGGACAACATGGCGGCGGTGTCGGGGGCCGGGGCTGCGGGCGGCTCTGCCAACGCCGGGGGCCCGGAGATGGTGCGGGGCCAAGTGTTCGACGTGGGGCCCCGCTACACCAACCTCTCCTACATCGGCGAGGGGGCCTACGGCATGGTGTGGTGAGTGCCGGTGCCGATCCCAGCTGGGGCAGCGCCCTTGCCCTGAACAACTCCCTCTTTCCTTCCCCGCCGCCCTGCCGGCCGCAGCCTCCCCGCGGCCCGGCCCCGGGCTTCGGCCCGCCCTTGCAGGAGGGAGAGGCCCGGGCCTTGCCCTCGGGGGAGGGGAAGCCGGGACTCAAGCCTTGCCCTCTTCAGCGCTGCTTTTCCCTCTGCGTTCTCGAGGTTGCCCCTCCGACATCACTCTTCCCTCCTTCGCTCCTGCTTCTTCCTCCCGCCTCCCCCACCCCGAAAATATTCCGCCGTCGGTAGGTGCAGCTGAACGTCTCGTTTCCTTTCAGTTGCGCCTTTATTTTCTTGAATATTGTTTGTTCCTGCCCCTGAAGTTGGTTGCTCTGTTCTCTCCGTCTCCACAGTGTGACTGCAGATGTTAAAGAAAGAGGAAAGGTGTCAAAATCCTGCTGCAGCCCCGCGGTTCTCTTTGTGCTCCTGTGTACGCAGGAGGCTCACCTGGCTGCGTGTCCCCTGGGTTGATAGAAAAAGTGAATCTGTGCATAGGAGTTGCTGCCCCTACCTGGCTTTTCGTAGGACGTGCTGGCGGTGCTGCGCAGCCTGCCTGATGAGTGTCTGAATTATCACGGGTGCAGGGGAAAGTTCCCTCCAGCCTTTCTAGCTCGTGGGTATTTTGTGTGGCAGCGGCTTGGACCAAGTCTCGCTAAGCAGCGATCGTGTGCGTTTGCCGTGCCCCAAAATACTGAAAATGGGAACTCACCGTTGTAAGAGTGAAATGCGTGTGAGGGGGTTAGCAATGTAAATGAGTTGAGTGATGCTGTGTGATCGTGTGGCTGAGTGTTAAAACTGATGTGCTCACTGACCTTACTTAGGAATTCGTGTTGTGTTCTGTTAGTAACAGGTTAAAAAAATCCGACTTCTGAAATAATTTACGGGATGCAGATGAAAAACTTTTCGTTGTTATTGTTTTGTCAACTTTCTCCCACCACTTCTTCCGTTTCTTCAGCGTGTTTTTTGACCAGGGGTACTAAATGAGGTTTACAGGCTATGACTCTTCATTTTTCTCTCGGGTGCTTCATCTGATGTAAAGTGGTGAGTTTCTGGGCAGAGGCTCCTCACAGCCTTCAGCTGTGTGTAACAGATTTTTGTGCATGTAGCATTGAATTGTGCTGGCCTGTTAAGATGAAGTCATCTTGTATTTCAGGGTGTATGTCAGCTTTCATCTAGGCCTGAACTCAGCTGGGAGGTGAGCCTTCCCTACAAAGTTTTGAGTCGCGGCCTTCACTTTTTTTTTTTTGCTGTGGGAACAACCTTCCACATGTAAATCGGGAATCCTGTTTACAGCTGGTGTGTGAGCATTAGAAATCACAGCAGTGTATCAGGCCAGAGTTTGTTAATGTAGCTTATGGTACAGGCTGTGTTTTATTCTGGTGTGCTTTATCATTTGAGCCAGGGCAAGTAAAGCCGTGCAGATAATCTCAGTACCGACTGCACTGGTTTACACTTGCTGGCCCATTTAGGAAGGTGCTGGGGAATAGCCCTTGCAAGGTGTGTGCTGGCTATGGGCTGGTTCGTGTCAGTGGGGTATTAGAAATGTGTTTAACAGGCAGCGTGTTAAAGCTAAAATAATTTCGCTGCAGATCAGAGATTACAAGCAGCAGCCTGATGGCAGCTGATGCCCATTTTTGGCCTCACTATGCTAGTGAGCACACACAGGGGAAACCGGGCCACTTTATGCCCCTCCAAGTGGTTTGCTACTAAGTTGTGCACTGAAACTGTTTCCCCTCCAAAACCATATGAAGTTACAGTTTTAACTTCAAAACTGCGTGTCTGCTGAGAATGCCTTGCAAAATTGCTAATAAAAAAGCCAAGTGTCTGGTTCAGCTCAAACATACTCCTGTGTTTTCTGCTCTAAGATTATTAACATGAAATACTAAATTGGGTGTGTTGTGCTTTTAGTTATTGTTCTTTTGCCTTGGGTGTGAAGTGACAGGGAGCAAAGTCTGATATGTTGTGTGCTTGATAAGGAAGGTGTTGGATGCACTCGTAGCTAAATGCCATAGCAACTGGAATGCATTGTAGTGCCTAACATCCAGGCTGCTATGGTTAAATAAGATTGCTTATCAATCAACAGACCTATAGGTTATACAGTTTAATGCTATGTGTTTCTTACCTTGATTTGATTGCTAATGCAGTGAGGCTCTGCAGAGCTTCTCCCTTGAGGGGTGGGGTAGAGGGCAAGCTGTGCGGGTGCAGATGGAGATGTTTCCTGCAACTGCAAAATCCATTTAAATTTGTAGACTTTAATGAAAGAAAGCAAAGCAGGCCCTGATGGTTTTGTTTTAGACCCAAAGCTAATGTGTACGACCTGGGAGAGGCTAGGGCAGGTTATTTACAAGTGCATTGTGCCATAAGGCTTCTTATTCCGAAAACAAGTCACTTAACTCTTAAAACCCTTCACTCTTTTCCTTCTTTTCCCTAATTCTTATGTTTCTGCATTATTGTATTAGGGAGTTAAAAACAATAAAATCCTTTTAATTATACTAATAAAGGGGAAATTAAGTATTCTTAAGATAGTGCTGTTACAGTCTGTCTTCCATTTTGATTTTGCAGCAGAGAGAATAATGTTTGGGAAATACTGATCACAACATAAAATAACAGCACAAGAAATAGATGTTCACTGAATAGGCTGTATATGAATGTTCTTTCATCTGGATTTGAGAGCCCTTAAAGGCATTTAACTCTTTTCCCTAGTGTAGTCATTTTTAACATAACCAGGTTTTGAGTAAAAATAGACTTACCAGAGCAGTAGATTTACTGCTGTGTTGTGGTTGCACTTTCTCAGCTTTGTAAGCAGAAAAAACACCTTGTCAGGCAAAGCCCTCCAGTTAAACTCTGCCAAAAATGTTCTCCCTTTGATAGAGGCTTGCCTCCAGCTTGGGAATTTTGTTGCTTGGGGTGAAGTGGTTGGTAAGTGGGTATCCATGTCAATATCCTTTTCTAACCTGTTTTTTTGTTTTCAGTATTTCTGCATGTGAAACTAGGGGATGACCGCAGTGCAAACAAAGTTTTAGCCCAAATCCTCAGCACTTCCTAGGACTGCAGGACATTCTTTGGACAATTATTTAGTCATGCAGTCATGTTTGTTACTGTGAATTAATTTTATCCAAATATATGCAAATGTGGTGTTTATTCTATTTTTCTTCCTCTTTCGATTAAGAGGTGATTTGAGGAGGGTTGGTCTGAAGTTCTTTATGTGACTTTCCTTTTTTTTTATCCTCTATGATAGGGGATTATCAACCTCAGAATGAGATGAGACCTACTTTTAGATCAAGTCTGAAAGTTTCAGAAGTACCTTTCAGGCACTGTAAAATGGAAGAAGTTTTTGAGATTGTCTCCTCCTTTTTCTTTTGGAAAGCAGCCTGTTAACAGGCCATAGTTTAAACACAGTAACAGCAGTAAAAACATGATAGTGTTGAGCTTTAAATTCCCAGTGTGAATTGTTCTTCATCCAGTTGGTCAGAATGATAAATTGACAATATAAAACAAGTAAACTTTTTGGAAAGGAATAGTGAATGGGAATGTGATAGGGATGTTTGTATTCAGGGTTTTGGAAACCCCATTTTGTCATCAGGCTTACGTGACTGTGAAGTATCATCACTGTTGCAAACAACTGCATATAAACAATAAAGATGAATACACTTGGAAGAAATCAGTCTTGAAGCTCAAATTTTGCATTTCTTGGCCCGAATTTGACCGTTTTGTTACAAAGACATCTTTGTGTTACTGATGTGCTGTAGAAGAGTGGTATTAGAGGTTAAGATAGTCAGTAGATGAATGTTAAAAGAGTCGTGAAAAGATTATTTAAAACATTTGGCAGTAGTTTCTTCAGAGTTCTGCTCCTTTCTGTTGTCTCACAGAGGGGCCTTACTTTTAGAGGATGGATAATTTAAAATGTGAGAAGTATGCTCATAAAGAGACTCAAAACAAAACTGTTGGGACTAGAATGATCTGCAAGGCATAGATATTTATATTAAAAGATAAAAAGGCTGATGGGATTGATGCCGTGCAGCATTTTCTTTCAAGGCTGTCCGTCCTTACACAAAAGAGTAGCGTTTGCATCCCTCTGTGAGGGTCAGATTGATGATCTGGTGAGGACTGGCTCAGTGGCAAGGGTCAGAAACAGCCCGCAGGGTTTTTTCTGTTAACTGATGCATCGATCTGAAGAGAGCACCCTTTAGTGATAGCACAAGTGTGGAGATTCATGTCCCTGCTTATGTGTGCTAAATTTTAGGGAGTACATGGGTGTCAATACCTGGTAATTAACGTGTTCTGGTGTGTGTGATAAGGGGAACGGGGAGCTGATACAAGTCAGCCAACCCTAATAAATACTCCTTAATGCAAGGGTCAGAGTAGAGAACTGGGGAATGTAATTGGTGGGTAGTTACTGGCTTCTTCCCTCTAGGGAGAGGGCCTAGGTAAGCATTTCCCTTCCATCAATCAGACTTCTAGCACTTGCTTAACCTGACTGGGAACATGAAAGGAAGTGCTTTTCCTGCTGTGCCTGGTGATGCAGCAGGTAGTTAGCACTCTCTGTTCCTATCAGAGTTGTCCTTAGCACTTATGGAAGATGAGAGGTAACAGGTTAGTGCCCACTTACACATAAAAGTCATTGGGGCTGGATGGCAAAACACCTGAGGGTGCTGAGAGAGCTGGTGAAAGTGCCCACAAAGTCACTTCCCATCATTTACCAGCTGTCCTTGCTAAGTGGGGAGGTCCCAGCTGACTGGAGCTTGGCAAACGTAATGCCCATCTACAGGAAGGTCTGGACCTGGGGAACTACAGACCTGTCAGTCAGACCTCCTTTCTGGGGAAGGTCATGGGGCAGGTCATCTTGAGTGCAGTTATGCAGCACGTGCAAGGCAACCAGATGATCAGGCCCAGCGTGGGTTCATGAAGGGCAGGTCCTGCTTAACAAATCTGATCTTCTACGACAAGGCAACTCACTTAGTGGATGAAGGAAAAGCTGTGGATGTTGCTTATCTGGACCTTAGTAAAGCCTTTGACACTGTTTCCCACAGCATTCTCCAGGAGAAACTGTCTGCTCATGGCTCAGGTGGGTGCACAATTTGCTGGGTTAAGAACTGGCTGGCTGGGCTCAGAGAAGTGGGGCATGGACTTAAACCCAGCTGGCGGCTGGTCACTACTGGTGATCCCCAGGGCTCAGTGCTGGAACCAATTTTCTTCAGTGTCCTCATCAGTGATCTGCATGAGGGCATTGAGCACACTCTTGGGAAGTTTGCAGGTGACACTAAACTGAGTGGGAGTGTTGATCTGCTTGAGGGTAGGAAGGCTCTGCAAAGAGATTTGGACAAGCTGCGTGGATGGGCAAAAGTCTGATCTGAGGTCAGTTCTGTGAGGTTCATCAAAGCCAAGTGCCAAGTCCTGCACTTGGGTCATACCAACCCCGTGCAACATTCAAGGCTGGAGGCAGAGTGGCTGGAAAGCTGCCTGGCAGAGAAGGATCTGGAGGTGTTGCTTGACAGCTGTCTGAAGGTGAGCCAGCAATGTGGCCAGGTAGCCAAGAAGGCCACCAGCATCCTGGCCTGAATCAGCAGTAGTGTGGCTGGTGGGAGTAGGGAAGTAATTGTAACCCAGTGCTGGGCTTTGGTGAGGTCACATCTACAGTACTGTGTTCAGTTTTGGCCCCTTGCTGCATTTGCCTGCATTCCATCAGATTTGACCACGGTGAAAGTCTTAAAGATGGAAAGTTTCTACAAGTGCCTTAAAAATAGGCATTTTGCTAGAGCAAAGAGATTCTATGTGATGCTCCACTGAGGAAGAGGCTGCATTGGATGGTCACATATGAGAAGTCAGATTCCCTCAAAGAGACATGCCAGATGCCCCAGTTTCACCGATGGATTTATTGGTGTGTGCTTGTAGAACGTCAGGCTCTGTTGGTTCAGTGAGCTCCTTGTTTCGGAGTGGGAATCTACACACACAGAAGAGTTAATACTAGAAGGTCTCCCTGGAGCCTTCTCCAGGCTGAACAACCCCAACTCTCAGCTTGTCTTCATAGTAGAGGTGCTTCAGCCCTCTGATCATCTTCATGACTCAGTTGGTAAACTGAGTAGGTGTACAGCTCAACTTGAATTGCAAACTGATACTTCTCCAGCATAGTAATTTTTTTAGTACTTTTCATGTTGTTTTTTTAATGTTTGTCATAGCTTTCAGCTGTGATCTGGAGATGAATTAACTGATCAGTTGGATATTTAAATATATTTTGTGATGACTTGCTGTGGAATACTTCACAGCGTAATATAGTTGAAAGGGACTTCCTGAGGTCATGTAGTCCAACCTCCTACTCAAAGCAGGGTTGATGTCAAGTGCAGATCAAGTCACCCAACCTGTCTACTCAGTATTTCCAAAGTCTCCAGGGATGAAGATTCCACATCTCTGGGCAGCTTCAACTTCTACCATTAAACCAATTGCACAGTGCAACTTTCGCCCTTAATGCAAGGGCTTCCCTTGCTGCAGCTTGCAACTGTTGCCTCTTGTCCTTTGTAGTTTTTACTCCTGAGGAGTCTGGATCAATTTTCTCTAATCCTCATTTATATGTAACTTAAATTGGAAATTAAATGCTTCCATACTCCCTCCCTGCCCCAGCCTATGCAAAATCAGTTTCCTCAGTTTTTCTCTTCATCCCTCTCTGCATCCTAATGGTTTTCTACTGGACTTGCAGGTCTGCTGGGAGAGAGAGTAACTGGATGCGGTATTCTAGATGTGGCTTCACAACAGGAATCCTTTCCTTGACCTGCTGGCTTAGTAATGCAGCCCAGACCCTGTCTGGCCTTCATCCCTGTGAGCAGGCACTGATAATGGAGTAAATTGGATGTTGTCCTGATGATCTGGAAAATACTTGCACTTAAAGTGAGGTATTTTAGGAACTTATCAAATAATGTTTGGAAAAATACCTAAATTCCACAACATTTAATGAAGTGATTTCAGTTATATTTGGCTTTGATTTCCAGATCACTCAAACAAAGCATATGGAGCTATAAACACAGTTTAGAGCAGAACATCAGGACTTTTACTGTGACATAAGGTAAATTAAACTGTATGTGAAATGCAGCAAGATGTAGTTTGTTTCAGGTGATTTAGCTGCGTAACACCTAGGTTCTGTTAATTGCTAGGTCAGTTATTAAGGATGTTTGTTTGCTTCTGAACCAATCTTCTTTTCAGAAGGAAGCTTATTTTCCTTCGCTTTATTACAACTTTCAGCCATAAAAAGAAGCTGTTCTGAAGCTTATCCATTTGTAAGGCACATTCAATGCTCAATATACATTCCTTTGTTATCAGCTTTGACCAGGTAAAGTAGTAATAAATGGCATCAATTCAGATGGAGTTATTCGGTGAGATATTGGTAGGTGTGTTGGCAAGACAAGGTTTCTCATACTCCATCAGAGTGAGGTAGGTTGGTTTCTGTTCCAGAGACCATTGCTGTCTGCGCCCCTTTCTGCTGAGTGAGACCTAGTGCGGAAGGGTCAGCAGCCAGCTTCCACCCGAGGAGCTGCTGCTGCCCTGGCTGCCTGCAAGCTGGCTGAAGGAAGGGCTGCCAAAAGGTGGCCTCCCAGCCACCTCTCCATGGTGGGTGAAATACCGAGAGGTGTGTGTGTGTGTTTATACACAGGGCTTGCAGAAAGGCTGAGACAGGAGCACCGTTCTGTGAGACGTGGGCAGAATCCTTATGATGGTCCAGTTTTTAGTGGAGTTGTGCACAGGTTTGTACTGTCTTGTTTAGCCTCAGCTAAAATCACAACAGCCTAAATTCTGTTAAGGGGAAAATCTTTTCTCTTACAACTTCTTCTTTTGTATTTTAAGAGATTTTTTGTGAAATGCTGAAATACTTCGTGGTGATTAGAATGCAAATGAGACTTTTTGTTACATGGTAGAAAGCAATTGGTCTGTGTAGCCAGTATGTTTTAAGTACCAGCAACTTGCAATTAGGCTTACAGTTTATAATATGCCATTACCTCATTTTGCAGTTTTTTGTAAAATTAGCAGCTGTCACTGCAGTACCTTACTCCTCGCTTGCTTGGAGGAGTTTGCTCCACCAATTATTGCTGATGCGTCCTGAGTAAAACTTGGAAGTCATCTGAGCACCACAAATCAATACTCCTCAAATTGCTTCATCTGGAAATTGCTCGATTTTATTGGGTTTTGGATGGTGTAAATTACCCCAAATGACAGTCCAGCTGACTTCTGTATTGGTTTTTTCTGAGTGTCCCATAATTGTGAAATCTCTTCCTTTTAAGTAACAGTAGCTGAGGTGCCTCAATGCTGATACCAGGTCTAAGCAGAATGCAAACTGTTACTGTGTCGAGGGTTCACGGTTGGCCTTTCTTTTTAAAAAGAGGGAAAAAAACATGCAAAAAATGCCTTGTGAGCTGATGCTGGAGGGAAGTAACTTCTGATAGTGGTGAGATGCACATTTGTGCTGGTGGTTTGGGGTTTTTGTTTTGTTTTGCAAGTGGAATGCTGCACTAACCACGGCAGAGTGGGCAGAAGCAATAAGCTTGCTTTCTCTGGTGCTTTGTGCTAAGTTTCACTTTGCACTGATGTTTCTACAGGTTTAGGAAGACCCCTGCTTCTGAGTGTGCAGGAGTGGTTCTGTTCATTGTTTTATTCATTTTCTGTTGAAGTACTGTGAACTGTCTCTTCTCAAGATTTGTTTTGTGTGGAATCAAGCTAATGGAAAATGCAGCAATTGTTTGGATCTTGTGTATTTCCTTTAAAGCCGATTTTAGGGTATAGGTCAAATGAGAACCTTGCTAGACAAGAGAGTAAAGCAAGCTGCGGAGCTTGTTAATACTGTTACCCCTCACAGCTCTGGCAGTGCTCCCTCTTCTCTCTAGGAAAGGGGACATGTTTGCCACACACATTCCTAGTCTCTGCTTCACTGCCAGAGGAAGGTGGTGGTTGTTTTCCAGGCTCTGGAGTAACAGTGGCTATGTAACAGACCTGCGGTTGCTGTCTTGGTGGCTTTTCGTTGCCTCTTGAGAAGCCATAAGCACAAGAGGAGGAAGTCAGCACTGCATCAGCTCGTGTGGAGGTTTAACTCTCATGGTGGCTGGGCCTAGACAAGCTGTGGTTTCCATGACTGACTTGTGCTGATCTCAGGCTGCGTTGCTGCTGAAGAGGTAGCCTTTCCTTCCATGCCTTGGGTTGTGCTGTTCCTCAGCTGGTGCTTACACTGCTCTGGAGTTAGCTGTGTGAGAAAACTGATTTTAGCTGAAAAGCTGCTTCATAAAAAGTAAAACATAAAGGTGGTAAGTTGATGTGACTAACACAGACCCCTGTGAGTGCCAGTGCTGACACAGGAAGGGAATAGGAATGCACAGGTGAAGACTTCCCTCCTGCTCCTGTTTGTAACCCACTTTGATGTGAGCTTCTGCAGTTCTCTGACCTGGCACAAAGAAAGTTGCTGCTGCAACCCAAAAAGCGAGGAAGAGGCAGGGCTCTTTGGCACAGGAGAGAGTGAACCACAACTACTCCTTTTAATTCTCTGAGCCCTTAGATTGGTTCAGATATTGTCAAGATCTTAAAATTTCACTTGAAATTGATTCCCATAGGAACTGTCATTAAGTTTATATGTAGAGAAGAAAGTGATATTTACAGTCATGATGGCTTATCAAAGGCAGTGGGTGCTGTGAGGTGTTTCTTTCGTGTGGGGCCTTTAAAGATAGCAGTGAAGTTTGCCTGAATGTTAAATTTGGCAGAGATGCTATCAAAGGAAATCTTGGCAGCAGAGAACCTGTAAACCTCTAAAATGAGGAGGTTAAGTGGGAAGGCAAGAAGTAGAACACTAAAATGTAAGAGTTGTCTATTTTCTGAAGACCAGTTGAACTGAAGTATCATAAAGTAGGCATATATGATGTTTTGAAGTCACAGCTTCACAGCTGAAGGTATTGAAAGAAAACGGCACACAAGAAGGGACCGAGAGAAGTAATCTCTTTTCTTGAACAACGAAGATTGATAAAACAAAGAGACAAACGGTTCCCTCCACAATTTGATGCCCATAACACCACCTCCTCCCACCCCCAAAGACTGTAGTGAACAGTCTGTTATGGTGCTGCTGGCTATTACTATGTCCAAATGCTGTGTTGTTTTCCTTACAGCAGTCTTAAAAATAAATTTCAGCTATTTGCATCGTAACTTGATAAATGTCAGCATGTTACAGAAATGTCTGTGATTGAACTAAATGTAGACTGAGTGAAAAGATGAAGATCTTCACAGATCAGCTTGTTTGCTGGGAATTATTTTTGCCTTTCCTCTCCTGGTTGCAAGCAGAATTATTCAATATTTCAGAAAGAGGCTTGTCCCTGGATATGCCCTTGGAATCTTGTTTCCACAGCAACACAAAGCTACTGATAAAACATCCCTCTTAAACTTCAAATGAGCTTTTTATTTAGAGTTGTAATTAGAATGCTTGCCGGTAGCATTGTGTGTTTTTATGTGTGTGCATGCAAATGCTGAGAGCAGCCTGTAAAACAGCCATGGGGTGAGTGATCCTAGAAGTGTTGGAAGAATATTCCATGAAGGCGTAAGCCTTCAGACAAGGTGGCAAAGGAGTGTATCGGGGGTGGGGATGTTGCCAGAGAAGGCAGTTGTTTTACAGTGGTTCTATGAAGGAACAGCCCTCTGTGGGATCCAGCGATTGCCAGGAGCTGGCTCCTTTCCTCCCAGCAGCTGCGGCATGCTCTCACTTGTTCCAGTTCTGCTCCAAAATGCAACGTGAAGAATAGGAGTGGATAGAAGAACATGCAGCAGCCATTGTGGGCAGAAGGAGCTAAGCTTTGGCACTTGGCCCAGTGTGTCTAGTGAAAAGCTTTCCTTCCTTGAGGAGGAGTTAATGGGAGAGGGGCTACATGTGGGAGGTTCATCTGGGCAGTTATTAGGCTGTTCAGACACTGCTGAGCACTTCCTGGTCATTGCGTTTGGAAGCAGCCCCACCCTGGGCTTCTTTTGGAAAAGAAGATGGTGCTGGAGCCCTTAAAAGCTGTGGTGCAACATCTCAGGTTATAAATGTTCATTTGTTTATTTTGTACAGCTGCACAAGCTGTTTTACTTAGTCAAAACTTTGTTCTGTGTTTACAAGATACTTTTAGGAGTAATAAACTGTGCTGCTAGGGCTCGTATTGATTTTCATGTGGTGTCTTGAGAGTATCTAAATAGTGGTGCTGTTGCAGGTTGTCACGGGATGGTAACCACAGCTTGAAATAGGAATAATGTTGTGTATACCAGAGCTGGGCAATTACAAAATCTGTATTTAAATTTATCACATTACAGATAAATAGCACTCACATCTGAATGCTTGCATCATCTTGTGAAGCTGCACATCACTGGGGTGGAAATAAATCCTTCCTTCTGAATATTTCAAGTGTCAGTAACTAGATTAATCATAATATGAGTAACACACAGACTACTGAGGTTCTCTTTGCAGTGATTGGTGCATGTGATTAGAAACTAAAATCTATAAATCAGCCTCTAAAAGTTGTTAGTATGTGAACTCTGTTATTCCCACTTTACAGATTTTTATCTTCTCTGGAATAATATAAAAAAGAAGAGTAAGTAATGGAAGATTCTTGCCTTTAGAAGGAGCCCTAAGTTCACTTCTTCAGTGACAGCAAACAGCTGTTGGGAGAGCAGTGGAATCTGGCAGCCTGGACAGCTGGGTTAGACTTGTGCATGCTGGCACAGCTCTTAAAATGCAAATAATCCAAACGTGGGATGTGCTGGGTAGTGGATGGGGATGTGTCTGTGGAGTGGTTCCTGTGTGGACTGTAGGGGCAGCAGAGGTGATTATTAGTTGTAAAATTAGATCTCTAATTCTAGCTAAGGCTAAGCAAGACGAATCCTGCGTCAGGTGATAAGCTGCTATGTTAACTGCAGTCAGTTACTGCATCTAGGGTTTGGATTTGCACTTTTTATAGTTGCTTCTTTTGCAAGCACTACAATAGACACTGTGTCTAAGCAGCTTATTTCTTCAGCAGAGTTCTGGAGGGTAGTGGGTGAATCTGGCGTTGATGGTATATGACAGTTGGATGGAAATAGTGAAGAACAGGGGAAGCTCTGGGAAATGGTTCAGTCTGACCTGCAAAGCACCTGAATTTGTTAGCTTGCTGTGTTTCCTAGGTAGTGGAACAGATACTGCTATGTGGTTTCATAGGCTAAGGAGGTGTCTGAGTGCAGCATAGGTGCATGAGAGCACACGTGACTCCAGTTCTACTGAATTTCAGTCTAACACAGAGCTTCTGCAGTTGCCTGTAGCACATGTCCAGTTGAAAAAGCACTCCCTTTTTAAAGGATTGCAGAGTTCCCTCAAAGCTGTATTTGGTTTGAGAGCTGTGACCAAGAACGAGAAGAGGAAGAGGAGGCTCAGGGCAGACCTCATTGCTGTCTACAACTACCTGAAGAGTGGTTGTAGCCAGGTGGGGTTTGGTCACTTCTCCCAGGCAACCAGCAACAGGACAAGGGGACACAGCCTCAAGTTGTGCCGGGGGAAGTATAGGCTGGGTGTTAGGAGGAAGTTCTTCCCAGAGAGAGTGATTGGCATTGGAATGGGCTGCCCAGGGAGGTGGTGGAGTCACCGTCCCGGGGGGTGTTCAGGAAAAGCCTGGCTGAGGCACTTAGTGCCATGGTCTGGTTGACTGGATAGGGCTGGGTGCTAGGTTGGACTGGATGATCTTGGAGGTCTCTTTCAGCCTGGTTGATTCGATTCTATTCTATTCTAAAGTGAAATGGTGTTAACTTTGTAACACAGTTTCTCTCTGTACCTGTATTTATGCATATTCAAAATAGTATTAATAAACAAGTGTACTTAGCTGCTTGTATGATTAGCTTCTTGCTCACAGGAATTGAGGCAGGCTTTCATACACCTATTCAAGGCACAGAAAAGCTCCTACTTCAGAAAGTGTGACCACGGAAATAAATCCAGTGTTCCTTTTTGTGTTTCAGCTAGGTAGTGTTTTGGGTTTGTCCTCCTCAGCTGAGGCTTTGCAGTGGTGAGAGCAGTGCATGCTTAGCTGCATGAGCATGGTGAGATCTTCTGATACGAACAGAAAAATGATTGTATGCAGAATGTACACTGGAGAGGAAACTGATTGCATCTTTACTGCAAATAGTCAGCTTTTTTCCACACTGAATCATGTGTTTACAGATGAACCATCTGAAAACAAAATTGCCCATCCTTTTTCAAATAACAGGATAGACCTTTTGCTAAGAGAACGCTCAAAGAACCATAAGTGAAACTGCTAAAAGAGGGGAGTTCTTGGTCTGTTTAACTGGTGGATTCAGGTTCCTTGAATCTACACAAGGAAAGATGCATATTTTTTCATCACTGACCAACCTTTGCTTGAGAAGCAATAACTCAAGAGATTTAGCAAATATTGTAAGAGATTGGGAGCTTTTATTTAAGCAGCATCAATTGGTAAATGCTAGCATTTTGCCCTTTCCTGCTCTGCATGGCTGCTGCTGGCCAGAACTTTGAAAGAAAGTAAGATTCTGCATTGTGGGTTTAAAAAAAAACTAAAAATGCTGAAGTCAGTTTTAAAAAGGAGGTAGAATGTTTGTTTGCAATGGTAAAATGATCCGTAGGGTTCTTTAATTTCTTTCCCAAATACAGGCTGTTCTTGCTTCAGAACGATTTCTGGGTTTGTTTTCTCTCTGTGACTTGCCTTACTGGTATATTGTAAGCACCGCAGGTGATTAACTGATTAACTAAGAAAATTACTGCAGACGAAGTGCTCTTGAAGGCTGTGCCAACTTCCACTTATGGCACTTTGTTATTATCTATTTTGGGGCTTCTGAACTGCTAATGTGTTATCTATACATATGTAATAGCAGCAGCTGTAATGAACACTTGCGTAGCATGTGGAATTTCAAAGCACTATGGAGCATTTGAGTTCAGTGTTTCCAGAGGCAAATGAATTGAGCAGTCTGTCTGTGGTCATAGACTGGAGTTAGAGAGGCAGACAGGTCAAAGTGGAAAAATCATGCAAAGATGGCCCTACACAGGCATGAGCTATGTGGAGATCATGCTGGCAGCACAGATTCCATGGCATTTTTAATAATGAAAGTGAGAGATGTTAAACACTTTTGCATACAGTGGTAACAGTAGTGTCTCAGACATCTTGTATCTGCTTAGTGGTGGTAGAAGCAGCTTGAGGTGCCCAGGCATTCAAATTCCATCCAGGTCTCCTTTGGATATTCATATTTCTCCTTGGATATTCATATTTCATTCTGCTTTACTTGATTACCAGATACCTGGACATCTCAGCAGACTAAGAGAGGTTCAAGGAATGTTCTGGAACTCTCTTACAGAAACCCCATTTGGCTTTCCAGTATATTTATGTTTTTGTGTGAAATAGCTGAGGCTAACAGAAACACTTAAATGTGGGCATAATTATTTGTTCTTTTCCAAATAATGCAATAGTGAGCTATGAGAAATTTGAAAGGAGCAAGACTCGTGTACAGACATTTAACTTCTAATCAATTAAATGGCCATATGGTTTTGGTAGAAAGAAAAAGTATTACAGTGAGATGCTTTGTGATTCATGTGTGCAAGACCATAGAAAACATCCTAAAATTTTTATAAGTATTAATACTAGAAATTCTAGAAAACTATATGTTTTGCTGGACTTTTTTATTAGGCTCAAGCTGTGATGTTCTTCACAAATGTGTAGGTGTTTTGGGCAGAAATGCTGAGAGCTCTTTGTTGATACAGCTTCGAAAGCCATCGTGAGCTCCTGGCATAACATTACTAGAAGCAGTGTGGGTCACAATCACCCTGTTACCTCCTTGAGCTGCTGCTTTCTTTTGCTTCATGTGTGTGGTTGGATGCATTCCTCCTCCAGCTCTGTCATCTTTAGAACTGAACTTGGAATGAGCTCTTCACAAACTATCCATCCCTTTAACTCTTTATGTCTGTTCTTTGTGAAGACAATGCTGACAGTGTAGCTTGATGGAGGAGTAAAAGGTTGTGACAGTTGGAATTACTTGCAGGAGTTATTCATGGGATGTGGAATTCTGTTGGTTGAAAGATGGTTTCAAAGGCTTTCTGTGCCCCTAGATGAATGAGTTAACTCAAGGTGAACTTTTTCCCTCAAACTTCTTCTTGATTACAATGTAGAGAAAAAGCCTCAAACTTCGTTGTTCCACAGAACACTTCTTGATGAACACTTCTCTCTTCGTTCAGGTACCCAAGAATCAGCAGACTGTCAAGTCAGTTGGGCAAGCTAATGACTTGTAGATACTGAAAGAGTCTGGTGACAGAACCACAGCATTTTGTCTGTTGCTCAAGCTAAAAGACACAGTTGTTTTTTTTTCTTTGTTAGGTAAAAATAAATGTCAAATAAATGCACAGCCCTTGTTCAGCTGCATTTGTGTTTTTGCTTTCAGAACTGATTTAAATCAATATTCCATGTAACTTATGTCATTGATTCTCTTCTAGTTCTGCCTATGACAACGTCAACAAAGTTCGAGTTGCTATAAAGAAAATCAGTCCCTTTGAGCATCAGACGTACTGCCAGAGAACTCTGAGAGAGATTAAGATCCTACTGCGCTTCAGGCATGAGAATATTATTGGAATAAATGATATTATCAGAGCTCCAACCATTGAACAAATGAAAGATGTGTATCCTTTCAACGTCTGAAGTTATTCTGTGTACTTAGGGATAGTTTCCTCCTGCTCCGTTTTGATTATTTCTTCCTTTTCATCCTTCAGCTGATTGAGTTTTAATAAAAGTTAGTTTCTCTCGCAAATTGAAAGGGAAGTTCATAGTGTGGTACTTTTTATGGGTACATAGATGGATTTGATATGCAGATGCACACTAGTTATGCTCGTTTCTTTTTCAGGAAACGAAAAAGATGTTAATTTCTTTCTTCCAAGGCAGAACTCAACGCTGTAGAGATGATTCCACTTAGTCACTTAATCTCAAAACTGTATTTGCTTAGAACTGGTTTCTTTGGGGAGAAAACAAAATGGCCAGACTCTGCTATGACTGTCTAAAATGTTCTTAATGGATGCATCTTGGGGAAAAAAAGTAATAAAATAAAGCAAAACATGGTCCCCTGCCCTAGTCTGCAGTGCATGCTGCCCGTAAAAAGCTGTCCCAGCTGTGTGATCCAATCTGCATGCCCAGAGGAGAGGATGGGAGCGCCCACCAGGAGTGGCAACGGTAGTGCACAAAATCCTATTTCGGTGAGAAGTGGTCATGGGACTACACCCCAAGGATTTTGCAGCCAAATGGAATTAAGGGAGAAGCAGATTTTACTTAACTCATTCCTGGCAAAGCAGAACCCCCCAGAAACCCTCTCCATTTTCTTTAGGTTCATTCCAATCTTAAAAAAACTATCATCAGACTGAAAATATTTGAATTTAGTTTTGGTGAGTGAAAAACTCTTGTGTTCGATGTAGCGTAATGAATCTGTAGTAAAGTAAGCTGAATGTTTCAAGTGGAGAGGTGGCAGAGAAGACTGATCAGAAATGATCAGGTCTTTTACCTTCATGCTTTTCTGCAACAGGAAGCAAGTGTCTCAGAATCTTGTTACTCATTAAAACAAAAGCAGCTTTCATTCCTTGGCATGCAAGATAGGAATCTGATCATAGTAAGATTCCAGTAAAAATCAGGCTCTAACATAGAGAAATAGAGTTTTATGATGATTAATTTGAGGAGGACCACGTGCTGGTGTCTCTTCATTCTGTAAAATGCTGCATCATGTAACAGGATTGATTTGATTCAGAACTTGTAAAGCATGAATAAACTGCATAGTTTTCTGATTGTCATAAAGCAGCAAGTAAGAGAGAAAAGCTGTTACAGAGGCTTCCTTGGGTACTGTGTGTTGATATCTAATGTGACACCACATTTGCTTTGCTGCCTTACATCTGATGCTTTACAGATACATTGTGCAAGACCTTATGGAGACAGATCTTTACAAGCTCTTAAAGACTCAACACCTCAGCAACGACCACATTTGTTATTTCCTTTACCAGATTCTGAGAGGCTTAAAATATATCCACTCAGCCAACGTGCTTCACCGTGACCTCAAACCTTCCAATTTGCTGCTTAACACCACTTGTGATCTCAAGGTTAGTTGAATTTTCCTACAGATTTGGCTACCTGCTAGGGCCATGGTTTTTGTTACTGGTGACTAAGGTGTGCTTTATCCTGGAAAGATTGCCAAATGTGATTGGGTTGGATACAATAGTTCAGATTTGAGTAAGAGAACAGCCTTACGCTGCTTTAATAAATGCTTCACTGTTTCCACCTGGAGGGTGACTTTGAAACAGCCTCTTTGGACCATGGAATGGTTTGGGCTGGAAGGGACTGTAAAGATACCTGATTCCAACCCCTATTCCATGGGCAGAGGGGATTTCCACTAGACCGTGTTGCCTTGACCACTTCCAGGAAGGGGGCATCCACAGCTTCTCTGGGTAGCCTGTTCCAGTGCCTCATACTCACTCTTCTTCCTTACACATAACCTAACTCTACCTTCTTTAAGTTTAAAGCCTTTGCCTCTTGTCATGTTGTTGCATACTCTTGTGAAAAGTCCCTCTCTGGCTTTTCTGTAGCCCTCCATTAGGTACTGAAAGGCTATCATAAGGTCTTCTGGAGTCATCTGTTCTACAACCTCAGCACTCCCAGCTTGTCTTCACAGGGGAGGTGCTTAGCCTTCTGATCACCTTTGTCGCCTTCTCTGCCCTGCTCAAAGAGGTCCAAGTCCTTATGTTGGGGGCCCTGGGGCTGAACACTGTACTCAATTGGTGAAAATGAAAGCTGAGTCAAATTGTGTTTACATAGATGGTAAACTCAGAATGATGTATATTTCAAGTCTTGATTTCTTGGTTTAAATGATGAATTTTCTGTTGTTTGAAAAGGATTTGATATTAGCAGGCAGCTAAAATGACATGTGAAAGTCAGTGCTGGTCACGTGCGCAAGGATTGCTCGGAGAGAGCCTTGCTGAGTTGAGTTTCCAGTGATGGGCTCTGTACTGGTTAATACTATGGAAGGATGATCACAGAGCTGTTATGATTCTTGCAAAATGTCTACTCAGTGCATTCAGAAAAGCAAAGAAAGTATGGAAAATTAGAACAGAAATAGAGACTAAACCAGAAAACATGCCCTTCTGTAGCTTTCTCTTGAGGGTGAGGCTTCAGTTCTGTGTGATCAGTCACCACACTTCTCCCTGTGATACCCTTTTAGAGTGAGAAGACTTCAGGCTACTTCTCTCCATATCAGGAAGAACTGTTTAGCCTGGGACTCTTACTGGAACATAGCGCTTGAGGGAAAGAAAGAATACAATAAAGTCTGATAAAATTGTTAGTGGCATCGAGAGAGTGAGTTGAGAACAGTTATTCACTGTCTTTACCTGCTAAAAAGGCTGGAGAGGGGATGGAAGGAGCAGGAGGTGTACACAGTGAAAGGACACAGAAGTTAAGTTGCAGCATTGTTAAGCTGTGAAATTCAGTACACAGAGCCTTGAAGGTATTGTAGAAAATGTAAAATGCCAAGTTGGTAGGGAAAAAAGCTTCTAGCAAGTTAGAAGAAAAGACTGCCTCTAGTTTAGTCTCATCCATGGAGGATGTGAGAGACTTTGCAGCACTGGAGCGTTATACCTTATGTATTTGCTGTTGGCTGCTGATGGAGTGAGATTACAGAGCTCACGGTGCTATGATCTGATGTACAACTGTGTTTATTGCACCTAATTGTGCTTTAGTTTTTATTCCAGCCCTAGCTTTCTCATTAAAAAAAACACCAAACCCAACCAAGCAAGCCAAAAATACCTTCTTCAAAATGTAAACCAGGTGGTGGCCATAGAATTGTCACAATTCCAAGAGAAGTCTGCTGTTCCTGTGCTGGTCTATTCTAAATGAGCAGTCTGCTGCACGTTCCCACTGCTACTTGTCAGCTTTTCCTGATGCATGGCATTGCTGGACTGGTCACTTCTGACTCTTGCTTTGAGATTTCAGCAGCTGTTGTATCAGATCCCTTTAAGACATTAACCCCTTAATGTATGCAAGGAGTAAAATCTATAACTGTGATGGAAGCAGGAAAGAACAGTTTGAGTGTAGCTCTGTTATGTGCAATTAGAGGCGCTAAAATAATGAAACAGAGTGTTTTAACACAAGTAGGGTGGTCATGAAGAGAAAGGGGCAGATTGTGTGGCAAACCTCTACAGTGTGACCTTAGTGAGCACTGTTACCATTTGTTCTGTAGGAGTTTAAAAGCAGTGTGCCACTGCAGTATGTGCTCCCTAGTGCAGAGTAGTCTGCATGACAGAGCATCTGCCTTTTCATAACCCGAAGGGAGCTCTGGGCTTGTATTCATACCACATCTAAAGCTTAAATAACAGAATTGGAGAGAAAAGTAGATGTTAGGCTTTGCCTTATGAATGCTGAACTTGTACTAACTTGCTTCTTTTGGAGCCATTCTGCAAGCCTGTTGTCAGCTATACACACATGTGCTTACAAAGCTGGTTGTTGTACATAAACACAAACCACGGCTGTGAAAGTGAACAACTGAAAGTCATGCTTTTGGAAGAAGGAAGATGGAAAGTTTGATCATCTTCAGTGGCAATGCTGTTAGCTTCCTTCTATAATGGCATAATGAGAGAGAGATGTTGATCATTTCTAGAGCTCAGAGTCCTATAGGTTGTGGCAACAGCTCATTCTTTCTTCTTAGACATGATCTTGACCTGCATCATAAATTCCATTTCCAGGAAAGAAATGTTTGTGTCTGTAATGAGACAATTTGTCTGTGAACCCTGTAGCCTGTCCTAAGCAGCTGAAAGGCTCAGGGCAGAAGCTGTTTCTGTGTTTATAGGCTTTGCTACAGACTTAAATGTGACCTTAAATATGATTTACCACATGGTGGAAGTGCATAATTTGAATTAGCTACTGTCTCTTGTTACATATTTACAGTGAAAGATTAGATTTGGGAGCCCATGAAAGCTACTACCTTGCAATCTCTCTCCAGTGAGAGTTCTGGGTAATGAAGATCTTGGTCTTCTCTTTAGCAGCCTGGCATCTTTTCCATGAATGAGACTAATGCATGCTGACACCGACTCTAAAGTTTAACTGTTTAACAGCTGTGGTAAGCTTTCCACAAGGATTTGTGGTTATCTGCACCTAGAAGTTTGACCTGTTTGCAGTTCTGTAAATACATAAACTCTCCCATGACCATAAAATTTTCCTAGGCCAGTGGCACTGATACTTCAGAGAATGATGCCCACATTATTTTAAACAGATTCTCAACTGCTGTAGTTGCAGTCTCTTCTGTGTGCCAGTTTACTCGAGCTGTGGGCCTGCTCCTGTGACTTGGTTAACACACTGCAGCCAGTGTTATGTATAAGTTGTGCTTTGCTATATACAAAGTGAACACTCCCAAGAATTAATAATTCTTGGATGTTTAGGAACTTGGATTTGAAAGGGTGGTGACACAGGGGGTTTTGAGAAAAAACAGCAAGTCATACTGTGCCAGAATTTCAACAGTTACTTTATAGAGATGCAACTGTTTTAACTACATCTTATTAACAACTAAAATTGGTGGAAGCGTCTCCTTTTCCTTTTGTACAAATGCACATGCACGCACAGACTGCTCACTGATACAGCTCCAGGTGTTTCAGTGCTCTTGGGTGTTGCTTCATTTGCTTAGTAGAGAGTCATATGTACATGAACCTCATACAGCTTCCCATCTGCTTGATAGCTTCATGCAATTTAAGCCACCTCTGTTTAAAGAAACCTACAACAAACAAATGAAGACTATACCTGATACTGATTACAAGAACACTGTTTTCAAGAAGTGGAAGATGTAGCTATTGAGGTATATGGGAGACACAGGTATAGAGGTATGTGGGAGACACAAATATGGTGCTGGCATTTTATGTATCTATTTAGTAGGAAGTCATTCCTTGTTTCTTAGTAGCATCTGTTTTATGTCTCCAAGTCATGAAGCACTGACTGACATACCTGGGTTTATGCAGGTTTTTGTTCTCTGCAATGACTTAGGCAGAATGTTCTTGGCATTTTGATAGTCCTTAGTTCCTTTTGCTTGAGTTCTGACTGAGAAGCCTACCTTCTGGTGCTTTGACTTCTTCCAGTTTTATTTGAACAGGCATCGCGAATTCAGTTTCCCTGCGCACCCCCCCCAAACTAAGTAGCTGCTTTGTTCAGTGTGTTCTGTTGCCACAGGGCGAGGACTGTCTGCCCTCGCCAGGGTACAGGCAGTCTGTGCTTCATCGCTTGCACCAGGACTTCGGGCAGCTTCCCTTTTATTCTGCCTTGCAATGCTCCTGGTCAGCTTTGCAGTTGGTGAGAACACTGCTAACAGCCAAAAACCTATTTCTTGCAGCTTTTCTCACTTGATGCCTTTCTCACTAATGGTGTTTCTTCTTTTCTGCTTAACCTGCTTCTGCTCTAGTCAGCAGGGGCTTTTTGTCATTGTAATGAGCTCTCTTTGTCATTAATTTTCCTTTCCATCCCATGTGCATTTTTCTACTTGAGAGATTCACAGGCACCTTCTGTAATTCAGTTCTTTCTCTAGACTGTGGACTGGAGGGTGTTGTCTTTTGTGTTAAGTAAGAGCTGCTTATGTGTAATGCTGTAATTCTGCACAAGTCTCATTGCCTGTAGTCTTTTCTAGTGGTTTTCTGAGGTTAGGAGGAAGAGATTACAACAGTTTTGTCTGCCTGCATAATTATTTTCTGCAGTCCATCAAGCTGTCGTCCACAGTTTCTTCGCTTCTGTCTTTACAGCAGACCTTTCTGATTATTTGTACCGATTTGCTTTATGTAAGCAGCTAATTGCACACAAAGCAGCTGCTCTGTTTCTGTAGCCTGAGAAAACCTTGGCATGCTTAAGAGGGTTCTCTTTGAGTTTGTTTTCCAAGGATTGGGGGTTTAGGGGGTTTCTTAATACGTAGATAAAGTCAGAGGAGTCATCCTATGCAGTCTGATTTATTAATTTCATCATTGTGTTTTCTTTGGTCCCTCTGTTTAACAGTCAACTGTTGAATCTTGTCTCTCAGATGTAACTTTTGGTCAGCTGGATCCCCTCTTCCTTAAGGAATCTATCAGTCCTTTCACAGGCTGTCCCTCCAGGAGAACACAGGAGTGGGTTGCCAGGGTGCAAAGGTTTCAGCGTTTTTGGTGGGATTGCCTGTTACAGTCTTAATTGACTACAACAAACTGTTACTTCTTTTTTATACCCTCAGTGTACACACTTGGCTGTCAAAGATTAAACTATCGTAGAGCATGTATCAGGGAAACCTCCTGACCATTTCCACCCCTGTGTTTTGAAGAGTACCCATTCTTTCATGCAAATGCACTTTGGGTGGAAATTGATAGTTACCATAAGCTGGTATTTGTTGGGTGGTAGTGAGAGCACATGAGTGTGTCTAAACCATCACTCAACAAGCTTGCCATTTACTTTCTGGAAGGCAGGAAAGGAACAGCAGCTGTACTTCAGCACACTCTCTGTCTCCAGGTGTTCAGCTTTGTCAGTTTTCCTCTGGAGAGAGGGCACTAAATAGCTCTGAAAGCTGTGGAGCTTCCTTACTGGAGCACAGATAAAGAACACTTTTTCCTTTTTGTTGAACTCACTAGTCTAGATCAAAGTTTATTTTGCTTTTCATGGTCAGATGGAATTATTTTCCTGATACAGGGTTGAGAGATATTTTCTTGTGTGTGTGTGGTTTGTTTTTTTTTTTTCTCAAGCTCATGCTTCCATCAGCAACTTGTAATATCTCCAGCCTCTCATGATTGCATAGGATATTTCATGTGCAGAGTGCAGTTATCATGGTAGCTTTCGTAAAATTGGGTGTTGAACTTGGCTGCCAGTGTGTTGGTTATTTTGTTTTCTGGAAATCTTAATCTTTTTTTCATTTTCTGGTAGTTTTCCAATAACAGATTGGAGCACACACACCTGGCAGAGAAGGTGCTGCTCAGTAAACTCAGAGAGAGACAGAAATTCTGCACCAGGAACATCTGTTTTCCCCAAACTGTTTATTCTTCCTGGCCACTACTTGGCTGAGTCAAATACGCTTTACACTTAATCCAAAACATTGTTCTTAACCTCTGTGCAATTAATTGTTTCTATAAATAGAGCTCCCATCGGTGTGTCTGTAGGTGTCAGCAGGTGGCTTAGGGACAGGGCAGTTGGCAGTGTTGTGGTGTGTCTCTAATATGCCTTCTTTTTTTGTGTGTAATTTCTTTAAAACCAGATTTGTGACTTTGGACTGGCTCGTGTTGCAGATCCAGATCATGATCACACAGGATTCTTGACAGAATACGTGGCCACACGTTGGTACAGGGCTCCTGAAATCATGCTGAATTCTAAGGTAAGAACTGTTGTGCCCTGTTGCGGTGCCTCTGTTGTTGACTGTTTGCTTGAGTGCTGATTTTGCTCCCCACCACCCCCTGCCTGTGTTTTTAGGCTCAGAACACACATGTAATAGATTTGCATTTGCAGCTCTGCTGGCTTGTAATAAATTTCTGATTCCAGATACAGTTACTGGGTACTATAACTGAGTAATCTTGTGCTTGAGATCCCATGTATACGGTGCCTTGCCAGTCATGAAGCCTTCTGTCAAATGCTCCTCTGCAGAGCAGGGCAGAAGTGCTAATAATGAAAGCATCTTACTGCTGCCTTTGTCAAGGCTTGCAAATACTGCCTTAGCATTATCTTGACAGCTTGATTTAGGTTTAGAATGTGTAATGAGGATGAATCTGGCTCTGAAGGCATGTGATCATGTGTTTGTCAATCTTAATTGCATCCCCATAGTCTTAATGAAATCAGCCCTTTGGGGTTTTTTTTTATGTTTGGAATTGTTCTTACAGTGGTTGTCTTAAGGTGTATCCAGTCCCTGTGTGATGTCAGTAATGGGTAGTGGGTTTCCTTCATAACCTTTGCACTGGTTTCTACAGCCAAACACTTGTTAGCAAAATACCTGGGACATCTGTGTCTGTGTTTCCTGCTCCTCAAAGACTCTTGTTTCTGTGGGATTACTGCTCCTTGGGCTGCTGGGTTTGATTTGTTGTGTCAATAGTCTCTACTTTTAGCTGAAGGTTTTCCCAGCTTCTCATGTTTTAAACGTGTGTTTAGGCCATAAACAAGGGGTAGCTTACCCCTGTCTCTGGACATCTAGGTACATTTGTCAGCAGTTTTTACAAGAAAATACTTTTTGTGTTTTTTAAAATTAATTTCTTAATATTTCCTGGCCTGTAGCCTGATTGCTTTTAGAATTATGGTGCCTGGAAAACAAGCAATCGGGTGGTCAGGTCTGGAAAAGCCTGTGCCAAAGTGGCTGTGGATCCAGAAAAGTTAGGAGCTTTCATGGGAAGCCCCTGCCTAACAAGAGGGGGCATGGTGGGCAGCAGCCTATGGGAGAGGAAGGCAAGGGAACTTACAGGGCCAGGGGTTCCCAAGGTGAGCTCACCCCTGTGTTACTCTGTGCTTCTTTTCTTGGGGATGAGACAGGTTATCCATGCGTGTGAACATATGGCAAATCTGTTCCATTCTCCTGTAATTCCAGTCACTGTTCTTGGCCTTCTCTTGACTTCATTACTGCTGTGATTTACAAGTCAGCTTTTGCCCTTTTGCTGAAGGCTGCTTACTTTACGTAGTGTCTGACCCTACAAAGACCGAGGATGGCTTTCTTCACGTGTGCTTAGCTTACTGTGAGGAGCTATGGAATTGAGAACAGCTTGTTTCCAAAATCCATTAGGTTTGCTATAAAACTGGGGAGCACTAAAATTTTTCTGTTGGTGATATGTTTAGCTGCACTTAAAGAGTCCTTTTGGGAAAGCATATCTGACATATGTCTGTCCTTGCCGCCCCTTCAAAGCAGTGTTTTGATCCAAAGTTCTTAATGATTTCATTCTGAACAGAAAAGCCAACCAGCATGAACAAGCGTGACTCATCAAAAAAGGTTCCTCTGCATGCACTTTGACAGTTTGCTACAGTAACATGTTGCTGCCATCATGCACAAATTTGCTTTATCTGCAGGGTTACACCAAGTCTATTGACATCTGGTCAGTGGGCTGTATTCTGGCAGAGATGCTCTCCAACAGACCTATCTTTCCAGGAAAACACTACCTTGACCAACTTAACCATATCCTTGGTAAGCTTCTAAGGAAGTGGCACTTCCACATCCATCTGTCTCTCCCCATCTTTTCCACCAGCAGGACTGGTCTTGGTTGCTCATTTTTTCCTCTCGTTGGTCAGTGTGTAACGTATGGATCCGTAGGTGTATCATCTGTTCCCTGTGGGTATTTCTGCAGTGATTTCTGCAACAGATCAGGGATTTGGGGGCTAGCTAGAGGGAATGTAGCAATTTATTCACTATACCAGCAGAGACATGGTAAAAAGAAAAAATACTAGTAGGTGCAGGTCATGTTTTTAACCACTTCTGGAGAGACGCCTCTTAATTTGGTCTTTTAAACAAGTTACAGTCCTCAAATGTGTTTGTTTATTAACAAGAAAAGAATAACCTAAACCTTTTTACTAAAGGCTTCTAAAAATTTCTAAAGTGTTTTCTACTCTTGGTCTGAAATCCTCTTGCCAGCAGTTTCAATATTGAGTTTTAGCAAATGTGATGTAAACATTTTAATGTGCACTGTTTGCATTTTATTTCTCTTAGGTATACTTGGATCCCCTTCCCAAGAAGATTTGAATTGTATAATAAATTTAAAGGCCAGAAACTACTTGCTTTCCCTACCACACAAAAACAAGGTACCATGGAACAGGCTGTTTCCAAATGCTGACCCCAAAGGTATTTTATGCTCTATTACATTTTATCAGAAAACAGTGGCAGGGTGGGGTTTTTTTGAAGCCACCCTAAGAATTTAGCTGTATCTGTATTGGAAATAGAATGTGCAGGCTCCTTTAAAGGGCAGTATAAATCCAACATAATAATAAAACAGCATGAAACCCTCACACTGGCTTATCTTTCTGAAGCCATTTGTAGTAACTCTGAGGTTGTGGTGTGGTGTTTGGTCTTTAACTTACGTGTAAATCCTAACTGATTGTTGTCTTTGGAAGCAGGAAGCCTTACTTGAGTGCTGAACAGGCGTTGGAATTCGATGTAGGCATTAGCACAACTTGAACTCTGCTTCTAAAATCAGATAGGAGATAGCTGCCTCTTGCTGAGCTCTGTGTAGTCTGTGCAGACTGTGTCAGTGCCAGATCTGTTGAAAATGTCGATTCTGTCTCTAGGCAGTATGAAAGATTAAAATTTAATAGGTTAAAAAATTCAGTTATAAGTGGAGCAAAAGTTAGAAAAGCAGGGAATGTTGCAGTCATTGCCTTTAAGAAGGCTTTGGTAAAAGGCAAATATGATTTTGTTTTGCTAGGTATTAATAGCTATTAACTTGCCTTTTAAATTGTGCTTCAGGCAGTTTCAGAGTGGTTGTATTCCCAGTTCAGTGCTCTCCTACCTGCTCTGACAATTCATAAGTCGCTTATTTTTAAACCGAGATGACAATTTACTCTTAGCGAATATGTTCGGGCCCTGCACTAGCATGTAAAAGCTGATTCCTGCAGATGGAACTGTGTAGAGCTGATTATCCTCATCATTGAGAGAAACAGCAGTGATTTATTCTGCTTTTATAATAGTGCTCATCAATGTGAGAATTTCACTGTGGGCTTCTGACAGCTCCAATTGTAGCGATGCTGACACGCGTAGCTGCTCGGGGAACATGCCGTTCGCGTGACTTCTGCAACACCTTCTCAGCTCCATCTTCAGAGCAGCTTTGACAGAGCAGTTTTTGAAAAAGCTGTTTGTCAATCATTTGGGTGAAAAGCTTTGTGCACAACGTGCTCCAGCATGGAGGGAGCATGTGAGCTGACAGCGCCGAGAAAGCTGCACCACAATATTTAATGTTAATCACTGCGCAAGTTTGCAGCCTTCCCAGGCTGCCATCGAGTGCAGCGGTGAGGCCTGTCTCTTCTGCAGTGCTTGGTGGGCACCTCAGCCTGATGCAAAGCTACAACTGCTTTGCTGCAGTAGGAAGTCTCTTCAAAGTTATCTATCATAAATGGTGTGGTGGGGAGAAGAAACAGAATGGAATTTAGAGCTTTTTGCTACTGTAATCCTTGGAAAAGAAAAATGTGCTTTGATCAAAATAGCTGAACAATTGCAGTAGCTCTGACTTGTAACATTTGTTCAGGCTTCCGTCAGACCTCTCTGTCTTACTGGATGTTCAAGTTCTCCATGGATTCCTTATGAGTTGTCTTCCAGCAGATTTTGCCTGAATCAATGAATATTCAATACACTTGCATTTAGCTGGAGAGTGTCTTCTGGGCTGCTAGTTACGCTGGAATAGTTCACTGTGATGAACTGGAACTCCTCATGACTTCTGGATGACATCTTTGTCAGTAAACAGCCAAGTTTTCAGAACAGGAACATGTTATGGAGTACTTACTCATTTCAGAAAAGCTCTGTCTTGGTTGGGATTTTTGGCACAAAAATCCAAAGCATCTGAGTGAAGAAAAATCCTGATCTGTTGAATTCCTGCTGTAGTTAAGACCAGATTGTAGCACAGGGTTCTGCATGTTTTGCCACACGCTCTGATGTTGAGGAGCCTTTGAAAGGGAGCACATCCATTGAACTGTGCCAAAGGAAACTGTAACCAGGGAATGCTGAGAGAATAGGCAGGTGAAGATGCTCTGCCCAAGCTATAGGAGGCAGTCCACTGCTTCTGTTACTGCTGCAGCTGGGGAGTTCCAGATGTAAACTGGAATTAGGGCAGCAAGTGTTTTCTGTGTGATACCAGTGTTTATAGCACTTTGTACCTCGGAGTCTGTATTAAAGTCTTGCTCACTTTTTTTCCTCTTAGCACTTGATTTGTTGGATAAAATGTTGACCTTTAATCCTCATAAGCGGATTGAAGTGGAGCAAGCTTTAGCCCATCCATATCTGGAGCAGTATTATGATCCAAGTGATGAGGTAAAGATGTTGTTCAAATGTAAAAGTTGATTAAATGATGCAACAGAGTATTTTCCTCCTTAGTTTAAGAACAGTGTTTCTTCTGTTCTAGTGGAGATGAAGATTGAATTGCTTCAATTTGCCAACATGTTGTATTTCTTCTGGTACAACATTCTGGAGGCACAACACAGTCAGTAGATGCTAAGGTGTTCTCTCCTGAAAATGCATCTTCTCAGCTCGCTGCCAGCCTGTTTTGTGATGTTAGATAAAGGAGGGGAGTAACTGAGTTTGCCACCAGGTTAAATGTGTACAGCCCCCGGTCTGAATTCCCTGGAGTTTAGTCTACAGTTCTGATGAGATTTCATTTACTTTTGGGAAAGCAGGGCAGATGGAAATAAGTTAATTCTTCTTAAGGGATAGTTCTGTTTATTCTGAGAAATACGAATGTTTTAGATAATGATTCTTCAGATAGATGGTAAAGTTGTGAGCCCTTTAACAAATAGTTTAACTTGTGCTTTAGATTTGAGGATCTGATTACTAGGATTTGGTTTGGTAAACTAAAGCATAAAGCACACAAAGGACTAATAGAAACCCATTTTCAGATTTGCACTCTGTCCAGACTCCATAAAATTCAGCTGAGCAGTAATATTTAGAAAGGTAACAATGTGTCTTTCTGTTCTTTAGCCTGTAGCTGAAGCACCCTTCAAGTTTGACATGGAGTTGGATGACTTGCCGAAGGAAAAGCTGAAAGAACTGATTTTTGAGGAAACTGCTAGATTCCAGCCAGGATATCGATCTTAAGTTGTGCATAGGTAAAGTGACAGCAATTCCACAGCACCTGGGCAAGGGGAAGAATTGGGGAACTTTGTTCCCACTAGTGAGATGTAGCACTTACCTTTCCTATGGATATGGTAAGGAGCTGTGAGAGGGTAGCTTTGTGCTTAGGCATTTGACCTCAGACCTGTTCTGTTGTGAAGAAAAGATCAGTTGTGTACAGCACTGAACTGCCTACAGGGAATCTATAAACAATGGTTTGAGCCATTTACCTTTATATGTCACATTTAAGGAATAGGAATTACACTTCTAAAGCTAAAGTTTATCCAAAAAGCAATTTAAGGGGACAATGTTCTTCATATATTACAGACCAGTTTGTAACATGGCTTCAAATGCTTTAAAAAAATCTCTTCCTAAAGTGTTGTGTACAAAGGAGAAATCTCTCAAATCGTTTTAATGGGGAAGAAAACGCCTTGAAGCTTCAGTAGGATTTCACTTCAGTTTTAGGTGCCTCTGAAATAGTGTGAGTAAATAATACTTAGGCAACATAGAATGGTTTGGAAGTGACCTTTCAAGATCATCTAGTCCACCCCCATTGCAGGGAGTAGAGACATCTTCCCTGTCCACCCTGACCTGGATGATTCTAGGCATGGCAGGTTTAATACTTCTCTGGGCAACCTCTGCCAGTGTCTTGCCACTTCCATGGTAAAATACTTCCTCCTTGTACCTAGTCTTAGGAAACCTCTATGACACCAATGGTTCAAAGCATCAACTTTTTGAGTCTGGAAGAGAAAAACAACCAGAAGAGGTTGGCCTTATCTCGGTAGCCTGGTTTATGGCTTAAAAGTAGTTCCTGTGCTATTCTGCAGCCATAGCATTCTACAGCCACAGTGTTTTCTTGACTTTCCAGCAGAAAGGTTAAGTTTTGAGCAACTGAAGTTCTTTGCCTCAAGAAAACCATCAAAGAAAGAAGGAGAGTAACAAAAGCACCCAACATGAGGAGGAAATTTCTGAAAACAGAGTTTTTCCTTAGTATAACTCCTGTTGCCACTGGCTTCATTACTCAAATTTATAGACGTTCGTAGATTGAGTCATTTGATCTTTAGAAACACTGTAGTTAGGTTATTGAGGGTTACTAGCTAAGATCTGAAACTATATTAATAATTCAGAGTTAGGTAAATCAGGTTTGCACATGCAGCATTTAAACTGTTAGCTGGACATTGCAGAGAGGCAGACCTGGGGCACAGAACCAGGCATGATGCTTGTTTCCTCTCTGCTCTTCTGTAGGAATTTCTGTACAAGAGTCTCTCACAGAAGAAAATTACATCAATTTTCAGGAGTAAGACGAAAACTGTTATTGACAGGCCATAATATGAAGGAAGGAAGAGCAAATACCTGACTTTATAGGAAATAATAGTGTATGATCTCTGCTGCTTGCCTCTTTGCCGTACTTACCTAGGTTGTACTAGGGATTAAGGGGTAAAGGGATTAGGGATAGGAGACATCAGCGATCCAGCACTAACAGGAATTTCTGGTTTGCTAAAAACGTTACCTTTAGATGATAATGAATCTTCAATATTGTACTTAACCCAAAACTGTACTGCTGGCAGTTTGCCCTGGTCACCTGTGGTTAGAGTTATGACAGTTGTTAGCTATTCACATCTCAGCAGTGTAAACATCAGTCAGTGGCATCCTAGTGAAGGTCAATCCACAGGAGCTGGCTAAAAAGAGACAGTGAATGTGTTTCTCACTCTTTCTGTGTGTGTTTCTGCTCCCCTGAGCACCCCCTGGACCTTATCAGCTAGCTCTTCTCAGGGGGTTTAGTTCTTGAGATTCAGAATTTCCCCCTTGGCTGTAGTTTCTGGAATTGAGAAGCAATGTGAAGAAAACTTGATCTTCAGATAACCAATGAACGTACTTCGTCAGTTACAATTAATCTTCCTAATCTTTTGAAGATTCAATCAATAATTCAAAATATAATGTACTGATAGTCACTGTCTCTGGCTCTTTTCTTTTTACCATGTATTGGTACTGCTGGCTGTGGTAAACACAGCATCTCTAAAGCTTAGGAATAGGAAAGCATGCGTGGGTGGAAGGGTGATGTTAAAACTTTCTTCACTGAAATATGTCTCTGCTCTTTTTTGTAGGACAAGGACTTAAAGGACTGGGCATGCTCAAACGTTGCTGTTCCTCTTCCCAGTTCTTTATTGTTGGTCATGTCTTGTGGCCTCTCTCAGCTTATCCACTAACTCCTTTGAGCCATTCAGGAGGGCAGTTCCTAGTAGTTTTGGCTTTTCATGCTTTCAATGAATCTTTTAAGCCTGAAGAATTGTAATTGACACTCCTGTGCTAATGCCCATTGTTGACCTGTTGCAGTACTGTACTGTAAGTGCACCTACTGCTGGCCGTGTTTTAACTGCTTGCTTTCTGGTTTGAAAGATGCAGTGGTTCCTTTCACTCCTGGATCAATATCCAAGAAGAGAATTCATTAACCTCTGAGAAGTTTACACCATGAACTATGTTTTTCTGACTTTACTGAAGTCGCTGGCATTTTGTTTTTTTAAGAAAAGCTACTATTCAGGGCACTTTAAGTCAGTGACATCCCAGATTTTGTTTGCACTTCCTTTTTTTAACTAGAAATGGTTAGCATCCAGCAGAGCTGATACCATTATGCTATGGATTACAGCATAAGTCGTGTTCATGTTAATCTTGCTTATGCACTTGTTTGGGTGTCCTGTGCTGTACATGCAGGTATTCTCTACAGTGTGAGAACCACATAGGAACCCAAATCAATTGAGTTCATCTAGAAACATCCTTCCATGCATTGACAAAATTCGTACCTTTTTCTCCCTGCCTTTTCTAAAAGAGATGATCTAAAGTTTAACCACGTTGGAGGCATAGTACTTCCAAAGTTCATCCCGTGTAGTAGTGCTTATAGGACTTGTGCAAAGAGAACGAGCGGCAGCTCGCCAACCGCTGTTTACTCACCCTGCGGTGGAAGATTAACAAAGAACATGGTGGCATCATGACCCAATGGGGAATGCTTTTCTCTGCGGAAGGCATCCGTATGAGCTGGCAAGCGAGAAACCAAAATACGATGTTAATAAACTCAGTCTCCATCCTGCATACCAATGAGGATTGATAGTTTTAACATTTGAATCTAATCACTGACGGTCAGAATTCTTGCAGAGAGGAACACTGCATCTTTAAATGAGAAAGTTTGATTTTACTTTTGCTCCTACAGCATGTCAGCATCTCAAGTTCATTTCTTGCAACCTACACTATGGTGATTTGTAACCAAGCCTCCATGAGCTCGTGACATGAAGTACTGTTCTGTTGTCAAGTACTATCAAACTTTTCTGATAATGCTGAGTTAGGACAACCAAACAAAGCTAGCACTAAATAACATTTAAAATTGTATACCTTTTAATGATCTTTTCAAGTATTTGTTACTGAAATTGTATAATGTGGAGTTTACTAGGTGTTATGTTCCAGTGCAGTGCCTCCTTTTCTTTCCCCACTGCTCTCTGTGGTGAGAAATTTGCCTTGTTTAAAATAATTACTGTGCCCTCGCATGACTGTTAAAGCTTTCTGTGCAAAGATGATTGTCTAAGTGCCACATGCCTATGATTGAGAAAAAAAATAATCTATTGTTACCTCTGAGTTGTGTTCAACTGAAATGCTATTCAACAAATAACTTAGGAAAAAATAGTTCTATTTTTAGCTTTTCATATCTCTGCTGTCTTTTTTCTCATTTTATTTTGGCAGCAGTGAAGAATGGATTGTATAAAGACTGCTTGCTAATATGAACAAAATGCACTTGTAATTCCTGGAAATAAATTTAAATCTTATATCTTCACATTAACATTAAGAATTAGTTTTTGGTTTCCTCTTGGGTAATGTGTTTGAATGGAAATCAGGTTCAATT
This sequence comes from Tricholaema leucomelas, assembly GCA_013400475.1. Lineage (NCBI taxonomy): Eukaryota > Metazoa > Chordata > Aves > Piciformes > Lybiidae > Tricholaema lacrymosa > Tricholaema leucomelas. Next base: position 82,912 of record WAAF01000511.1, read on the forward strand.
GCTACTGTAGTATTTAAGGATGCTTGCTGGTTAATAATTCCAGGCTTCCTCATACCATTTAGTCTGCTCTTCAAAGAAATCTAGAAAGCCATTAACTTAGACTTCAATAGATAAGGGTGCTTACAAGATTCCATTTAAACATTTTCTTTTTCCTCTAGTTTTAGCATTAGTCTGCCAAAATGGATTTTTTAATAAGCAGAAGTTCACCATTCAAAGGCATTTTCTATCAGGAAGTTCCTGTGGTACATAAACCTCTGTTGTGGGGAACACACTTGGGAGCATTGTCAGGACGCTGCACGAGAGATCACTGAGTGGAGGTATGGAAGCTATGCTAAAAACACTTCTACAGAAATATGCACTTGACTGTTGATACCAGTGTGGCAATGTCTCTGGGCATTTCTGCACCTCCATACCAAAAGGCTTTTCTCATCACTTTGGAAATATTGCTAGAATCTCTGCTTCTTGTACGATCATGGCTACTGCAGGAATCATTGCTGGCATGGTTGGAATGACGACTGTTACTGAATCAGTTTGTAACACCTCACTCCTAAGCTATTAAGGAAGAACTTTGGCAGCTTCACCCTTCTTTTTCACAGTTCTTTTTTTCATGCTTTGGTTTATTTGGGATTTCTGGGGAGGTGTAGACCTACCCTTGCATTCTGTCTCTCCAGGTGAGAAGCCGAGGGTTTGCTTTACCTAACATCTGGTGCTTTCAGGCTTTCTTCCTTCACTGTTCCTGCTGAACCCAATTGGCATCCATCAGTACCAGTAACCACATTCATCAGCCTTCTACTGACTCCAGTGCACGTCCCTGGGTTACATTTGTTGATGCATCAAACACAGAAGCTTTTTATTTTTGGTCAGATTTTGAAAATAGTTTTAAAGAAGGTGCCTATAACAACACTGTGTTAGGTCAGTGATTTCAGCATTTTGCTTTGATTTTTGGGTTTGGTTTTTTTTTTGTTGTTCTTTACATAGGTTTTATATTTGAGAGCAGAGAACAGCGACTCTTGATCAAGTAACATGCATATTTCATGGTAAAGGTGTTTTGGGAATAAGGAGTGTAAACAGTTCACTGTCGAAAACATTCCAACCTTGCAGCTGAAACAAAAAAAGATATGCAAACATCAAATTCTCATGGATGCTTTGGCAGATGAGCATCTTCCTCTGCTGTCCTGACTGTCGCCAGACTTCCTGATCAATACCACGTTCTATCAGATCTGAAGTGTACAACACACTACATGGGCTGAGCGGTGTAATGGCACCAGGAGCTTGCAGGAGTGGCAGTGGTGACATAACTGGGCAGTGGCCAGATGGAACCCGAGGAGCTGAGCTTGGTTTTCCTTGCAGAATGAGAAAAAAAATGAGAAGAAAACCCCTGTAATATGCTACGATATATTTATACCATGTCCAGGTCGTTTGCTGAGCAACTGTACTATAGATTTAAACTTTATTAATATATATTTGCTTATGTTAGTGTAGTTTATATAGTCCTTGGTTATTGATAAATTTATTGTGTTGTTGCAGCGCAGTGATATGGTATAAATATAGGTCTATACATACACACCATGTACTCATGAATTTGGTCCCTCGCATAGTACTTTTATATTTGTACAGCAATGTCTTCAAGCAATCCCGGATTTTAGGGGAGATATTTTTGTAAATGCAGTGGTTTAAACAAACAAACAAAAAAAGTCCAATCCTTTTACTAAGTTTTAAATACGTTTGTGGTTCAAAATGGTTTAGTTAACGATTGAAATCAAGACACTAAATTAGTGAAAAGTGCACATTAGTAAAGTGAAGCTTACAGTGGTTTTTGTAGCATGTGCTGTAATCAGACTAAGTGAAACATTGGAGGAAGTGTAAAAGTTGGCCTACCTTTGTAAATCTATAACGAAGTTCTAAAGGTTGCAGCTGGTTTACTTACTATTGTTGCCTTTTCTTGTGTTGTATCAGTGTAGAGCACTCAAAATACTCAAAACTGCTTTGTCTTTGCTTTGTACTGTTGGTGCCTTCTTAGTCATGTACCCCACAAGTCCTGCATAGCTAATTTAGTTACCGGTAAGTTTAAAAGAATAAAAATAAATGCTTAAAAAAGGCAAAGAAAGATTTTATAAAAAGAAAAAAAAAAAACCAGATAAAAAAAGGAATCATTTTCTGTATGTTCTTACTCATTGTAACAATTAAACGTTTCTATTGTGACAGATTTGTGATTTGGTTCATCTGTATAGATCAATTGTAAGTAGCAAAGGTTTATATTTCGTCTTATTCTTTTGATGTTGTAAACGTACGTGGGTTTCTTTTTTAAATCAGGTAACTTAATGTTCTGTTTTGGTTTTGGCATCTGAATCTTGTACAAACAAATGCAAAGAAAATCATTAAATCGTGTCCCTGTATTACCAAATCAGCATAGTACTGTGCATGTGTAGAGTGACTGGCGTTGGGGTTTGAAGCGAGCCATGGGCGCACCCGTGGGTGTCACATCAGCCGCGCTAAACCGTGACCGTTGCTGGAGTGCTGCAGTAGCGAGCAGCCTACATTTAAATATCGCTCCACCGTGTGACTTGGCCAGCTGGACATCAAATTAGAGGGGAGCCATCTAAAAAACCACAAGTGACATTTATAGACAGGCAGAGATGTTGTATCTTTAGTGCAGGAGGGCTATGACATCGTCAGTATTTTGAAGTGTGAGCAGAGATTCCAGCGGTATCTAAAGAGTCGCAGGTTTTTTGCCGCTCTGTGATGCTGTTCCTGTAGCTCCTGCGCTGTTCCCAGCAACTCTGGCAAATAGTGGCTTGAGCAGTCCTTAGAGACCAAATGGCTTCATCCTTCTACAGAAAGGTTCTTACTGGGCCAAGGATTGGGAATGTGAGTTCTGGGAGAGATGCAAGTAAGCTTACATCACTGTCATTGGCTTTTCATGGGTTTCTTTTGTTTATTATTATCTGTTATGTTTTTAGCCTAAAATCAGACTGTGCCAAAGAACTGAACTCTTAAAGGTGTGGTTTGCTAATGGCAGCTAGAAACTTCTCTGATATGAAAGCACAGAAAAAGTGACCTGAAAGTAAAGAGAGCTCAGTTGTAACCGACAAGTCCGGAACAACTCGAGAAATGGCTTGTCACATTCGTCTCTCCATCTCCTCTTTGGTTTTCACAGCAGAGTGTGTTTGATTTTGGTTGTTTTGTTTTGTTTCCCCCCCCAGAACATTACAGAATTTGATTTTTGCCAGAGATAGGTTTGTGCATGTTCTCACTTTTTTGTGGACTGGAGCTGCCTCTTGCTTTCCTTGTTCTCCCTGGCAGAATGCTGTGCTTCAGTGAGTCACTTCAGGTGTGACTACACTGCGGCCTATCTCAGTGGAGGTTTTGGCAAGCCACTGATTAACTTAATGCTGCTGTAGTCCTTGTTGAAGTAGAGTTAGTTTGAAATGCCACGTACCCTTCCTGTGTTTCCCTAGACCTGGTCAGTGATCCTCTCCATTGCAAGCTCCAAGTATAGTTACAGTCTTAAACTGTTGAAGTCAGAGATGGGCACTTGCGCCTGGGTATGGGCTCATGGTTTATGTGGGCCTGGCCTATTTCAGTGCCCTCTGGGTGCTCTGGAGGCTTAAGCTGCCTGTGCTGGGGGAGCTGGTGCACACAAACACTCCCAAAGGCATGTGTGAGGCACTCCTTTAGAGTAAAACTGTACTCCTTGGAAGAGATAGTAGTGTAAGTTCGATGGCATCAAGCTTTGTAGAGCTCTATCCCCAAGACTGCAGACCAAAGATGGCAACTTCTGTGTTGTGCACGTTTCTTTTGCGCTTGTTCTTTCTACTGCATTGCGTATATGTAATGTTTGATTAGCTTAAAGAGTGAGGGAACCATTTGAGGCACATGGAAGACTTAGGAACTTCATCACATTGCTACATGCCATGGCCTGTTGATGGTGATCTTGCTCTGATGTGTCTGCACCATTCATGGAACTTCAGCAAGTTCTAGAGCTTCAATTCTGGTTGCAGAGGCAGCTCTGCTGGGGCAGCAGACTATCCTGGTGCTTAGTCAGGTGCAAAAGGTGGCCAGTGTTCTTATCTCCCATCAGAGATGTGGTCCCAGTCATGCTCATGTGAAGGCTAACCTTGGGAACTAGGTGCCAGAACTGTTCTCTAACCCCTCTTTCCTCTTTATGAATTACTCACATTGATGACTTTCCTTCAGCTGTTTCCCAGATCCCTGCCTGGTGTCTCAGTGTATCTTGCTATTGATCATTTAGTTTTCTCTTTGTCTTCCTATTCAAACTGAGTCTAAACAGGTTCCAGATGTTCCAAAAACCTTCTATAGCATTTTTGAGCTTTCTGCTGACAGCACATTACTGATCTCCTTGGTTAAACCAGTGAAGAGGTAAGCCTGAAAGCTGGAAGGTCTCCTGAGCCTCTTCCTGTTGGAAGCCCAGCATGTGACCTGCTAAGCACAGGATTTCTGGGAAGGCGATACAAAAATAGACAAGAGGAACAGAAAGGAACAATGCCTTCGGCTGTAGTGTGGCATGAAACCCAGTTCCACCCTGTTTCACTGTTGAGAACTTTGCTTGAAGTCCAACAGTCCCTGATCAGACTCTTCTCTTTTTGACTCTGAGTGGTTAAATATCTTCTGAATAGTGAAAGCTCCCTGCTACTTCCCCAAAATTACCTTTCATCTTCCTCTCAGCACATTTTCCTGAAGTTCTTTCCCTTTCTGTCTGATGAATTCATGTGATGGAGATGTGTGTGATCCTTCAAGCTTTTCATTTGGTGCAGAGGTAGCTTATCTTTGTACGTGAAGGCTGAAAACAAGAGCCCTGAAGAGTTCTAAATCTGATTGCTCAGAAAAGAACAAGAAATACTTTGTGGATTTTCAGCATTTTTTCACCTAAGAGTACAGAATTAATCCTTTCATTTATATTATGAGCCTTGTGTGTGCTCGGCTGTGTTAGCTGCCAACTCAAGTAGTGCTTCTCCATGTCTCCTTCAATTGCTGCTTGGGCTGGGCTGACCTCTGATCTTGCTGAGTTCCTCTCTTCCACTGAGCTGCTCTTCCTCAGGGTTTTAACACTTTCCATGTTTTTTCTTTTGCTCTTCTATAACTGACTCGATGGTTTCACTTCTTTGCTCTTGCTTTCATTATCTTGCCCGGCTGTAGATTACCTACAGCCTCATAGCTCAACTTCTGTTTGCTTTTGTAAAGCTGAGCCAAGGGCACAGCTGTACTTAATGGACCTGGGCCAGGCTTGCAGGCAGCTGACTCCTGGACTGCCAGTTAGAGCCACTGATTCTGGGGAAAAAAAGTTCGTGGTGCAGAGCAGCTGCTCTCCTGCAGCCCAGGGTAGCACCAAGGAAGGCATTGCACAGTGTAGCAGTGCTCTGTGAGTTCCAGCATACAATTTTAATGCTGACCTTGAACACACAACCCAGAAATAACAGTGGAAAAGGAAGGGTGCTCTCTGTAGCCATGATGCAAGCTTCAGCACATCTGAGAAATAGTTCAGAATTCAGGATTTTATGGCAAAAAAAGGTAACCATTATTAAACCCCAGGGCCGTAAGAGCGTGCCACATAACTTGTTAACTTGTTACTGAAAGGCTTGAGATGCACCTTTTAGGGATTTTTGTTGTTGCTGTTGTTGTTAGCTACAAGACTTAAATGGCTTCTGGAGATGTTTTTCTGCCTTAAAACTGCAAATGCAAAAATGCTGAATATCCAGAATTTTGGTTTGAGACTCACTGATTCTATCACAAGTGATCTGGGAAGGGTTTTTTTGTCAAGCCTGTCTCCCTGTTCACGTGACTTCAGTAGCTCGTACTTAAAGGAAATGTTGGCTATAAAACCTTTCCATCTTCCTGGACTTGTTAAGATTCATAAATATTCTAACTTGTCTTTGAGACATCATAGACTCAAGAGTTCAAACTTTAGACTTTGTAATGCATTCTGTGTTTTTAAAAAGGTTTTTGTTAGTGTCTGTACATGTACATACTCTTGCAGGCTTTTTGAATAGGGATGGCACAGGTGTGGAGGGAACACAAACCTTTGCAGGCCACTTACACACTCAAAAGTACTGATGTGAAGATTGTTGCTGTCACTATAGCTACATGGTCTAATGCTGTGTTTTCTCTCACCTGCAGCAAAAGTGCAATGCTCCAGGCAAAAGTGTGGGGATAAAAGAAAACAACACAACTGTGGTCATTTCTGAAGCATTCTTTTGCAGCTAACCTTAATTTATACCCTCAAGTTTGAGCGCCTGTTTGGTATTTGGGAAGAGCTGTACTGAGCTGTTTTTACAGCTGACTGGGTGACATTTCTCTAAGTATAATAACTGTTGTTCCCGCATGGCAAAGGTCTGCATAATTCATGTGTGCTCAACTTAATCACTGGTTTTCTTCTTGTGACAATAAATGGCATTGTACCAAAAGCAATATATCCTGTGTCTAGTTAGTAGTGGAAATAATTATTCCTTTGCAGCTTTTATGCTTTCCAGCCACTAGCATGGATCATGTGCAGTGACAGTTGCTTCAAGACTATTAAAGATGTCTGGAGGGGGGGTGAAAAACTGGGTCCTGAGTGATACTTGTCTGTTTTCTGGCTGCTCTACTGTGAAGCAGAAAAGGGTTGCATCTGATGCTGCATTAAGCTTAGTTTCTTCTGAGTCTTATCATCAACCCATCTAGATCTAGAGTGTTTCTCTGGAATTGCTCCTCCACATTTTTCCTCTTGAGAAAGGCCCAGGCTCAACAGCAGCATCCTTAGAGCCAAGGATTATAAGAGAGTGGAAGGGCTTTATTTCCCTGCTTGATTTTGGGATTCGCTAAGCTGTGCTCAGCCTTACTAGATCACCACACTGTAAAAAGACTTGTGGAATGCTGCAACTGGTTTGCTCACCCTCTACTTAACTGGAGACCAGAAAAGACCACATGGACAATATGCAATGCATGTGAACTCTCTAGTCTTAAGTTCTGTCCCTCCTGGTCCCTAGTAGCTATTTTGTTCTGGCTCTGCACATAAACCAGCCCTTCCCAAAGAAGGAAGCTTTGGTTTTGCTTTCTGGGTACTCAGGAGTGCAAGATATTAAGACAGTTGTTGTCCCCACCACTTGCATTTGACTGCTAGTGTGTAGTGGTAATCATACTAAAGTGTCACTGTACAAAACTTTTAATGCTGTGGAAATAACAGGGCTGAAGACCTTGCTCTTCTCATCGTGTTTATCCCTCCTTGCTTTTGCAGTCTGTAGAAAAATACCATCTTTCAGTTATAACTAAATAGCTTTTCTGCATTTTCTGTGCACAGTTCTCTCTGCTGCCTCCTGCTTTTCTTACCTGTGACTTCTTTTACTGCTAATGGTGTTCTAAAACTGTGGTACTACAGGTGTCGTGTGCTAACTTGTAAATAAAATTACTGTGAAACACACAGTCAAGTTATTTGTGGTGCTGCTCTCTAAGTGTGTGACATTACCCTAGCTGTGAATCTTAACTGTGCTCTCCTGAAGGACCAATACATTGCAGTCAGTGATTGCAAAGCCGGCGTCTGTGCCTTTTACAAGCAACCTTTCAGTGACTACCCTCCCCAGCAATCTGCTCCTAGTAACGAGTTCCAGACAACTACAGCATTGACAGCTATTATTTCAAGGCAGGAACTTTGCAACACGATTTGCTAGATGACAGCAAATCAACACTTATGTCAAACTGATTGTCAGTGGAGCAATAATACATTTTTATGTAAATCTCCCTCACAGTTTGTGTAGCAAGGGGAGAAGGCGAAAGTGTTTACTGTTGGAAGCTGATTAGGAAACTGTTGCTGGGGTAGTGTTTTGTCCTTGGAGCCTATCAGCTCTAGCAAAGGACTGACTTGTTTCCTATCCAATTGAGAGGGTGGTGGGAAAAAAAAGTGGAAGAGGTCTGACCTGCGTGGAGAACATAGTGCTATGTTTTAGTTAAAAACATAGCTCTGCCTGTTGCCTTCAGGGTTGGCATGCTGTCAGAAATGGAGCAACCAGCACTCCGTGGCTGGCTCCAGGGGTGTGCAGGCAGGAGAAAAGGTATGGAGCTGTGGGGATGTTGTTATGAACAGCATTCTTTTTTTCTTGCAGAAAGTGGTCCTGAGGAGCTGTAATGAGCAGTCAGATGTCAAGCTCTTCAGAACAATTTTCCTTCTTGTATGCATGTGTTGTGGTGGGCCTGTCGTGCTTGGTGTGGTAGTAGGCAAAAGGGAATGTTTGAGGGTTTTCCTGCTGTTCGGAGGATAAATGTTGTGGGCAGTCCTGTGGCATACTTCAGCAAAGTATTCCAATGGCTGAGTTCTCTGCAGTGATGGAGAGATAAGCAACTTGTCATTCCCAGCTACCTGAGGCTGCAGTCAGCTGCTTTTTGTGTATGCAGGTAAAAGTCACCTCCTCATCCATACCATGGTAACGGGCTGGTTTTGAGCTGCATGCCTGAGCAGCGGTGGCTGTGGAGGGAAGCAGAGGGGAAGGCTGTCCAAAGCACATGGTCCTTAACACTGTTCCTGGTCCATGGAACCATTCTCTGCAGTTCTCTCTCCCCTGGCCCTCTGGCTTCACTCCCTGTTTTTTCCTGTTGGTGCAGACAGAATGATGTTGCTTGTCGATGCCTTGTCTGTGACCAATTAGATTTGTCTCCCTTTTCCACTCTAAGTTTGTCTGGCAGCAGAGTTCTTTCCAACTTTACTTCTGAAATCAGTAATTTTTTCCCCATTTTTTGAATGTGTTATTAGAGCTGAGTGTTTTGCTAGGCAAATGACACTTCCTGGTGAGACAGCAGTAGCAACCTTGGCAAGCACCTTTGCCTTTGCTTGCTTTGTTTGGTACAATGGAGTTGACAGCTGAATCAGAACAGACTCTTTGCAGTGTCATCACACTGATCTGGAAGAAACTGGTTTTAGAAAACTGCTCAGGTCCAGCAAGCATTTTGTGCTTTCATTTTAAAGAATCATTGCTCTAATGATCTGCAGTGCAAGCACAGTGATGTGACGAGACAGAGGTCCAGTGACAGGCAATTTGCACTTGCACAATGTCTAGTTTGGAGTTCTCCTGAAACTGCCCAGGAAGGGGAAAGCAATTAAGAAGAATTTAGAAAGCAATTTAGAAGAGCTGTAGCTCTTCTAAAAGACGCTGGTGAGCTAAAAAGTGCTCTGAGGTGCTGCCTAATATTGCTAGCTATGTTCAGAGTTTAAGCAGTGCCAAGTAAATGAGCAAAGAACAAGTAATGTGCCCCCAGCCTGCAAGATGCAGGCAGCCAACAGCTGGGCCAGGTTCCTTCATCTGCCTCAGATACTGCCATAGTCACAGCTGATCTGTAGAAGGTGTTTCTATTAACACCTGTGGATTTGACTACAACTTCCTACTTTCACCAAGTAATTAAGAAAATTGCTTTCCATTCAAATCAGTGCTTTAGAGTTGAAGGAGAAAGAAGTGACCTTTCTCTCTCAAGAAACTGCTTGAGAATCCAGTGCAGAGCCACGAAGATGATTAAGGGAGTGGAACATCTCTTATGAAGAGAGCCTGAGGGAGCTGGGGCTCTTACGCTTGGGGAAGAGGAGACTGAGCAGTGACCTCATTCGTGGTTATACATATATAAAAGGTGAGTGCCAAGAGGCTGGAGCCAGGCTCTTCTTGGTGATGCCCAGTGACAGGACAAGGGGCAATGGGTGGAAACTGAGGCATAGGAAGTTTAATGGAAACATGAGGAGGATTTTTTTTTTCCTGTGAGGGTGACAGAACACTGGAACAGGCTGCCCAGGGTGGGTTGTGGAGTCTCCCTCTAGGTGATCCTGCTCTGGCAGGGGGTTGGACTGGCTGAGCTTTTGAGCTCCCAGACCCTGACATTCTATGATTCTTTCAGTGTTGCTGACAACTGGACATGATAATATTTCTGGTTCTCAGCTCTCTCTTGTTCTTGTAATTCTTCACTTTATTCTTCCCTTTAAATCTCCTTCACTGCAACTGTTACACACAGTCTTTGTGAGCCTGATTATTTTCAAGGTGTTTAAGTGAACTAGGAGGCAAATACCACATGGAAACATTTCTCTGGAAACAGTTCCACTTCAAGTGGATCAAACATTTTCTCAGAGCAGGAGCTTGTGGCCTTTTACCATAAGGGATAATTGAGTTTATTTACAGAAAGCATATTAAATGAAACACTCAGTGGAAAGAACAAACATGCTCCAACAAGTAAACTCTTTTCAGAATAAAATGTCCTTTCCACAGTAGCTATTGAATGGAATCTCTGACCAAAAAAAACCCCAACAACAAAAGCAAACCAAAACAACCCAACAAACAGGTACTAGAAAGCAAAAATGTCTCAGAAGCAAAGTGCTGGAATAAATGATATTTTTGCATGCAACAAGATTGTCTGAAGATGGTGATTATAACCCCAGTGGTTTCTGTGGGTAGAGAGGTGGGCAGCAACAAAGAAGCCTGTGGCATTTCTTCTATAAACATTTCTATTCTCAAATTGCCACACACCTCCTCAAAGAAAAACAGCAATTAATTACCCAGGAGAGTCCATTTCAGCTCTTAAGGTGCTTATTCAGAATGTTCACGTATTTCCTTGGCATTCCCTTGCACCCAGAACAGATTCATGATGACATCTTTGAGTTAAATTGTTGGAATTCTGGAAACATGTATGCTGGGTTTAGTTGGATGCATGAATCAAAGAATCACAGAATAGTAGGAGTTGAAAGCAACCTCTGGAGGTCATCTAGTCCACCCCCCCACCCCTGTGCTAGTGCAGGTTAGCCTAGATCAGGTCACATAGGAGCACATCCAGGCAGGTTCTGAAAGTCTCCAGAGATGAAGACTCCACAACCTCTCTGGGCAGCTGGTTCTGTCACCCTGAGAGTAAAGACATTTTCCCTGAAATCCAAGTGGAACTTCCTGTGTTATAGTTTGTGCCCTTTCCCCTTGTCCTGTCACTGGCTACTCTTTTTGCTTGAACCTAGTCAATTTTCACTCTGGAAAGAATCCTAGAATGGCTCAGGTTGGAAGGGATCTCAGACCCTCCTCTCCAACATTCCTGCCACAGCACGAATGCCTCTCAACTAGACTCAGTTGCTCAAGGCCTCGTCCAGCCTGACCTCGAACACTCCCAGGGCAGGGGCACCCCCAAGCTCCCCGGGCAACCTATTCCAGAGTCTCACCAATCGTAGAATCTCCGTGATTCTACAGACAGGAAGCCTCTTGTTTTCCAACCTGAACTTCAACTCCAGCCAGCACTTTCATTCTGAAGTTGGCATGAGGGCAGCATGGCCTTGAGTGTTAGCAGCAGATCCAGCTCAACCTGTGACAGTTGCTACATCTTTATGCTGCCAGGGTTTGCAGATTTTAAGGAATGAGTGATAAAGATTTAGATGTGGAGTGCACTTTTTCTCTTCTGTTTCCTTTCACCCGTATTCAGCCATGTTGCCTGTAGGCTGTACAGAGTGCTACCCTTCACAACACCTTTTTTTCTGCTTTGACTGGAAAATATTGGGAGCAAAGGACGCAGTTCCCTTGTGCAGGGCTTTTAGCTACCACAGGGTTGCAAACAATGAGCCCTGCCTCGCTGTACAGGCTGCCCTTCCTGGCACCACCATGGTTTGTGCTGTTCGTGCGCTCTGGCTAAGTTTTCATTCTTCTTGTGCTACCTGTTTGCACCTTTCTAGCACAGGATTTTACAAGTGCAGACAACATATATTCAAGAAAGAAAAAAAACAAACAACATTTTGTGTGACATTCACGATTTGTTTTTTCTGCAGGTCAATTTTTTTCCCCAGCAACAGTACTATATAGGCTCCAGAGACAGACATGAACAGAGACAAAATTTGCCCTAGAAAAGATCATAGATTCATGGAATCAGTCAGGGTTGGAAGGGACCACAAGGATCATCTAGTTCCACCCCCCCTGCCATGGGCAGGGACACCCTACCCTAGATCAGACTGCCCAGAGCCCCATCCAGCCTGGCCTTAAACATCTCCGGGGATGGGGCCTCAATCTCCTCCCTGGGCAACCCATTCCAGCCTCTCACCACTCTCATGGTGAAGAGCTTCTTCCTCACATCCAGCCTGAACCTACCCATCTCCAGCTTTGCTCCATTCCCCCCTAGTCCTGTCACTCCCTGATATCCTGCTTTCCCCAGCTTTTTTGTAGCCCCCTTCAGATACTGAAAGGCCACAATGAGGTCACCTGGGAGCCTCCTCTTCTCCAGCCTGAACACCCCCAACTCTTTCAGTCTGTCCTCACAGCAGAGCTGCTCCAGCCCTCTGATCCTCCCAGTGGCCCTTCTGTGGACACTCTCCAGCACGTCCACATCCTTCTTGTAATGGGGGCTCCAGAACTGCATGCAGTACTCCAGGTGGGGTCTCACTAGAGTGTAGTAGAGGGGGAGAATCACCTCCCTCGACCTGCTGGCCACACTTCTGATGCAGCCCAGGATCTGATTGACCCTCCAGGCTGCAAGTGCAAACTGCACCTGCACCCCCAAGTCCCTCTCCTGAGGGCTGCTCTCCAGCCAGTCACTGCTCAGCTTGTATTTGTGCTTGGGATGTAATAACACTTTTTATCCAGCCTCTCACTAGAAATCTTGCCTCCATGAAAATCCAAATAAAAGCTGCTAAAGCACAACCGCAACTCAGACCAAAGCTCTCCTGCCGGCTGCAGTAAGGCAGAGGTGTTGCAACGCTTGTGGTCTGTAGTCTTGCCATCTGCTGGTGGGAAGTTGCCACGAATGGTGTGTGAGCAAAACCTCGGTGAACTGGGTTGTTACAGAGCAAAAATTGAAACAAACGTAGAGTGTTCTGGGAAGTATAATACAAATCTCCAACGTCTGTCAAACGCTAACCAAGTGACAGTTTAGAGCAGAAATAGACCTCTGAACTGCTAGGGAATAAAACGTATGGTTCTATGTGGCAGGTTTGGGGGTTCTCTTTGCTTGCTTGCTTTGTTTTGTTTTGCTTTGCTTTTATGTGTGTTCCTTTTTATAGCAGAGTGATTCTCACAGTATGTGTGCAGCATACACTGTGACTAGTCAAAGCAGTAGAAATGAAGATTAAAAGAAAATGTTGTGGGGGCGCTAGTTTGATCATTTTCCCCCTTTTCCTCTAGTTTCAGTGTGAGTCCAAGCAATTCCAATCACCTGTGATTGAAGTGCACCACCATGTTAAGGAATGAAGCACAGAAGCAAGGTGAAGTATTCTTAATATAAATACTAATGATAACTATTAGGTTAGTTATGATTGTCAAACTTTGTATATCCTGTTCTTCACGTCTCCATGTCTGCCTGCCTCTCTTTGCACATACTGGCAGCAACTCAATCTAAAGGACTGTAGCTACAGCAGAGTAGCTTGATAATGTGAAAAATCAACTTTCCTAAACTGCTGGTGGCATTTTAACCCCTCCTGCTTATATGTGACTTTACTTCTGTTTTGTAATGATGTCCAAGGGGCTCCAGAATCTTGTTTGTAGCAGCAGAGAAGCATCTTGCAGGAGGTTTCTGGATTGTAATGCTCTGGAAATCTTGCTGGTTCCAACAGGTATTCTGAAGGCTTTGCAATGGCTTCCATGTGCTGCCTCCTGCCCTGCTCAGGTGTTTTATCTGCCCTGCAGTTATTTGAGCTGTCAGAAGAGCAGACACCACTCTCCTGAGTAAATGTGAGTTATGTAGTGCTCATGTGCTGCTGCCTGAGCAGGTGGTTCAGTCCTGTCCTGTGCCTCACTGAGCCATGCAGAGTCGTCAGGCAATGATGGCTGAACAGGGTCTTGATAAGGATACCAGGGACTACTAAAGTAAAACCCAGGATGAAAAGTGGGTTTCAAAATGCAAATGACAGGGGCAGCTTTGGCAGTTACTGTGTACAGTCTGCCAGCACTGACAACTTTTTTTAATACACTATTGCAGAAAAAGATTCTGAAGACTGTAGCCCACAGGCAAAATGGATAAGATACACCTGAGTGCCACTTGTTCAAAACTTCAATACTGATTGAGATGGCATTGCAATATTTGCACTTCATCTTGTACTGCCAGCCAACCTCCTGCCCCAGCACAATGCAGAACTCAAAGCAGCAGCAGTAATTGTGACTGCATGCTGTAACATATGCCAGGTAACTTCCATGCACTGTGCTGGATGCTGCTGTCTGGAGCAGATGTCAGATAGTCTTATAGCTTTCTCCCACCTAGCCATTTAAAATGCTGACCATGCTGTGATCACAACAGACTGGTCACCTGATTCCTCTCCTGTCCTTTCCCTGTGCTGCCTCACTGGGCTACAAGCTGCACTGGTGACTGCCAGGCTCAGAAAAGAGTTTGAAAACCATGTAAGTACCAGAGCAGAACAGAGCAGCTGTACAGCACAGTACACAGCACAGTTGTACGCAATGTGTGCACAGTGCCTTCCAACACTTACTTAATGCAGGTAATCTAGCAAGGAATTCTTTGTATGAAACTGTAGTGCAGCTGTAAACAAATTTGATTTATCAAACACATATGATGTGCAGCAAAAAGACTGAGACTTCAGTACTGTTAATATGCTACATGTCAGGCTTGCAAACCTGCACTTATTTTCAGATTTCTAAGCACATCTGCAGGGGATATCAAATGGAACTGTAGATCTGTAATGTGCTCCAGCGTGGCGCTTACACTACAAGGTAAGGCTGCTTTGTTGCTCACTTTTGGGTGTCATAGATGCTCTATAAGACACAACAAGAGGTAATGTACTTTCCAAGCATATTTTGCTGGGGTCTGTGACCCCTTGGAAACAGGCACTTTCTTTGTTTCCACCTTACATGGATCAGGGGATACATCTTTCATACTAGGACTGCCAAAATAGGTGTGCAGCTAGGCTCATCCTGTCATGTAACCAACTCTGTACCAGTTTCTGGAAACACAACTTGTATTCTCTTGATCTCTGACAGTATTTTTAGAGGGGAATGTAATTTCTAAAGTGACAGTTAGAAGCTCTATCCAGTAATATACAAGCTGATATACAACAGAACAGAAAACCCAGGATGCCCTGTCAGATCACTGCCTTCCTGCTGTCAGCACCGAAGGTGCTAGAAGTGAACTACTTTCTTTTTTTGCAGTCTGACAAAAATACAAAGTTGTGCTATACACCAAAATATGAACTTACATAACAGATCTGAAGAAGGGACTCACTGAGCTGTGGTCAGTGAATCCAGTGTTTGGTGGCCTCCTGTATTCTCTGCTCTGTGTTTTAGCCTTTCCTGTACTGAGTTCATGGTTTGGGTGGTCAAGCTGTGAAATCAGGGCAGTTACCAAATATTCTTCTTCTAGTTTAGGGATGGCAGGAAGGGGTTAGCTGACAGGTGTCTGCTCTTCCAGTCAAATGCTAGCATTTCATTTAATGGCAACCACATTAAAAATATTTGCTTTAGAGAAGAGTAAAAAATGCTGCCAAAATAAACACCACTCTAGTTGTGCTTATATTGTGGTCGAAACTCTAGGCAGTTCTTGAAGGTAAGTGTCACGCACTGTGCCCAGCCAAGGTGTCTAACAGTGAGGAGGAGAATGAGGATGCAATCAAATATTACGTACCACAGGGCAACAGGCAATGTTTGCCCGAGTGAATCTTGTATTTAATCAGTCTCCACATTTTTCTATTGCCAAAAACTTATTTGTTCTGAAAGCTATAAAGGAATTTCACACGTTTTATCAACACTTACGTAAGGAAGCCAGCAAGAAAATGCAACCTGTTAGAAAGCACTCAGGACAGTTTCAGCCACGAGGTGGAGCTAGTACGGTATCAGAGACATCCCACTGGCTGAAGGAAATCTTGGATGCTATTTTGTCTTTACATCCTTCAGAAGCTTTAAGAGGATTGTTCGCTTCTCAATTACTGAGATAACATTGGAGAAAGCAAACACCAGAAATACCTAGTAGTTAGAGCACAGAATTCATATATAAATCATTCTGACCCACAAATGCAACTCTTGCAACTAATCTGATCAAGAAAAACAAAAATCAGTGATGCTTCTTTCTTGCTGAGAAAGAAAGGCAGGAATAGGCAGGTATTTATGTTATTGAAGTAGGAACAATTTTGCAATGCCTTGGGGATCCTAATGATGAATTAATCGAATGCCTGGCAAGTAACCAGACAAATAGATATGATCTTCAGACTGTCTAAATAAGAAGAGAACAGTTCTATGCTTGACAGGGAAACGGACCACTGCTGGAATCCACATTTCAAGAAATAATTCTATAACTTGGAGCAGGATTTGAGCAGAGATAGAGAAACAACTTAGAAAATGAAAAATATGGTTTATAAAATGCTCAAAAGGATGACTTGCTCTTCTATCTATGGTGAGTCCTATTGACTCCTTAGTCTTACAGATAGAGGAAAAACAGATGAAAGATAAAGCTAAAAACATTTGAAAGATAAACGTATATTTGTCAAGAAGAGAAATTAATGACTGAAACTGGGAATTGCAACTTGTAGAGGCAGGATGTTCTAGGATATCTTCCTAAGGGATGTTCTGGTTTAAATGACAAGTAATATCAGCAGTCACATGGCAAGTTGTACCACATGATTGCAGTAATCCCCTTGGCCCTATTTATCTGTGAAACGATGGAATATGCTTGCGCTGGGTACCCTAATCTGGATAGGAAGTATGAGTGAAAATAAGAGTTTTAAAATGAGAAACACAGCTCTAGGAGGAAGGGAGGGAAAGAAATAGGATAAACCTAACCCTAAACCAGTAAAAGTTGTCTTTAGCCAACTGTTTTGCATATAAGCAAGCATAAGCAGAAGGCGTTTTTCCAAAACGTGTCAACAGAAAATTAATCTTTGCTTTTCAGCAGCTTGCAAAGCACAGGTTTGACTCCTCAGGTAAGTAACAGCTGACTAACAATTAGCCAAGGAGGCTGCAGCTCCATGAAACAGATGACAATTCTATATAAAGGTGGATTTTATAACATGTACACTGACGTTTTCTATAGTTGTTTCTATTCTACAACCTTTTCCATTTGCCTCAGGGATGTCTTCTCGATCTTTGCTGCTAAGTACAGACAAAGCATTTGCTTTGGTGTTCTAAAATGCTGTGGCACTTATAAAGTACAGTTAGCCTGTATGTGTTGTTGTGCTGGGTTGTTGTGCTGCCACTCCTGTGTGTGTGCTGAATTGTGGTTTATGTTGCAGTGTGCTGTGTAATTTACTTACCAGGAGTCAATAGCTGGAAAACTGATGATGCCGTTTCCAGTCTCATGGTAAAGTGTAGCCTGAATCTTGCCTACAGTCTCAGCATATCTTACTGGAGGCACAACTCAGCCACTGTCAGAGGTTCAGAATAGTTCTGTCTTTTCTGTCTTTGGATATGATCTAGACACCCCCCCTCCCAAAGCACCACTACTACTCTTTCAGAGATGAGAGGGAAGTTACAGAACTACTGGCTTAGCTCTAGTTCGATGGCAGCTTTTGTCCAACCCAGTCCAATCCAATGTCCATCCAATGACCTTCATAATCAGAAATTCAATCCAAATAAATAGTGAATTCTGAAACAGGTCACAGACAGATGTTAGGACCACCTACCGTTTTCATCCTGGTTTCCACCTCTAGTATGCTTTCAAAACACTACCAAACCCAATCTGTATTTGACAGATAAAATGCTTCTTTCCCATAAAGACAAACATGAAATAGATGACAGTAACATTTGGAATTCAAGAGTTAGAACTAGAGATACAATGTACAGCTCACACCACTGTCTAATCTACTTTTAATTAAAATAGAAATACCTTCTATCTATACTTCTGGTACTGCTTTTTCTTCCTGAATCTTCTTTTGTACCAGTCTAAAGCATATTAGAATGAGTCAAAACACTTGACTCTCCAATTTTAGGGCTTCACTTCTATGGTATCTCATCTTTGGGTCCCAGTTGGTGAATCCTACAGTTCCAGAGGCTGTAACTGACTGTGTCAGACATTTACACAACTGGCACAGTTATAAATCCTCTCATTAGAAAAATGCTATTGTTAATTCTATAGAGAGAGATACACATATGTCCACACACTACAATTGCCTGTTCGCCTCTTGAAAGACTTTCTGCAGAGGTGACAGCTAGCAGGAAAAGCAGAAACGACCAGTTTCAAGGCTTCTCCTTCCCACTTACCAAACTAGGCGAGTAGCTGCTCACAGTCCCTGCAACTGCTTTAGAGAACAGTCAGAACTTCATGTATCCAGCATCCTTTTCTCTCCACAGCTTGGCTAATACAAGAAACAATTTTCAGAAAAAAAATATGGCTGTCACTTGATATCCATTTTCTACTTATATCATATGATTATATCACAATGATTCTTTTTGTTTGCCTTATATTTTTGGTAGAAGTCCCAAAGGCCCAAAATCACAAAATCTGAACTATTATAAACTCGTAGCACTGTTACCCTGCAGCCCAGATTTTCTAGAGACAGAAGATACTTAAGTATTATAGAACCAAATTCTGGAGAAAAAAAATAAAATAAATTAAGCTTGCCTACTAATGGATGCTGAAACTTCAAGCTATTCTAGCTAATTCCCTGATGAACTTCTCTGCTTTAGGTAAGACGCTTGTATATCTGTCAGTCTGAATATCACAAAAGTTTAGTTAACATCTCGTTTTGCTATTTCAAAAGTCACCCAAAAGATAAAGGTAGAACATCCCCAGTGATGGTGGAGATAAAAAAGAGCATTTCAGATTTTGCAGCTGACAAATCACCCTCTGGAGGTGTGTGTTTCATCACTCTGGTTAAGGAGAGAATATATAGTCCTGAATTAGGCACCTGCAGTTGGGTGACAGACTATTTTTCCACCTCATGCCCGTTTATATGGATATGAACAGATGTCTATATCATATAAAAATCATTATTTGTTTGATTCACAGCCCCCAAACAAGTTAATCTGCCTGTGCTTCTCTTGAGGATAGCTTGAGACATCCAAATATTGCAGGACAGCAGGTCATAACACTTGATGTTCCCTGATCCACTGAAACAATTGCTTCACTGCATCTTTTCTAGGTTTGCAGGTTTTATGCTGGTGCATATAGAACAATTTAATACTTACTCCTACCAGTTTCAAAATTCATCCCAAATAAAAAGATTCTGATTGATTTGCTCACCTGAAATACCTCCCTATACACACAGTGCCAGACAAGTAGCTAAAATAAGTTGTAACAAGTGCCAGTGTAATTTATGACCTAGCAGCATGATGCTGTTTTGCAATAATGCATAATGTGATGTTTTCATATTATATAATCAGAAGTTTGATATTAATTTTGTCAGTTGTTTCTCTGTTATACTCTTCAGGCCAGCTGCTGCCATGTGCCAAGTAGTAGACACATATTTCTTTTCCTGGGGGAATTTTGGGGAACACAATGTTATGAAGTAAGTGTAGAGCAAGTGGGAAGAACAAACCTTTTTTTCATGTTCTCCCCATTACTAAGTTCACATTTATGGCAAACATATAGGGAAAAAAGTTATTTTTGTTTTAAAAATATGTTTAAAAATCCTTCTTTCAGTAGTCTTCTTTCAGCTAAAATGGAGAACAAGGAACTTGACCATTCTAAGATCAGTCAACAATTTTTTTAAAGTTTGGTTAAGATTCTCAAACTTTTGAGACTTAGCAAATCCTGAAGAAGCAAATGAAGAGATGGTACTGACATTCCTTCTCAGTTTACAAGCCTTTAATGGTCTTTCCTGCCTCTACCTGCTGTGTTTTGAGTTTGTTCTGTTTTCAGAATGGCTTTTTATGGTTTTGGATATGATTCACCTACCAGTTCTACTTCTAATGCACAGAACCACAAGGACAATGCTTCCATGCCATCTCTCCAATTCCCTTAAAGCAGTGGATTCCAGAGCTACAGACCATAGTCTTGATTTGAATCCTAACAAGGAAGAGCAACACCAGCCACTGCTATTACAGAACTGTATTTAAAGAGAAGTGTCACAATACAAAGCTCGTACAACATGGGCAAGAGGTGCCAGTGTCAAAATCAGTCCCATTAAAATGGAGTGTGTTATATTACTGATGATAACATGATTTTGATATAATTAGGACACTAATCAGGATTTAGTAGTAGTATGCCATCTACTTTGTTAATCAAGATCAAAACTCCACTGTGAAAGGGACACTTCACCCTAAGAGTTAACAATTTAAACAGTATAGAAATTGAGATGCAATAATTCAGTTTCCTCTGTGCTTGTTTTTTTAAGTTATTTCACTGTTTCTGTGGACTACACACAGTACTTTCAAGTGCATCATGCTGTATCAGAGGTTCATTCATACAAATAACCTTAACCTGTTACTGAAAGCACTGAATATATTCTTGGCATGTCTATATCTTTAAAAAAGAAGAAAAAAAGAGAAAAGAGAAAAAGATGGCATTATAAAAGTGCAGCTTGTGTATTTGTTACTAGGGAAACAAACAGCAAAGAAAAAGAAACCCTCAGTGTCCTTGTCATTTGGATCTTTCACTGGAGAAGCAGAGCTTGTATTAAAACAATGGAAACATTGTTCAGCTTTCAGAATCCTTTGCTGTCCTCACTGAATGACAGACACTTCTTTCTCCTCCTTGTCCATCTTGTAAGCTCTGAAAAGGAGAGTCACTTCTACATGCACAACTGGACTGCTTGGTTTTTTTGTAGTCCCCATGTGCATTTCAATTCCTGCTTCTGTGTAACTTGGTCTGTTCCTCACACCTAATCCAGGACCATAGCATGCCTCTCAAGATAAACAGGAGAAACCTGGCATTGCATTCATACCTGCAGAAAAGCATATACAGAAACACGAGCTATTCTGAGTTTGCATTTTGAGTTGGTACTGGATCAACGAGACTTGAGACAGTGTGAGAGGTACTGCAGCACTTGCAGAGTGAAGAGTACTGTGCACATGTGATACCGTTGCTTTTGAGGTTCAGGGGTTGGATATTTGCCACCGGTTTCAGTGAACCAGTGAGGTGTCACTCCACCTAAGTCATGACTCACTGGATTGATTCAGTCATGTCAGTCATGACACCTCACTGTGCTGTGGGGTGGGAAGACTACCTACCGAGGTCAATGTTTTTACTGTAACTTTCTGCTCGTTACTTAATATTCCTTGTTCCTAATGCTCAAAGAGAGGATGGAAGTTGGAACTGTGGTAAACATACTGTGGTCTAGCACTTAGAACTTGTAAAATATAGTGTTAAGTACCAACTGTTTTTAAAAGGTCAAAGCAATTACTTCTGAAGCATACATACAGAAGTATTTGTATAGGCAAGTGTATGGCAGCTGCATAATTAGGGTATAGAATCACCTGTATCAGATGACAACAGCCACCCAATCTAGTCAGGTATCTTTCAACTAGATAAAGAAGAATGGGCTAAGAAGTCTATCTCGTCAAGGGAGGGTAGTAAAGAGCCCCTCAAAATGAAGAAACAGCATGTTAAATTTTTGTAAAAGCCCTTTATGGGATATTTTTAACTTTTAATAAGCTGGAGCTGTTCTCAAGAAGCATCTTGAGATTTATGTACTCTGCTGTGTCGGATTTCATGTAATTTGTCTGCTAACCTATGCTACAGCCCCGCCTCTTTGTCTGTTCAGTTATTATCTTCTTGTGTGTCTTTGTATTATCTAACTCATCTGTGGGAAATGGTTAAGGAAGCTTTGTTCAATGCGCTCTGAAGTGTAGCTAAGAAAAAAATGTCAACTTTCTGTTTCTACAAGGCTACAGCCAACAACACCCAGGCTATGGGAAATGATGGGGAAATTGCAATAAAACCCTGACAGGAAATATTTTCTCACAGACGTTTGTTTCCTGCCGTTTTGTCAAAACCTATTTCTTCTTTATTGTGCAAGTATGACTTTTTTGGGTACAATTCTTCAAGAAAAGTCGTTAATTTGCCATTTAGAAGAAGGAAGCAACTGTCAAAAAATGTATAAACATGTAAATGGTGTTTTAAAATGGATAGGCAGAATGAAATCAACACATTGTTTATTGATTATAGCCACTAGCTGAATTGTAACAGCTCCCGTTTCTCTAGTATTCTGTCAAGTATCAAAGCCCCTGGAGGGGAAAACTGATAAAGATTGGGTATGGGGGAGGATGTCACTGCTGACAAGAAAAGGAGGTGAAGAAAAATCAATTGATGTTGCATTTATGTAGCATGACAAAGGAGCCCTGCCTCAGGGTACAAGCATAAATGACAGCTTCTTCACAGGCTTCGCCAGTTTCCATGTCTATACTCTTCATCTGTGGCAATAGAAGAGTACAGCCAACATCAACTGGGGGCTAGCTGTTATTTACTTCATCAAAGAAAACACGATCACTGTCAACAGACCTCAGATGCTTTGGAAACTACTTGTATGCGAGTTGTTGATTTCCTTAATCCTCTAAATCGTATACCTTAAAACCTTCTCTTTTTTTCCTAAGTAACGAATTCTTACCAAAACTCCCTCTCCGGAAACAAGTGCGCTGACCTATCCTGCTGATCTTTCAATCTTCAACTGGGCTTTTTTTCTTAATGTTATTCCTAGAACACTAAATTTTTAACAGACGCGTGCCGTCCTTCAGGCTTTCACCTACTTTCAGCAGAAACCTGGAAGATGAATGCCCTCTGAACTGCACAGAGAAGTCTCAGCAACCCTGTACTGCTTATTGCAGCGACTTCATACAACAATCTCTCTGAAAATACCCCGGCATGAAACCACAGCCGAGCCGGCTGCTTCGGTTGAGGATTTACCTCACGTTTGCTTTATTCCCCACTCTCCTCCGCGCCACAGACTCAGGTCGTGCCGCCCCTCAGCGGGGCCGGGCGGGCCATATCCCCCAGCGCGCAGCGGCGCCCACTTCCCGCCTCACAGCGCCGCGCGCCCGGCGCGGGAACAGGCGGGCGCTGAGGGGGAAGTGGGAGGGGGCGCTCGGTGCACGCGCTACAGAACGCGCTCCCCCCCGGCCTAGCTGCGCGCACAACGGCCCGCGGGGCGGAGCGAAGGGGAGGGGGTGGAGTCAGCCCCCGCCCCCTCCCGCTCAGGGCCGCGAGGGGAAAAGAGGGAGGCGGAGCACCGCGCGCCCCCAGCTCGCGCGCGCACCGCCCGCAGCGGTCGCGGCCGCTTCTTCCCCCGCCCCAGGGGGCGTGGCGGGAGCGAGGGCGCGCGCGCGGTGATTGGCTGGCGGCGGCGGTGGGAGCGGGTTTAACGGCTGCGGCACCCCCGGGCCGGGGGAAAACAAAACAAAGGCGGCGGCGGGCTGGAGGCTGCGCGGCGCGGTAGCAGGATGCCTCGGCCGCCCCTCGGCCCTCGGGGCGGCAGACGCGCGCCCAGCCCGCTCCTATGACTCCCGGCTGCCGCCGAGAAGGTACCTTCGAGGCGAAAGAAGCCACCCCTACCGCCGCCGCACCTCCCCTCTTTGTTTTTCGATGAGGGCCCGGCGCTGAACCCTTGCTTGGCCGTTGCGCGAGGACAGGGGGTCCCACCTCCCCTCCTGCCCTTGCCCCATAAGGGAAAGGGGCCTGGGAACGCGCTGCTGTTCGGAGCCCGGGCTGGGGAGCGGAGCCCGGGCTGGGGAGCGGAGCCGGCACGGCTCAGCGGTGAGTACCGGAGCGTGCGGGAAGCTGGCGCCTTCCTTTCCCTGGGCTGTTTTTTTTGGGGGGGGTGGGGTGTGGTGTACTCGGATGATAAGGAGACAACTGCGAAAGGAGCCCCGTGTTGCGCCCTCGGTCGGAGGGGCCGCGATTTCCTGTGTGCGCGGGGCGGGGGGCCGCCAGGGCAACTTTGCTGGCGGGAGGAGGGCTCGGGCGCTATTTATAGCGCCTGGAAATGACGGCAGCGCTGCCTGCCTGTAGTCTCCTCGTTACTGGGCGGCTGGTGATGGTTTACATAATTGAGGGGGGAGCGAGGCACAGCTCGACGAGCTGGGGTCCGATGTGTTCGTCGCTCGCTCTCACTACGTCCCCTGCCCGGCGTCTGGCGGTTTGGAAGAGAGCTGGTCCATGTTTGGGTAGCCGCGCTTAGCTCTCCCTCGGCAGCGTGCCGGTGGTCTGGGGAAAAGGAGCCGTTCTCATGCCCGCGGGGCTCGCTGCGAGTGGGAGAGAAAAGGCTACGGCGTCACCCGTCGTGGCGGCTTTGCGCTCCAGCAGGAGAAGAAAAACGTAAACGTTCACGGAGCAGCTGCTCCCTCCGGCCAGGGAAACCGAGCTCTCTCTCTGCCGGCTAACTTTATCTCTGCATCTTTTCTCCTGCTAGTTCTCCGCATCTAAAATGAAAGCGAGGCTCCAATGTATTGAACTTTGTAGTGTTTTCCCTGCTGAAGTAACCAATGGCAGCTTGCTAAGAGTGTCTGCACAGGCTTTGTCCCGCTTCGTGGCTCTACTCACTGAGGCCCGTTTTGTCGCTCCTGATGTTTGAACCCAGAAAATACCGGGGCGCATCGTTTCTTACACATTTTATTTCTCCGCCGCGCTTGCCCGGGGCTCCGAGCAGCGGTGTGGCTGGCTCCTGCGGTTCCTTCCCGCAGACAAGTAATCCGCTTGCGTTCGTTTGCCCTGCCCGGTAGGCAGCTCATTGAGCGAGCGAGTCCCGCCGCCCCCGTCGCGTCCCCCGGTTGTCTCCCCCCGCCACGCTTACCGGGGTGTTTGTTTACACATCCGGGAGCCGCGCGGGGCGGGGCCGACCCCCCGCCCATTGGCCGCCCGGTGCCCCGCCCCGGTGACGTGCGGGCGGCGGGACGCGGCCCTGAATTAATTACGCCCCGCAGAAGCCGTGGTGGCGGCCTTTGGGCTTTCGGCGCGGTCCCGAGGTGCGCGGCCCTCTACGGGCAGTCCTTGGAGGCGGGCTGCTGGGACAGCTCCCCGGTGCCTGCAGCGCCGAGCTCTACGGCCTCGGTGAGGGAGGCGAGAGGTTTGCTTGTGCAGGGTCCTGCTGTACCGGTCGGTGCTTCCAGTGGTTCCTGTTGGTCCGTCCTAGGCCGGTAGGTAGAAATACAAGTCACCCGAAACAGAGGCTGGACAGCCGTTTAGGAAGGATAGACGGCAGCGTGTCTTCTTGTTTTGGCAGTGAAGTTTGCCGTTTCTTTCAGCTTGTTTCGATCTTAGGAAACGTAGCTGCCGTGTGCGTGAGCAGAGCACAAACTCTGCCCTTGGCCCTATGTGAACAAAGTAGTTGTCTCAGGTTTGTACACGGCTTTGCACGGAGTACCGAACAGCTGTGGAACCTGCTGCTGCTTATCACCATCGGAGGGAGTGTGGCTGAACTTACCCACCACAGAGCAACGATGAAAATGTTCAAGATTTCAGACAAGTTCTGTAGTTCTTACAGTGTATATCAGACATTTAGGGCTGCCTTCTTTTTGAAGGGAGTTCTGTCAAATACAGTTTTATCGAAAGTTTTGTAATTCTTTTAATTTCTGTAGTTGAAGGACTCAGTATATTGAGTCTGAAAGAGTCCAGATTGCCATTGAAAGTGTGAATTAAAAAAGTTTCTAGGGATGCCTGGAAAAGGATATATTTTCCTCGTATTCAACTTGAACTAATTCAATCATTGGACTCATATTTCAGTTACTGATCTTCGTTCTGAAGCCCTGGGTTTTTGTTTTGTTTGCTTCATTTCTGTGAACTTAATGTTAAAAAGACACAAATGCTGTTTAAGAGTTCAAGCAGGGAAGCTCAGGTTTAACTTCCAGGGTTATAATTCTTGTGTTGTCTTTCTCCTATAAACTGTTACCTCCAATAAATACTGCTTTCATATCTAGCAGTTATATTAAAGTAAGCTATTTTCTCCAAACACTGCAATCATTCTTCCCTTTGCAGTTCTTTAATCATTGATCCTTCATGTCAACTGGGTTAATATTTCAAATACATTCATATATTTCCCTTGTCAAATGTATTTCCTCCTCAAGAAGTAATAAAAGCCCAATCTTTGTGTAGATATGTTCTTTGGATGGCAACTTGTTCTCGTTGTTGCTTTATTTGTTGGTTTGCATATGCTCAGTTGCATGTTTTGTTTATGGCCTTTGTAATTCTTTGTGTTAAGACATTTTCTCATAGTAAGTCCTTCAGTAGTTCTTGATTCTTCTCTCCAGCTGCTGTAATAAGCTTAAGATTGGGGGGGGAACCCAAACCTTTTAAATCTTTCTGTAGTTGTCTCTTGTGCTAGGTTTTCTGTACAGATGACTTCCTTTGCTGCACCATGTCTGCTTCCTGCAAGTAGTCTTTATGTGGCTTTCATTATCTGCTCTATTTGTATTATTAGTATCCTACTGCTAGAGGAGTGGTTAACTGCTGCCCTGCACACAGTTTGCAACTGTGAGATGTGTTTTGCATGCTCGTTTTTAGTAGCTGGATCAAGATAGTGTAAATATCTTACATTGGCTCTTGTTTCCGTTTGTGCTATTGACCTACTCCATCAGTCACCTGATAGCTGATGACATAAGTGACTGTGGCAGTGTTCATGTTGGGATTGCTCATTACCCTGACACATGTGGTGTGGTAACTGATGGCCTCTGGCAGACCACTGGGTGTTGTTGCCAACGTTCAGTATCTGTAGTTTTCAGGCAATCTCTTAGAAGGTTTGCTTTCCAGCATAGCAGGGAGGTATGGCCTTCACTGCTCATGCATGTAGTGTCTGAAAGGCACTCTTGAGGGTTAAGAATGCAATTAGGTATTTTCTGTGTAGAATTTAGCTTTTTCTACCTGACTCTGACTTTCAGTAGTGTCTATTAAGACTGTTCTGGTCAAGTGAGGAAGCGTCTAACTGGCTTTGATTAGGACACTGGTCAAATAGGCTTTTACCTAAAGGTATTTTTCTGAGCTCGAAAGCAGAGAAGGATCCCTGAATAAGGTAGCAACATCTAACATGGTACTTGACTTAAAGCCAGATGTGATAACAGCAAGAGTTTTGCTGAAAGCCGAAGTGCAAATAATCCGTTCTGTTTATTGTTGAACATAGTAGGTGATTTCCAAGATGCCTTCTCACTTGCTGTATTGCAACTGACCACTGGAACTTCAGAAACAATTGCATTTCTCTAATCCCCTGCCTTTGATTTAATTTCTGCATGGATTTCTTGGAGTGTACCTGGTAGATTGTAGGAAGTGCTTGTGTTTTGTGGAGAACTGGTTATATCTCCTTCTTTAGTGTTATGGAGCAGAAGCCATTGGAGATACAGTTTTTGTTACTTTGTTCAATGGAACTGGAGTTATGCAGCTTCATATGAAAAGAGGGACTGTAGTGCAGCCAGACATTTGCTCCGAATGTCGCTTTGCTTTGTCTAGAGTTGTTGAATGACAAGTTTATTTTGCCTTCTTATAAGCTGCTAATTGTTCTGCTCTTCTCACCTACAGGTGGTGACTGTTTCTCTTCTGTTATTTGTGTGGAAAGTGCCACACACACTCCAGAACAACAACGGCTTTTGCTTGCATATTCCAGTGTTTCTTTTGTCAGCGAGTTCAGCAAAGTTGTAATTCTTCAAGTGCCAGCCCTGAGCTGAGTGAGGAGCCACCAGCAGAGATGGTAAAAATGACAAAATCAAAAACGTTCCAGGCTTACCTGCCAAACTGTCACCGAACCTACAGCTGTATCCACTGCAGAGCCCACCTAGCCAATCACGATGAGTTGATCTCCAAGGCAAGTGGTTTGTTTAGAGACCTCATGAATTATGTCTTAACCAAAATGGTTTTCAGTGTATCGATGTTCCCAGTAGATAGGGGATGCAAATCAATATGTACTCCAAAGTATCTTCCCTGGGTTCACTCTTGGGTCATACATGTTGTGTCCTGAGGACTGGATACGTTCTGGAAACTTGAATGTGACAAAGGCTGATCTTGTATATTCTCCATATTAGCAACTTCTGTCAGGTAGGTACTGCTTGTAGCTGTCATATCTGAAAAGTGTCAGAAAAAAAAAACATTGATCTCTGGATAGGGAAAATAATTCTGGTTATTCCAGATAAAGATGCTTTTGTGACCTTCAAAGTAAAAAATAAACTGTTTCCAGAATGTTCCATTTCTGTTATGGAATCTAACAAATGTTTGCTTCTGCTGTATACCAGTTCCTAAGGAATGCGATTAGCCAGAGACGTTCAAAATGGTCGGACTGTCTAAACTCAAGCTTAGAGGATGTATGGGTCCTTGAGACAGGCTGGGCCTACCCTTCTTATCTGTACTAGAAGAAAGCAAGATTTGTGATGAATGAAATATGTAGGAAAAGTTGAACTTTGGGATAAATACTTCACAGACTTGTTCATTCTTTCCCTCAATGAATCTTGATGAATTTGTGCTTAATGGTGTCCTGGAGCAAACACTGCAGTTGTTTTCTATATGACTGATTCATCAAATAAAATGCAGTGGCAAACACTTTATAACTTGATCTGTTGCTCCTGTCTGTGTTCAGCACTATTAAGGTGATGCTGCTTTTGAGTTTTGAGAAAATGAAAGGGGTGAGGATGCTGCTGCTTCTGAATTGCTGTTTTCTTCGGCTGAGGAGAAAGTATGTTTGCTTTCTTCTTAAAAGGCAGTCAGGGAATGATGGGGTTTCCCCATGCAGTTTCTCTTGTGTAACTAGTATTTTTGATCTTGCAGATCTCATGACCAAATCCTGTTTCAAACAGTAAAATTTGTGACAGTTCTTAGTGTTGCTTGTTGCTTGCTTCTGGTCTGGTTTTAGTCTCTTTCCCTGAACGATTTTTTTCTTGTATGTGTATTGAGACCTGAAACTTCAAGTGTGACACATCAACTGTGTAATAGTGAGCTAGCTACATACATAAAGTGGGATGAAGAAATTAAGAAGGACTTGTATGACTGGTATTGAGAAAACTTCCTTATAGTCATTGTTTTTGTTTTAAGGTCAGCAAATCAAGAGAAATAGTCAACTAGTAGTGTGAATGTATTTGAATTTAATTTGCATCCACGCTGGTTTCAGAACTTGGTCTTTTTGGCAACACTGGATTTGAAATGAGAAGCAGTCATACCTTCATCACTCACCACCAAAAATGAGGGGGAGAGGTTAATCTTTCCTCAGCTTCACATTGTAGATGCCTAGAGGAAGAATAAGACTTTGCTAGCTGTGTCTCTTGACGTATAAATTCATCAAGAAAATGTAATCCAAGCACATGTACTTAATAGGAAGCTCTTCTTTTAATGAACTTAGGCTTCTGCATGGTGATTAAATTGCCACAGTTACTACATGGGCCAGGTCTCAAAGGTTTTGGGAGTTCTGATCAGCAGAATATATTGATTGTATTCTTAAGCATATCACCTGCTTGTATCAACTTCATAAACTTCAAACATTAAAAGAAATCAATTATTCAGCTTAAAGAACATAGAACTCTTACATCTATCTAGTAACTACAAATACTAGGAAGCTGTTTCTAAAGGTGTTGAGAAGGGCATTAGATATGGATCCTGCTTTATTTTTTGCTTTCCTTATTTTGAGCAAAGACATCTTACAGAAGGTTCTGTACTTGCATGTTGACCATATGCTTATTTGACAGCTGATCCTTATTCTGTCAACGTAATATTTCTTGACCATATTTTACTGTCTAAATCTGTGTGATAATGAGAAATATATTTAAATGTGAGGTGTACATTTTTGTATGTTTGTAAAATAAAAAGAACATTTCTCAGCTATTGTACTTGTATTTGGACCATAGCTTTCTGAAAACTCATCTTCCTTCAAGTTTAACTTGAATGTATTCCAGCATTGGAGAAGTTCTTCTGATGGAAACAACTGTAAAGCAGTTGAAAACAACTGGGTACAGTTGGATCATTTAATTAGTGCTGTCCTGAGGGTGGCAGGAGAAGTGGAAGGAAATCAGATGTGATTTCTTTGAAATGGAAACAGGTTAAACTAGAAAACAAACTGAAGAAGTACCACAGACATGTAGATGGCTGTAGAAGGACTAACAAATGGCTGTACCTTCCACATTTTTCTTCTGAAATTATCTTAAGTGCTTTCACATATGCACATTATGTACATTAAACTCAGGGTAATCAGGTTTTAAAGCTTACTCTCAGGATATCTAGAACCCTGGTGAGTATAACTACCCAGCTGCAGTGTAACAAGCTGGTTCTATGCAATCTAAAGTTACCAAAGAGCAGTGCAGTTCCTGTGCTGGTTTAGATTTATTGATGGACCAGAGAATTCTACTATTCAATATAGATTTTTCACCCCTCCACCTTATTTAGAAGGCTTACCTGAAAGCTAAAGCTGTGCATAAGATATAATTAAATATGGGTTTTGGTGCATCTTGTCTCACTTCTTTCCAAATATAATTTTATTCTAGAGTCATAGTGCCACACATTCTCTTCAGCGGAGTTGGTACCCAACTGCTTCCTTTGGGTGTCCCCTCAGCCCCATTATTTCTGGGTGATGCATGATGCACTCAGTTTTAAAACAACTACAGCTACCTTTCTCCTGTGCTCTGAGGTATGAGCATTTATTACACCTGACACTGTTTCCAAGTTCAAGAAGAAAGGTGAGCTGTGCTGTGAAATGAGTGAGGTTCCTCTTAAATGTTGGCGTGTCAAGGAAAAGCAGAGTGCTGCATATGTCTGTCAATCATCCCTTTGATTCTGGTCCTCAGAATACCAGACTTCAATACACATTTGCAGTTGTTCTGCTTTTGAGAGCTGTTGATGCCAGCTGTCTGCCAAGGATGGCAACATACTTGAATCACCTTCTCATTTTATTTCTTCTGTTTGAGCAGCAAGATGAAGAGATGTACCTTAGACTTAAATTGTAAATTCTCTTCAGTGTTTTCCTTGTGCCCCTTCTGGTGATAAATGGCAACATAAGGGACTTGGCAATGTCCAAAGAAATAAGAATGCAGACTACTGAGGCAGTGTAAAAATGTGCTACCTGTGAAAGTGAGTTCATCACTGTCTGTAGTTTTAGTTTCCTCTGCAACTGCGAAAGGACTCAATGTGTTGCCTGCTGTTGAAATCAACTCATTCCTAGATAGTTTCAATCTGTAGACCCTTGTGCTTTCTGCATCTAGTGAGGAACCTGGGGAAAGGTGAGGAATGGGAAGAAGGCAGAATGGTCTCAGAGTAGGAAGTCAGCGGCAGTGGAGATGTTTGTACAGCTGAACCCATTCACAGCTATGCACAGATGCCACAATTTATAACTAGTGACCTTAGATCAAATCAAATACTGGTTTGAAGGATAAGAGAAGTAACAAACCAGATGACTTCAAAATTACACTTACTACACATAGATGTGG
Source organism: Tricholaema leucomelas (assembly GCA_013400475.1). NCBI lineage: Eukaryota > Metazoa > Chordata > Aves > Piciformes > Lybiidae > Tricholaema lacrymosa > Tricholaema leucomelas. Next base: position 114,081 of record WAAF01000511.1, read on the forward strand.
TGTTAGGTACATCATAGACAGTGATTTGCATTGTTAACAAGTCTGGATTTTCTGTGTCTTTGGCAAGGACTTCAAAGTGAATGCTAAACTTTAGAAACAACCCCCAAACTAATTAGAAGGACTATACCAGTCTTTACACAGCAGAGAAGTAACCTCTGTCAGCAAACATCCACAGACCTTAAGAGCAAGGCAAAATAATTGGTGCCATAGGAGGTGATACTTAGATTCGATATGTTCAAATAAAAAAAGCAAACAAATGGTATAGGGTAGTAAAAATCTCAACAATTTAAAAACTGGGCATAATTTAAGTAAGTTTTGAGGAAAAAGATCTGTGAGACTCTTTGAAGTCCAGGGAAGGTTGCTACTTGTGTGGCCTGTATGAAAAGTTTGTGTATGCTGCTCTTAAAATGGCTCTAAAATAAGTTTTGTGAAAGGCTTACCTGAAAGAACTCTCTCCTGATTTGTTTGTAGATGGTGGAGAATGTGCAGTGATTATCAGCAGTAGCTTTTGTAGGAGGCAAATCTTAGAGCATTCGAGTTCCTAAGCACTCAAGAATGGCTTGCACCTCTTCAGTTGTTCTAGTTGGTTAGAAATTCAGGCAGGGTCCAACAAATTACAGAGAAATCCAAATCCCTAATAGAAGTCTTTTAACTTAGTGGTTATGTTGCAAATGATAGTGCTCAGCTGAAAGACAGAGTTATTTTACAACGTGCCTGGGTACTGGGGATGGAAGAAAATCTGCATTGCTTTGTAGAGATGCCTGCATAAATACTGCCACTTTTCTCACAGTATCACACAGTATTACCAAGGTTGGAAGAGACCTCATAGATCATCAAGTCCAACCTATTACCACAGAGCTCAAGGCTAGACCATGGCACCAAGTGCCACGTCCAATCCTGCCTTGAACAGCTCCAGGGAGGGTGACTCCACCACCTCCCTGGGCAGCCCATTCCAGTAGCCAATGACTCTCTCAGTGAAGAACTTTCTCCTCACCTCAAGCCTTTTTATGCCATTCATTGCAAAGCACATCTGACCAGAAGAGGAAAAAGTCACATCAAGTCACAGATGTGTCAGTATTTTCAAGAGCAACTTCTGCATGGAGGTGTTTATAAATATATGTATCTGTTAGTGATTTCATGGGGAAATCCTTGCTCCTTATGGAAGAGGCTTGGTGGCTAAATTTAGTTTTCTCCAAGGTGTTTGGTTATGTCTGCTGTTATATTATTGATGAGAAAGAGAAGCCTTCAGCTTAAATGCCAAAACATTTTTAGCCTTGCATAGCAATCTGTGTTTTTTTCATCTTCCAGTGTTTAACTGATGAGTTCAAGAGGAGTTTTTTTTTAAGGGTTTATTGTCTTTAAGCAAATATACTGGTCTTAGCTTGGCTTAATTTGGTAATCCCCCTTTGCTTACACTATAAGGAATGCTTGGAAAGATAGTTGTGCCTTTTGTGTGCTTCAGAGTAATTTTTGATCCCTGCTGAAGAAGTTAAGAGTAAGCCTAATTCCAGAATTACTTTTTTTAGGTTTGGGGTTTTTTTTGTGTGTGTGTTTGATTTTTTTTTTTTCCCCTTTGGTTTTGTGTGAGTTGGGTGTTTTAGTTTGTTGTATTGGGCTTTTTTGTGTCTGTGTGTTGGGGTTTTTTTTTTGGTTGGTGTTGTTTTTCTCTTGGGGGAAGAAACTAGTTTTTAGAAGAGAAGTGATCTTTGGGAAACATCCAAGAATAGATTCTTTTGAAGGCTTAAAGGAGCTGGAAAGTCTGCAAGGGAAACAGGAGTGTTTTGACATGATTGTTTCTGAAATCCATTCAAGATGCTGTGTAGCTCAGGATAACTTGTCCTGCCTGACAAAGTCTTCACTTCAGGAAGTATAATTTGCCAAATTTTCAGGCATGCAGTTTTTGGAGTGGGTTTTTTTGAAGGATATTCTTGGGATATTGAACTTCATAACTTGCTTTATTAAAATGCTGACTTGCTTCTAATAACACCTGCCATATCTTTAATACATAGAATCACAGAATGGTTTAGGTTGGAAGAGACCTCAAAGCTCATCCAGTTCCAACTCCCTGCCACAGGCAGGGACACTTCGCAATAGAACAGGTCACTCAAAGCCTCATCCAACCTGGCCTTGGAACACCTCCAGGGAGGGAGCAGCCAGAGCCTCCCTGGACAACCTGTGCCAGTGTTTCACCACTCTCACTGTAAAGAACTTCTTCCTAACATCTAGTTTGAATCCCCCTCTTCAAGTTTAAACCCAGTACCCCTTGTCCTGTCATTACAAGACCTTGTACATGCTAGGATGGCGTTTTTTCTGTGGAGCATGATCTCTAGCCGTGTAGTCTAATCCCATCTGTAGGTAATAATTAATCACATAATCCATTTAGGAGCTTCCCTTCCCCCACCCATGCCTTTAGGTATGCCTTAGAGCAGTAAGTACATGTTCTGTTTAACTGATACTTCCTTTTCTCCTGGATGAAAACAGCTAATCCCGGTGTTAGAGGTAATGATGGGTTTAATGTAGGAGCACAGATCATATCTAATTCTGCAGGCATGTGCTAGTGTGTAAATTGGATGTTTATGAAGTTGCCTTACTACAAAATGTATTGATGAGAGAGGTTTGGCAGATGACTTGAAAAAATGCCAATGATCTTGCAATCAACTGTTGTATAATTCCTAAGCACAGTGGAACAGTTTTGCTTGCTCTGTCAGACGTTGTAGATACTTTGAATGCTGCTGAAAGAAGGGACAACTATGGATCTTGTAGATCTTCCCATAGGAATGGACAGCTAGACAGTGATTCTCAAGGGGAAAAAGCTCATAAATGAGTAGAGTATTATTAATTGAGGACTGTTAAAAGGCAGACTTAAAGCAAATTTGGTGTAACTGCCAATAGTAGCTGAACTGATAAACTAATCAGTTTACCGCCCTGGTTTTCTAAGTTAAATTCCTGATGGATGCAAATCGTTGTTCACAGTTGGTCACACTTGCCACTATCTTCTAATTCTTCTCTACTAGATAAGACATATTTAAGGCAGTCTTAGTAGAATGTTCTGCTCTAGTTATGGTTCATGCAGCTCTCAGTCTTGGAAGGGCTCAACAGATCTTGCAAAGGGAAAGTTTGCATTTGCACAGGTCATGTTTGCTCTGTAGAAGTGCAGTTTGTCTGGAGACTGGTTTGAACAGTTATGCCTGTTTGTCCTTGGCACTGCCATTTAAAGGAGTCTCTTTGATTTCCTTTGAGGAGTTGACACACAAGGTGTTTAACCTACCAGTCTCTTCAGACTCCTATCTGTGTAACTTAATCATGCAGTGCAGAGTGTGAGAAACTTAGTGCTGTTAAAAACAAATACTTGTTTGGCATTAAATCACTTTTGATTCTGGTTATGCAAAATACTCTGGGTATTGCTGAGTTACATGCTTAGCAAGCAGTTCAAGTGCCAAAATTGAGTTGTCCTCTTTTCATTTCTAGTAATAGGATGCATCAGGGAGCAGAGCTTTGATGATAAATCTTTCTTATACCTGCTAGTAGGTGGAACTGTACACATCAGTCAGTATTCTGTGGTGAGGAGAATGCCTGCGTGACAGATGTATACCTTCTTGTATTGTCTGAATACTGTTTGGGGGGGAGGGAAATCTCAGCTGTTGATGTGAGTAAGAAATGATGATTGCTAAGTGAAGAAGTCCATAAGAAAAGTTAAAAGGCACAGTAATTTAAAAACAGATTTCCATGCAGTTCTCTTCCTTCAGTTGGTGTGTAAGGGTTGCACACAGTGACTACTCACTGACAGTGATGTTGTGGTTGGATGCTGGGTTTAAAGGAAAATCTGAGTTGCCTAGACCCGAATTCTATGTTTTGGAACATAGTGAGACAAGTTGCTAGAGGTTGCTGTCAAGTTATCTGTGAGTGATGCAAACATGCAGGAGCTTACTCTTCACAGCTGGGCAAAGAAGCAATTATTCCATGGCATGTAAATGTAATATTTAGCTTCTGAACCTGTTTGTAGGTAAGAAAGATGGTATCAAATGAACCAGCCAAACTCTGCTAACAGGAAGCCAGAGAAGCTGGGAATGGAGGAGCTTTTAGCTGTGGGATGTTTGTGACCAGATCTTCCTTTGAAAGTCACTGCACCAGCACAGGTTCTGATTTGTGTTGTTTCTGTCTCCAGTTCACCCTCATAATCCTAAAAATTAGAAGGTAATGGGAACAGCCATTTCTCAGGGGGAAAAAACCTAGGAGAGTACAGCGTATCGCAGGCAACAAAGCAAAACATGCAGGAGAAGAAAAATCATCTTTGAAAATACATCAGAGAACAAGAAAAACTAAAGCAGCATTTTCTAACCTGTCACTTCTGTTTCATTTAGCTGAAGGTTTTTGCAGCCTCTGAACAAACAGGGCAAGAGCTGCTTTTTCTGCTATTCCTGGCATCTCATTACTGCCCTCTGCTTAACTTTGAGAAACTTAGGGTCAAAGGAGAGCTTTTATTAGGTGAGTCTATGTCAAGACTAAACATAAGCTTGGCAGAAATAATTGCACATTGTAGACTTCTGACTGTTGACTTGTTCTGGAGTCTTCTTCTTTCCCAGCCAGCTGAGGAACTTCAAGTATGGCATATAAGCATCTTAAAAAACGATTGTCTAGGGCCAGACAAAACCTCCACAATAATTTGAGGGGATTGGCATGTGTAATTGCATGTAAAAAGAGAAACAAGCTCATTATTCGTTTAACAAGAGAGAATATTTCTTGGTGCAGTTTGAAGAAGAATTTGTGAATTCTGATTCACAGCATGGAGTTGTTATAAAGCCAGGAGAAATGGCTGCAACTTTCTACATTGGAGAATTTTTACAATGGTCTAACAAAGATAGTGGTCATCGTGGCTTTGAAAGCTCTTTTCTAGGGAACATGGAACAAGGAAGTTCTGGTTTTATTTGTTAATGAACAAGAAGACCTTTAAAGGTTTCCTTTGCTTCTTTAATAAATTCTGGGGGGTGCACAGCTGTGGTTGTCTCTAAATTCATATGTGGCTGACTTGGCTTAGTTACTCACTTGTTACTGGGCAGTTTTTGAGAGTGTGTACATGAATAGTTTTCTGTTTTCATCTGCAGTAAGCATTCTCTGCTTCCTTACTGATTGTGAGACACTGGCTGTAGCTTATCCTGTAGCAATCCTCTAGTTTCTGCAGAGCAGGTTTTGTACCATTCTGCCAGTTCTGTGATGCATGTTTTAAGTAGCTCAGGAGAACTGAAATATCGCTGATTTGGGCTTTTGTTCTTAAAGGTAGGTGTAAGGATTCCTTTCTGGCAGAGCTCTGCAGACTCTACTCAAGTGAGTCTCTCCTTTCAGGGTTAGTCTTACCTGAAGTTTTAGTTTTTCACTGTCTGGATTTTCTTCGCCCTTGCCTTGTGAAAAGTAAGGGTTGCACTTCTGGCTAGTGCAGAGAGTACCTTTTGCCATTGCTGTAGGTGCAGAATGAAACTCTCCAGTTACTATTAGCACTATATGCTAAAGTATATAAAGGGCTTTTTAGCTTGGGGAGGAGGAGTCTGAGAGGTGACCTCATTCATGTTTATAAATATGTAAGGAGCAAGTGCCAGGAGGCTGGAGCCAGCTTGTTCTCAGTGATGCCCAGTGGCAGGACAAGGGGCAGTGGGTGGAGATTGAGGCACAGGAGGTTCCATGTGAACCTGAGGAATTTTTTCACTGTGAGGTTGTCAGGACACTGGAACAGGCTGCCCAGGGAGGTTGTGGAGTCTCCCTCTCTTGAGATGTTCAAGAACTGTCTGGATGTGTTCCAGTGTGATCATGCTGTGGCAGGGGGGCTGGAACAGATGAGCTTTTGAGGTCTCTTCCAGCCCCTGACATTCTGTGATTCCAAGTATTAATACTATAAACTGTTAAGAAGAACTTCTTATCCCAAGGTGAGACTTTGAGTCTCTAAGGGCTGTAAGTAACTACATTTTTACCAGTGCTACCTACAGTAGTCCAGAGTCAGGGATTTCTTTATGTTCATTTTCATGCATTTTCCTTTTGCATCTGTTTTTTGCAAACTGTTCTGAGTTCCAGTTCTGGGCCCCTTAATTCAAGAGAGATGTTGAGATACTGGAGGGTGTCCAAAGAAGGGCAGCAAGGCTGGTGAGGGGCCTGGAGCACAGCCCTGTGAGGAGAGGCTGAGGGAGCTGGGGGTGTGCAGCCTGCAGAAGAGGAGGCTCAGGGCAGAGCTCATTGCTGTCTGCAGCTCCCTGCAGGGAGGCTGTAGCCAGGTGGGGTTGGGCTCTGCTGTCAGGCAACCAGCAACAAGACAAGAGGACACAGTCTCAAGTTGTGTTGGGGGAGGTCTAGGCTGGATGTTAGGAGGAAGTTCTTGACAAAGAGAGTGATTGGCATTGGAATGGGCTGCCCAGGGAGGTGGTGGAGTCGCTGTGCCTGGAGGTGTTGAAGCCAAGCCTGGCTGGGGCACTTAGTGCCATGGTCTGGTTGACTGGATAGGGCTGGGTGCTAGGTTGGACTGGATGAGCTTGGAGGTCTCCTGCAACCTGGTTGATTCTATGACTCTATGAGTCAGGTACCTAGGGTACAACAGCTACTGGAGTTGTGTTTCTAATCATTACACTGGCAAAATATCTTTTCTGGTATCAAGTGATTTCTAATGATAGAACTAAATGCATGCCAGAAGAAGAATCCATTGCAGAAGTATTCTTCTGCCTGTTGGTTTCCATGCCTAATGTTAGTGAAATAATTCTAGAATATTCAAAATGAGGTCTTCCCTTCCAAAAGCCTTCCACACTCATCTGCCATAGGTTTCTGGACAGGATGAAGAGTAATAAGTTTGAACTGGCAGAGGGGAGATTCAAACTAGATGTTAGGAAGAAGTTCTTTACAAGTGAGGGTGGTGAGACACTGGCACAGGTTGCCCAGTGAGGTTGTGGCTGCTCCTTCCCTGGAGGTGTTCAAAGCCAGGTTGGATGAGGCCTTGAGCAACCTGTTCCTAGTGGGAGGTGTCCCTGCCTATGGCAGGGGGTTGGAGCTGGATGGTCTTTGAGGTCCCTTCCAACCTAAACCGTTCTGTGATTCAGGAAAATTGGTCTTTGATCTTCAGTACTTGAACTGCAGGAATTCTTTAAAATTCACTGTCTCTTCAGCGTGGATAAAATTGTTGATTTTCTTTGGCAGTAGGTTAGGGAAGGAAAGTCCTGGAAGAAGAAAGAAACAAAGGCAGTGAAGGGATTTTTTAGAATGGAATTCAGTATGGAAGAGAGAAAAAAGAAAATTCCTTTGCAGTGTGTTTGTGTTTGAATGGGAAGCAACTGCCAAGTAATTCAGTACAAAAGGAACGAATCAACAGGTGAAAGCTGTGAAGTCTGAGCTATGTTTTGAATGTTTTACCTATGGTTGGATCCAGTCTGCTTACAAGTGTTGCCAGGATATTTGTAGCTCAAGGCTGTCTGATCATGAGTTCAGACCTCCAGGTCTTCAGTAGCATTTGCAGAATGCACAGTTGAAGAGCTTCTGGTGTAATTTGGTACAGAAGGAGCAAAGATGTAGTTCACAGTGCTCTGCAAGCCAAGCCAACCTCTAGGAAGTGTGGTCGATTAGGAGGATTACTTCAAAACGCTAATTTAGATCAAGCCAAGAAAGCCTTTACAGTCATCTTTTGTCTATAATCCCTTAGGGATGCAAGAGATTTGGAAATGTAGGTCTGTACTTGGGCATTTGATGAGAACAGTTGTTTATTAAAATAAAGGCAAGCTTATACACCAGTCAGATGCAGTTCCTGAGTACAGTGTACCAGTTTTATGCTTGGTCCAGAATTTCCCTGGTCCTGTATCTCATGATGCAATGAAATGGAAATAAGTCATCTTTTGGGTGCAGCAGGAGATAGAATGGTTTAGGTTGGAAGGGACCTCAAGGATCATCCAGCTCCAACCCCCTGCCATAGGCAGGGACACCTCCCACTAGAGCAGGTTGCTCAAGGCCTCATCCAGCCTGGCCTTAAACGCCTCCAGGGAGGAAGCATCCACAACCTCCCTGGGCAACCGGTGCCAGTGTCTCACCACCCTCACTGTAAAGAACTTCCTCCTAACATCCAGTCTAAATCTCCCCTCTGCCAGTTCAAACCCATTCCCCCTCGTCCTGACATTCCCAGACCTTGTCAGTAGTCCCTCCCCAGCCTTCCTGTAGGCTCCCTTCAGATACTGCAAAGCCACTCTAAGGTCTCCTCGAAGCCTTCTCTACTCCAGGCTGCAGAGCCCCAACTCTCTCAGCCTGTCCTCATAGCAGAGCTGCTGCAGCCCTCTGATCATCTTCGTGGCTCTCCTCTGGACCCGCTCCAGCAGTTCCATGTCCTTCTTGTGTTGGGGGCTCCAGAACTGCACACAGTACTCCAGGTGGGGTCTGAGGAGAGCAGAGTAAAGGGGGAGAATCCCCTCCCTTGCCCTGCTGCCCACACTGCTCTTGATGCAGCCCAGCACAGGGTTGATGACAGCACACGGAGATGACAGACAAGAGGGAAATAATTCCCTTAGAGTTGAAAAGCAGATTAGTTTAATTAGCATGAAGGATGTCTAGGAGAATGAGAATTGATATCTTGCAGAAGGTCAGGAAAGAAATAGTTTTGTTTGCATTGCAGGTGCCTTATTTTGAACAGAAACACTTAACAAAACTGTTGCCACAAATCTGTCGTGGGTGAGAACATCGAGCAGGCTTTCCTGTGAGGAACTGGTATAAAGTAACTAATCTGGAATAGCTTCTGTCTGTCTGATGTTTATGTGCTTACTAACACATCTTGCTGGACCTTTGTTTGTTTGTATGGTGTGTGGGGGTTTTGTGGTTTTTAACAAGTGCAATTTTTTCTTTTCTCCCTTTTTTTTCTCTTCTGATGCAGTCCTTCCAGGGAAGCCAGGGGCGAGCCTACCTCTTTAATTCTGTGTAAGTATCTTATCCTGCTTATGCACACTACCTACAGACTGCAGTGTTGTGGGTATGATTCATAGGTGGGAAACAGAAGGAATTCATGTAGCTGTACTTTGCCTTATTCTTTTTAATGCTGGATTTACTCACCAGCAGTAATTCCTAAAGAGCTACTTAGCTAATTCCTAAGTATCCCCTTACAAGTATTAATTTATCTTGTGTTTGAAGTAATTGTGCTAATAGCTGAAAGTTTAGGGGAGGATGTTAACATGAAGTTTCCTTCTGCTAATAGCTGAAAATTTAGGGGAGGATGTTAATGTGAAATTCCTTTTCTGTATATAGTGTTGACTGTCTTGAGTAAGAGTTGCTATTCTGAGATACTCCAAAAGTCAAAATACATTGTTTGGCTGTAAATTTGCTTTGGGCAACTCTACTAGAGTCTAAAGAAGAATTTCCCAGCATGATAGTTAAATACATGTACAGGTTAATGTTTCAGTAAACTTGGTAGATCTTGAATGACCTTGAATATGGCAAATATGCTAGAGGCAAAAAGGTCTCTGTGATCTTATCAAGCCTAATATTTGCAATTTTAGGCACGTCCTACCCATGATAAAAGGCTCTTTGAGTTTGCTAATGGATGTATTAAGTTTCCAATACTCAGGCTTGTATTTTTGTCTTCACTTTTCAGCAGTTTGTTGAGTTGGCAGTATTTTGGCAAAAGAAGTGCAATTAAGTGTCTTAGTCTATTTTAGGATAATGTAACTGCAGATGATTTGAATGCACATCCTTGAAATCCTTGTAGTCTGTCAGTGGTGACTTGGGACTTTTAGTATAATTGTAGTAGTAAGGATCTGGTAATAGAATAGTTGTAAGGATCTGGTAATAAAGTGGCTCTTGTATAATGCAGCCTGAGAACTTGGTTTAGTCTTGCCTAATGTTTTCTGCCTGTGCTTCATGCAGTATTTCATGGGATGTTTTGTTTTGCTACTGCTGGTGGTTCTGGTTCACCATGGCTTTGTCTGCTGCTCTGTACCAAAGGAATATTTATGAGGCTTTATTTGATGCTGCTATAGTGGAGTTGGTTTTAAATTCAGCTGACTTACTGGTACAGACTTCCATTCAAGAGGTCTCAAATTGAAGAGAAGGCCAAAACTGCAGAGGTGTCCAGTTACTGTTGTGTTCTCTGCAGGTTCAACTGTTTAGCCTGTATTTGTTGACGGGAGTAAGTGGGCAGGGGTAACAGTTTGCTGTTGAGGCTAGCCACTTGGAATGCAAAAACCCTTTCTTCCTGTCCTTCAGAGTTACAGAGAAAGACATTTTTACAGCAGTGAATAAGATAGGCACCTTTTTTTCTTTTTGCCCAAAATATTGTTTCTCCTCTGGAGAGAAGGTGGGTAACAGCTTACAAAGGAAACTCTCTTGTGCACTTTAAGTTCTTTTTGTTTTCTTTTCTTTCAGGGTGAATGTGGGCTGTGGTCCAGCAGAGGAGAGAGTTCTTCTGACAGGTTTACATGCTGTAGCAGATATCTATTGTGAAAACTGTAAAACCACTCTTGGATGGAAATATGTAAGCAGCATACTTAAGTCTTTGATACGTGTTTATGTGTTGAAGCACAGATATCTAAGTAGGCACCTATAGAATCAGAGAATGGTTTGGGTTGGGAGGGACCACCAAAGGTTTTCTAGTCCAAACCCCTCACAGTCAGCAGGGACATCCTCCACTGAATCAGGTTGCTCAGAGCCCAATCAAGCCTGGCCTTAAAGATTTCCAGGGATGGGACCTCAGCTGCCTCCCTGGGCAACCTGTGCCAGTGTTCCACCATACTCATATTAAAGAGCTGCTTCCTAACATGCAATCTAAGTCTGCTCTTCTCTCATTTCAAACCATTGCCTCTCATCCTATCCCTGCAGGCCTTTGCAGACAGTCCCTCTGCAGCCTTCTCGTAGCCCACTTCAGATACTGGCAGGCTGCTATTAGGTCTCCCTTGGGCCTTCTCCAGACTGAACAACTCCAGCTCCCTCAGCCTGTCCTCATAGCAGAGATGTTCCAGACCCAGATCATTCTCATGGCCTCCTCTAGACCTGCTCCATCAAGTCCTTGTCCTTCCTGTACTGAGGGCTCCAGAGGTGGAGCAGGCAGGCTCCACAGACTTCACGTCTCCCCAGAGCAGAGGAGCAGGATCCACTCTCCCCATCTTTGGCCACACTGCTTTTGATGCAGCCCAGGCTGCCATTTGCCTTCTGGGCTGCAGGTGCCCATTGTTGGCTCATGTCCAGCTTCTCATCCACGAGCACCCATAAGTCCTTTTCCACAGGTCTGCCCTCAATTTCCCCATCCCCCAGCCTGTATTGATAACAAGGATTTCCCCAGCCTAGGTACAGGGCCTTACACTTTAGCTCAGTTAGCTCTAGTGCTTTTGTATATATCAGACTGTAAGAACAATTTTGCTTCTCTACATCTGCTGGAATGCTGTAGTAGATGATAAATTATTCTGGACTGCTAAACAATCTATGAGCTGTAGGTGCTGTTAGAGCTAATACTTCTGTAATGTCTTGTCACAAGATGACCAACCACATACACTAAACTGGGTGGAAGAAATTGTCAGTGTGGGTCTTGAATTTCTTATGTTGCAAAAGTTGATCTGTGTAGTAGAAATGAATTATGATAAACAGTCTTGAGTGTGTTCATGCTGCTTACAGCTAAGGTGATCTTGGTTCTATTATTTGAAAAGCTGCCTGTGTACTTGCACAGTTACCTGTGCTGATGTTTCTGGTGTTCCATGTAGGGTGTTTGTTGGTTCAGTAAAGCTTCTGATTATATGGAAAGAAGTTGTCCTAATAAATTCCCTCTGATGATTAATACAGAGGAAAGCTTTGGTAAAGGTTCCTCTTTTCATTGCTTCTGGACATAAGGAAACTTAACACACCTAACATGCCACTTGCTAACTTTCACTTAAAAAAAAGCCTTAAGATCTCCTAAGCAGCAAGAGAATATGGAAATTTCTAAAGCAAGATCTGTTGTGAAGTGGATTTGCTCATTCTGTTTATGAGAAGTACACTCCTCTTGTCAACTCTGTTCATCTTCTCTTTCCTCTTTCTCCATAGTGTGACTAATGTGGGATATTAATTGGAATATCTCCTGCTTTGTATTCTTAATGTGAATTTTGATGTTTAAACTACTTAATATTCCCAACTTAATTCAATGTCTTGATTTTTTCTGCTTTCCAGGAACATGCTTTTGAGAGCAGTCAGAAATACAAAGAAGGAAAATTTATCATTGAACTTGCCCACATGATAAAAGACAATGGCTGGGAGTGAATCTTAACCTTTTCCCTTCTGTTTGGACATTATTCTGTGGAACATGCTTTACAAAGACTAATGCAAAGTAAAGGAAGAGCTTGGCTAGAGAATGGCCCTGAGAATATCACTGAACTCTGAAACCTCACAAATGAGTAGTGTTAGTGTAAGTGGCTATTTCAGGCCATGTTTGCCTTTTCTCCTTGTGTAAGTTCCCTCTTTTTGTACGTGTATTATTGTGTGAACAGTTGTTTTGGAACATTTTGGATGACCTTTTTCTAAACTCTCAAACTAGAGAAGCAGTTCACTAATTGCAAACGGATTTTACTGGTTAGTATCTCTCTGACCTATGCCTTTAATGCTACCTTCTGCTGTGCATGCTTCTTGCCTAAACACCTACACTCCAGTCCTGTAGAAGTTCTGTACCTGAGCAGTCCAAAAGAATGTATGGGATGGGGTGCTTTTTTATATGTAGCAATTTCTGATGTGTTTGGCAGTGAAGAGGATGCAGTATTGTAGTGATTTCATTTTTCAGTTTCAGTGTACCACAGCCTATGTACCATCTTGTAGGTGAATTGGTTAAAGGTACAGTGCTCACTTCAAAAAAAAAAAACCCAAAACCAAACCTTCAATTGCACTGACTAAAGTTAGCAGGTCTCAAGTTGTTGGGAAAGGTTCTGCTAGAGGTTTGGTGTCTTAATGAAATAACCTTGGAAGGATTTTAAATCAATAGTCCTATAGAATATGTTCATTTAAGACCAACGTATTTGCTTAAGGAGTTTGCTGGATAAAAACGTTTTAAAAATCATAGTTTGAAAAATTAAAAGGCAGAAAAATAAATGCATTCTATTTTGAAAAAAAAAATAATAAAAACAAAAAAAAAAAAAGCTGTTGTATTAAAAAAAAAAAACAGGAAAACAGCTTTGGTACTGTACCTTTGCCAGTAACAGGGACTTGTGCAGCAGTGATGTTTTATGGCTGGTTCCATGTAACTGTAATAGTCCTAATGCACTGGACAAAGAGGTTGATAGCAAGGAAACTTGTTGAAGTATTCTGCTTCTGCTACTACATTTGAACAAACATATTTATTTTTGTGAGAAATGGCTGGAGCCTGTGACATGAAAATTACTTATAGCACCTGGAGGCAAAGGAGGGGTAATAAGAGGGAAGGGGAGTTTGACTCAGTTTTTCATAAAAGAAGTTTTTAACACTTGGGGGTGGGGAAAGGGTTTCTTGGTTTGCTGGCTAAATCATCCCCAAGTACCTTTTTATAATAAAAACGTGTATGAAACTCAGCTTCTCCTTTCTTCTCTTGATGTTTCTTAAATGGAGTGAATTAATGAGAGAAACTTCTGCGGCACGGACGCGCAACGTTAGCTGTTGGCATCTGTGCCTGCAAATTCGGAGCGACTCTGAGCTCAACGCTGCAGACAAATGTCCTAACTTTATTTTCAAATTTAACAGTCTCTGAATACTTTTTATATTGTAAATCTTTTAATGCTTAAGGAGGACAAAATGTTTGGGGCAAAAAAAAAACCCTTTAACACTATAGAAGTACCACAACTGAACAATATGGAAGCCTTTGCAACACAGAATCTTTTTCTCTCAGTAACAATTCTAACGTGGCACCTGCAGAATTAGTCATAGGTGCCGTGGCTGCTGTTATGTTTTAGGGAATCTCTGATAGGCTTTCTGAACTCTGCTGCACTTTATAAATTTTGTCCTACATGAAAAAAATCTGCCAATGGATAGGGGCAATAGGAATCTTTGAAACTAACTTTCCAGTGTTTCTGTGGAGAGGAAGAGAGAGAAGGGGTTTTGCCCACGCGTACACATTCTCTGATGCAGGCTGGCTGCACTGCATTCATGATACTGTTGTGATCTACAGCTAGGAATCAAAAAGGTGAGAATTGGAGAAGCAGTTAAAGCTGCTGGGTTTCAGTCCAGAGACCTGAGGTGGTACAGTCCTGTTGAGTCTGGATTTGTGGCTTAGCTGTTACTACTCAATGTTTACATCATCAGGCTTCAGAGTCTTCTTTTGAGCAATGTCACTGATGCAAGGTGGACTTTGCTGTTGCCTGTCTCCATCTTTTTGACCTGGAATTCTCTGGATTTTGTTTTCCTCCATTGTAATGTACGTTGCCAACAAACGAGGCACTTAAACTGCTATCGGCAAAAAGTCTGTGTTGACTTCAAAGTCCCCTTGCAGTGTTTGTGGACATGCTTCAGTGAAGTTTGTGTATCTTTGGGCTTTTCTTGCTTCCTGGCTGCAGACTTGTTGAAGCAGTACACTGGACTGAAGACAAAGGTAATGACTGCTTTTCAGTAGAGAGCTGAAATGAAAGAACATAGGTAACATTAAAGGCTTTCCTCTCTCAAATCGGGGAGTTTGGCTGTCTTGCTAGTAAGTTAATGCTGTCTGTAACAGTCTGATTCTTAGAAATTCAACCTCTTTCTTCAGTGCATTATTTGTATTTCAAACTGGACATTTTCACCAAAACCTTAATTAACTTTGATGCCAAAGGTTGGGACTTCATCAAGTGCTTAGCACATAGAGCTTCAGACTACTGGCATGAAGAGTTAATGATCTATATTCGATGCTTGTGGCTTTTAAGAGAACCAGACAAAGCAATATTCTTTTTGGTCTTTTAAGAGTGGATGCTTTTAAGGAGCAAAGAGTAGAACTAGTATAGAATTGCTATTTCCTGCTGCCACGTTACAAATCTTGAGGCTCATCCTATTGAGGGAAAATGTGAATTTTCTTCCTGTGTTGCTTGGCAGCATCGATGATTATTTTCTCCCCAAGTAAAGACATAGAGAGTTCTTGTTATTGGTTTTGGTGAAAGTAGAATCCAGATAGCAATGGCTGCTGGCTGATGTGAAGAGGTCAGTCTGGTCACTGAACTCTTCAGCAGTCATTTGAAAGAAAAATAAACTTACTTGAAAAAAAAATTACTAAAGCATTTTCCCTCTAACCAATTTTTGTAATATATTAAAGATTATATTTAAAGTTTGTATGTGTTTGCTCTGGGCAAGTTTACTTCCCCTCCAACTTGAGCACTTTTGTTACTTGTACTGGTTATTTTTATTGTTGGTCTTAACATTTATTTTGTATTTTGTTTTTTTTTATAAACAGTAACAAAAAGCTTTTGTGAACCTTTGTTTCTTGCTGGCTCTTTCTTGGACCAAATGAACTGACTATGAGCTGGCTTAGAAGAAATGTTCATTGGGATGCATAGGAATTTGCTAGCAAAAATGTACTTGTATTGAAAGTTTTTTATTCCTCTGAACCTCTAAAGCCACACCTGTCCTAAAGTAATTGGATGTGAATTTAGTGATCAAATCTAAGCACACATTCTCCCTCTCGGTCCAAAGTAATGGCTGTAACAGTGGGTTCCAGGACTGAGCCTGCCTCCAAACGCTGGACTCAGTGGTCACTCCCGAGCACCTTTTTGAGTAAAAAAAGGCAGTGCTGCCATCTCTAAAAACCTGTTCAGTTGCAAACTTGCTGTGAAATAAGCTGCAGAGTGTGGTGATGGCTTGCTGACACATCAGCCTAGCCACTCGTGCTGTGTGCTTTTAGCAGTGTAGTGTCAGTTTTGTCTGCCAGTCAAAAGGGCCAGCACATGAACTCCCTTGTGTTCACTGTGAGCACTACGACAGACTGAGTTAACCAAGTTCTGATTCCATCTTAACTTCCCTGGGCCTAGGATGATGGAGAGCCTGAGTGGTGTGCCTTGCACGCTGGCAGCGAGTCATAGTCTGTGGGTGAGGACAGGGAATAGTTGATGAAGTTTCTTTGAGTTCAAATCTGGCCTCAGAGGTTCTGACATAGTCACTGCCATGCCCATAACCAAAAGGTCTGCATTTCTCTTGGTGTATCAAGTTAATGCAAGAGTTTGTGGACGCTGTGTACCATCTCTGGTGGACTCCCCTCTGAGTAATGCTTGTAGAGCTTTTTCTGCACCTTCATCTCAGCAGTCAGATTGCAGCAGTAGTGACCTACAGTCTCACAGACCAAATTTCAAACATCTCCATTCTGTGAAAATGGCTGAATGGAAGAAGCTGTCAAATTATTGTTACACTTTTTGGACACTCTTGTAACTTCATTGAAACTCATGTTAAAAGCCAACCAGCAGTAGAAACACTGCAAAAGGAGGAGAAGCTTCAGAGGTTTTCTTTTCAAAGGACTGTTAGGAATGGTTTAAGGCCTAAAGCATGAGTTGTAAATGGCAGTTGAGTTGTGCCTCATTGTTTCTTAAACTCTTTACAATGCTTTCTTTTACAGGTGACATGGCTGTGTTGCTGTTTTGTCCTAGCAATACTGTACATCATTTGTTGTTTCACTATATTGTATCTACTTGAGGTATCACAATAAAAGCTTTCAATTGTTTTGTTGAGTTACTTGTTGGTTTTGTGCTACCTTTTCTTGCTTACTCTGCCCAGATGAGGTTTTCTTTCTATTTTTGTCTCTTCCTTTGCACCCTTCCCTTGGCTCTTCCCCAGATGGGTCCCAACCAGTGGAGCAGAGCACTTCTGAGAAGCAAAGCAGCTGTGGATTAACTGAGGCTGGACAAAGTAGTTCCTTGGCTGTGAGGCAGCTCTGCTGAACCATGTAATTGAGGAGCATTAACTGCTTCCCTTCTAGTGAAGGCTGATCTGACCTGAGTGGTTGGCTCATTCATTTCCGTCGTACTGCTGAGTAAGATTCAAGCTGAGGGTGCTGACTGTAGAGCTGAGGATCTGACATGGTCTATGGTCCTGGCAGCAGCTTCATCTAAGCTTGCATTTTGTATAAACCTGCTTGCCCAAAGATTTTACATAGTGAAGGCCACACAGTGTAGGTTTTGCAGTACTTAGTTGCTGGGAAGTTTCGCCTGCGAGGGATCGGTCCAGCAATACCGACAGGGCGACAGGGTTCAGGCCCCAGGGAGGAGGGGAGCAAGAGGCAACACTCAATATGAGTTGATAGAATAGACTCCAAAGTTTATTTGCAGCACAGCACAATTTATACCCTCTGACAGGCTACTGCCAGTGTGGTTCTGTCGGATTGGCTTAAAGTTATGCGCAAGGTAGAGATAGGTCACACAGAATCAACAATGGCTGATGGCCACCCCTGAGGGATGGCAAGCTCAGCCCCCTGCAGCTGGGTGTGGGGTGCTCAGTATTTACAGCTTGGTTTCCTGAGCCCAAGACAGCCCAAGGACAGTTTCCCAGCACAAGCTCTGATGTTTACAGCTCATGCCTGCTAGGGAGAAAATTTTTCCCACACTTAGTGACATAATCATAGAATACACTGAGTGGGAAGGGACCTTCAAAGGTCATCAAGTTCAAGATGGGTATTCACATGGTCTGATTTGTGTGGTTTAGTCATAAACAGCGTAGCTTAACTTCCCTTCCTGCCCCAACAGACTTCACAGGTGTTTAACTCAAGCAAAGGCAGTGGTGGGACCAAACTGGGCCTTTATTCAAAACGGCATTTGCATCCTGACACTGCCATGTACACCTATGCGAATTCCATCACAGCATGGGACACTCTGGGGCATGTTATTTACTCTTCAGAATACCTTCATGACATGATTAGCAATGATCATCTGCTTTATTTCACACCTGATGGAAGTTGAGATTAACTTAACTGGGGCTCTTTAGCTTGGAGGAAACTGAGAGATGACCTCATCAGTGTTTATAAATACGTAAAAGGTGAGCGCCAGGAGGCTGGCACCAGGCTCTGCTGGATGGTGCCCAGTAACAGGACAAGGGGCAATGGGTGGAAGTTGAGGCATAGGAACCATGTGAACCTGAGGAATAACGCTGTGAGGGTGACAGAGCACTGGAACAGGCTGCCCAGGCAAGTTGTGGAGTCTCCCTCTCTGGAGATACTCAAAACCCGCCTGGATGTGTTCCTGTGTGATCTGCTCCAGGTGATCCTGCTCTGGCAGGGGGGGTTGGACTGGCCGAGCTTTCAAGGTCCCTTCCAGCCCCTGACATTCTGTAACTCTATGATTTACAAAATCATTTATGAGCCTCCAGTTTGGGACCTGGAGCTGATTACAGCACAGCAATGGGGTGTGGGTGTCTGAAAACATTTTCTTGCTCTTGTATTTCAAGTGTAGAATTAAGATTGCAGTGAGCCTGATTGCTGCTGCTTTCACTACCATTTCTGGTCTGCACCTGTCTGTACAAGATTCGTGTCAAAGCTGGTAGAGCTGTGCTTTGTGGCAGAAGACAGAGCATTAAGATCCTGTGCTGGATTTCTTTAGGTTTCTGTGTCCCTAGAAGCAAGGGTTCACCTGTGCAGATACCTTCAGTCCCTGTGGGTGCAGAGTGGTTTGAGAGCAGCTCTGAAGAAAGAGACTGGGATGTATTGACTGAGGAGAAGCTCAAGGGAAGCCAGCAGTGCCCTCATGCATCCCAGAAGTCAAATCATGTCTTGGGCTGCTGCATCGAGGACTGTGGCCAGCAGGGCAAAGGAGGGGATTCTGTCACTTTGCTCTGCTGAGACCTCACCTCCAATTCTGTCCCCAGTTCTGGTGTCCCCATCATAAGAAGGGCACAGAGCTGCTACAGTGAGTCCAGAGGAGGCCCATAAAGATGATGCAAGGGCTGGAGCACCTCTGCTATGAGGACAAGCTAAAGGAGCTGGACTTGTTTGGCCTGGAGAAGACTCCAGGGAGACCTTAGAGCTGCCTTCCAGTACCTGAAGGATACTACAGGAAAGCTGCAGAAGGACTTTTCATAAGGGTGTCTAGAGATAGGACAATGGGAATGGTTCAAAGCTGAGGAAGAGTAGGTTTAGACTGGATATTAGGAAGAAATTCGTCAGTACAAGGGTGGTGAGACTCTGAAATAGGTTGCTTAGGGAGATTGTGGATGCCTTCTTCCTGCGGGTGGTCAACACCAGGTTGAATGAGGCCTTGAGCAGCCAAGTCTAGTTGAGAGGTGTCTATGCCCATGGCAGGTAGGTGGTTGGAGTAGATGATCTCTGAGATCCCTTCCAACCTGAGCCATTCTGAAAGCTCATTGTCACTATGAGAGCAGGGAAAGTGCTTACTGAATGTGGTACAAGTCTTGTTATTCTTATTTTGAGTTTTGGATTAGGTGTCATTAACAGTTGCTGTGTCCAAATTGTGATACAAGTTCGTTCTCCACTTAAAGCAAAATCTAATAAGCTAATGATTGGTGATTGTGTTCTGCAGGAAAGGTGGTTTTAAATGTTTTAAGGCTGAATGACAGCTCTCACAGAAGTACAGCACTAAAAGTGAAACCCAACTGCAGGAGCTCTGTGCAAACAACCTCTTTTTCCAAAACCTTCTTTAAAAGCTCGCTAGAAGTCAAGAGATCTTGTGACAGGGAGCAGGGCTGCCAAGGGTGAGAGGAGCTTGTTTTGCAGTTGGGCTCGGGGGAGATTGCTACATGAGGGTTGCAGATGTAAAACATGTGCTTTTGAGGGCTGGGGTGTGTGTGTGGGGGGTGATTTCCTAACCAAATACATTTCCTAACCAAATAAATATAAAGAGACTTTTCTGCCATGCGCAGGAGAAACCTGCTGATACTGTCAGAGTGAACTTCGGTCTGCTGACCTGGAGCTGCTGCAGACTGAGGCCGTTCCCAGAGGCACGTGCTGGGTGCCATAAAGCCAGGATGTGGAAGGTATGTAGGGCACTGGGACAGGAGAGCTGGGGCTGCATCTCTGCACTGCTGGCAGAGTGGTTCTGCCCCCTCATTAAAAAAAATGAACCTGCAGAAGAGAAGTCACTTACAGCTTGCCCTGCAGAAAGAGTGCAAGGGCACATCCATGGGAACAGTTGGGGACCCCTGCGACAGCCTGCTGTCAGACGGCAAATGAAGCTGCTTTTGGTGTGCCCTGTGGAGGAGGAGGAGGTGTCTGCTCCAACACCAGCACACTGATGCCAGGCACAAGGCAATGCCTGCTGCAGCTCACCCCACTGGGTCAGGCACGGCCTGAAGCCAGGCTCAGATGGAAACCCCACAGCTCTCCCAACAGCTGTGCTCTGGGGCAGGAGGCTGTTTCCGGCGATAATCTCCTTACAGGCCTGAATTAATCATCTGTTCCCACTGGTGGGCCAGTAAGCCCTACTGCAGTGGGTGGCATGCTCCACTTGGTTTTATAGCCAGGAAGACTGTAAATCTGCTTGTCTGCTTCAGTTACCTTCCCCTTCTTCCTTCCTCAGTTCCCTGCTTTTTATGATACTGATAACAGTCCAAAGTCTGCGTTGGCTTTTTGTGGTTCCCCTCCCCTCCAGAACTCATTGTCCCAGGAGCTGCAGGTGTAATTCGTGGGCAGGCACAAGACTGGTATTTTGTGGTGGGTGATTCACTGCCAAGTCCAATGGAGCCTTCACATTTCCACCCTTGCCCACCTGGGCCTGCAGGCCCAAGCCCAGGAGTTCTCAAGGCCAGCCCTTGCCCCTTGAAGGCAGAGAACAAGGCACTGCTCTTTGCTACTGACCTATCCCTGCTCTCCTGATTAAACACCTGCAGCACGTCAGGGCCTAAGTTCTGTTTCTCTGGTATGATACTCAGCAGAAAATGAGCACCAATGACCTGCAGCCCCACAGGCCTCCTGGAGAAGAGGAGGCTCAGGGCAGACTTCATTGCTGTCTACAACTACCTGAAGGGAGGCTGTAGCCAGGTGGGGTTGGGCTTTTCTCCCAGGCAACCAGCAACAGAACAAGGGGACACAGCCTCAAGTTGTGCCAGGGGAGGTCTAGGCTGGATGTTAGGAGGAAGTTGTTGCCAGAGAGAGTGATTGGCATTGGAATGGGCTGCCCAGGGAGGTGGTGGAGTCACTGTGCCTGGAGGTGTTGAAGCCAAGCCTGGGTGGGACACTTAATGGCATGTTCTGGTTGATTGGCCAGGGCTGGGTGATAGGTTGGGCTGGGTGAGCTTGGAGGTCTCTTCCAACTTGGTTGATTCTATAATTCTAGGCCACACTTTAAGGCCTCTGCCCCCAGGCTGACAAAGCCCAGGGACTGTGCTTCAGCAGCACTGTTTTCCCCTTTCTCCTCCTCTGTGCTGAAACATTTCTCACAGCAAAGAGACTGAAGACACAACTTAATGCCCTTTAATTACCTACCCATAATATACAAACCCAGAAAGTTTCTCACGTCATTCTTTCAGTGTTTACTAAAACAGAGACTTTGCTCTGGCAGACCTTTCCTTTGCTGCTCAAAGCTCTGCTGAAGGTTAACAGCTCCACAAGGTAATGATTATCTTGCCTTGTTTGCTCAGTGTTTCGGAGTCAAAACATGTAAATATGACTCCCCCGTGTGCTGGCTGCGGCCAGCCGGTGAGGAGCAGCGCAGAGGACATAAACAGACCTGGCAGAGTGCAGTGCTCCTGCACCCCATCCCCTGCCTCCCAGCAGGTCTGGCAGAGTGCAGTGCTCCTGCACCCCATCCCCTGCCTTCCAGCAGGTCTGGCAGAGTGCAGTGCTCCTGCACCCCCATCCCCTGCCTCCCAGCAGGTCTGGCAGAGTGCAGAGCTCCTGCACCCCCATTCCCTGCCTCCCAGCAGGTCTACTCCCAGCAGGTCTGGCAGAGTCCAGTGCTCCTGCACCCCATCCCCAGCCTTTCAGCAGCAGCCGCTCGCTCCGACAGCAGCCAGCCAGGCCCGTTCAGGCTGACAATTACATGGAGCCTGCACTTAAAAAAAACCCCAAACCTCTCAAAATAGCAATTTCTAATCTCCCTCAAGGCTCTTCATCTGGTTTGTAATCCAGCAAAGCTGTCTCTGCTGTAACGTGCTGCGATTCCCAGACCTTCATTAGAAACCCCTCTTGATTGCAGCACTTACTGGGTCAGGGGCCTGCTGGCAGCGCTTGCCTGGGCAGAAATAGCTGCAAATACTCTTTGAGGTGGATCTGAGACAGTGGTTGATGCCATGACCTGGCTGCACCTTACCTGTGAGCACTGGACGTTACTGGAGGCTCAGCTCGTGGGCAGCACCAGCTTCTAATCTGATACTTTCCGAGGCCTGAAAGCAATCTCTGCTCTTCTGGAGACAAATGCAGTGTCTGGTCCCATCTGTTCCCTTTCAGGGTAGATAGAAATAGGCTGACTGTGCACAGGAGTCAAAGCCTTCTTGGCCACATCACTGGAATAGAGGTTTTGCCCCTGTACCTTGGCTAAATTCCAGCTGGGATAATTGCATCTTGCCCACAGGATCACACAGGATGTTAGGGGTTGGAAGAGGCCCCCACAGATAGAATCATAGACTCAAGTAGGTTGGACAAGACCTCCAATCTTATCTAGTCAAACCTGGCACCCAGCCAACCAGACCATGGCACTAAGTGCCTCATCCAGGCTTTTCCTGAACACCCCCAGGGACGGTGACTCCACCACCTCCCTGGGCAGCCCATTCCAATGCCAATCACTCTCTCTGTGAAGAACTTCCTCCCAACACCCAGCCTGTACTTCCCCCGGCACAACTTGAGGCTGTGTCCCCTTGTTCTGTTGCTGGTTGTCTGGGAGAAGAGCCCAACCCCAGCTGGCTACAGCCTCCCTTCAGGTAGTTGTAGAGAGCAATGAGGTCTGCCCTGTGCCTCCTCTTCTTCAGGTGAAACAACCCCAGCTCCCTCAGCCTTTCCTCACACGGTTTGTGTTCCAGGCCTGTCCTGTATACCCCAAAATTCCTCTCCCTCTGTGGTTTGAACGGGAGAGGAAAAGGCGCGAGCAGACCTGTTCCCCCTGCCCTGCAGGTCTGAAGGGGGGAGCAAGGGACCCTTCCGGCACCGGGGGTGCCCCGTGCCGGGCCCGCGCTGGGCTCGGCTGGGGATTGGCTGTGCTCTGCGCGCCCAGGCAGTGCTACCTCAGCTCTGTGTCTGGGAAGGGTATAAATACTGGGGGGGCTTCCCGCCTTGGGGTGTTCCTGACGTGGAGTTCGTTCCTGCCTTGGAGTTCTCCCCCGCCCTGTGTGGATTGCTTCTGCACAAGCAGCCCCAGACGCTCTGAAAGACAAGCTCCAAAGGACTGCGTCCGCCTTAAGCACCTCCTTTGTGCAGCTTTATAGCTCTTAACGACCCTCGTAGGCTTCTGAAAGACCCTCAGGGACAAGCCTTTGGACCGCCCTTCCGTTCGAGCCAGCCTGATCCTGCTGTGAGTAGCTTTGGCTCAGCCTATCTCGGTAGTGGGGGAACGCTATGGTTAATAGCTCAGGCCTTTTCCAACTTCTGACTTCTAAAACAGTCAAGTCTACCTGTGGCATCCCTGTAGATCTTCTCGACCAACTAAGAACCTGCTAATTAAAAATTATATTATCTTCTGTGTAGAGTTTTGGGGGAGGTTTTCAGGGAAATAAAA
>WAAF01000512.1:0-20312 GCA_013400475.1 Tricholaema leucomelas
AACTCTGACTGGTTCTATGATTCTATGAAATTAAAGGCAAGTAAACAACACTTTGCTCTGGTGTGACCTCGCGTGGAATATTGTGTTCAGTTTTCACAGACTCACAAAACTTCCAGGTTGGCAAAGCCCCTCAGGATCACCGAGTCCAACCTATAACCCTACTCTACAAGATTCATCTTAAGACATATCCCTAAGCATCACATCCAAATGGTCCTGAAACACATCCAGGGTGGGTGAAGCCAGCACCTCTCTGGGTAGTTCATTCCAGTCCCTGATCACTCTCTCCTAGAAAAACATTCTCCTAAGGTCCAATCTAAACCTCCCCAGCCTCATCTTGAGGCTATTGCCCCTTGTTCTGTCTCCATTTACCTGTGAGCAGAGTCCAGCAGCAGCCTCTCCACAATGTCCCTTCATATAGTTGTAGACAGCAATGAGGTCTCCCCTCAGCCTCCTTCATTTTCAGACAGTTTTGAGCTTCCCAGTTCAAGAGGGACAGGATCTACTGGAAAGAATCTGTGGGAGGGCTACAAAGATGCTGAAGGGGCTGGAGCACTGCCTTGTGAGGAGAGGCTGAGGGACCTGGGGGTGTTTGGTCTGATGAATAGAAGACTGAGGGGGGAATCTAATCAACCTTTATAAATATCTGAGGGATGGAGGTCAAGAGGGAGGGGACAAACTTTTCTCAGTTGTGCCCTGTGATAGGACAAGGAGCAATGGATGTAAACTGCAGCACAGGAGGTTCCACCTCAACATGAGGAAGAACTTCTTACTGCAATAGCCACAGAGCACTGGCACAGGCTGGTCAGAGAGGTTGTGGAGTCCTTCTCTGGAGCCTTTCCAGGCCTGTCTGGATGTGTTCCTGTGTGACTTGTGCTAGATTCTGTGGTCCTGCTCTGGCAGGGGTGCTGGACTTGATGATCTCTGGAGGTCCCTTCCAACTCCTAACATCCTATGGTCCTGTGAACATTTAGAAACTGTGATGAATATGCAGCACCACTCTGGTGGTGCAGCTACAGAGGTCCACTCTTTGGCAGGCATTGCTCGTGTCTTTTTATACAGGTTTTTAGATGGGTGTCCAGGTGCAGCTCCCCAGGGGATCTTCCTGTGTATTCCTGCATCCTCAGGGGTCTGGTGGCAGCACCGGGGAGCGCCTCTGAACACAGAAGCCTTTTCTCTTCGGGGTCCATACCCAAATACACAGAAGCCTTTTGTCTTCGGGGTGTATGACATAAGATGTACACATCCTGGGCAGTCAAGCCACACTGAGGTCCAGGAATTGTCTGTTGATTTGCGTCCCTTAGCTTTAGTCCAGGCACCTAACCCAAGTCCAGGAGGTTAACAAAGGTCCTAGCCAGGTGGGGTTGATCTCTTGTCCCAGACAACCAGCAACAAGGGGACACAGCCTCGAGTTGTGCCAGGAGAGGTCTAGGATGGATGTTAGGAGGAAGTTCTTCACAGAGAGAGTGATTGGCATTGGAATGGGCTGCCCAGGGAGGTGGTGGAGTCACCATCCCTGGAGGTGTTCAAGAAAAGCCTGGATGAGGCACTTAGTGCCATGGTCTGGTTGACTGGATAGGGCTGGGTGCTAAGTTGGACTGGATGATCTTGGAGGTCTCTTCCAACCTGTTTGATTCTATTCTATCTCTGTTGATTAGGGAGAGATGGCAATCTTTATCTTTGTTGATGAACAAGAGAGAGGATTTAGACTCTCACAGTCATATAATCCTCTCTTCTGAAACAGAAGTGACATGTTAATGCTTTAATGGCACCAAGTTGGCTTTGATGTTACTAAGGTAATTTCACAGGAAAGTGCTTTTGGCAGTAATGGAATAAGTACTGCCTGGGTTTGTACGCAAGGAGAGTTCAGTTTGTCTTTGACTGTAAATCTTAATCACTACAGAAAATCAGTACCTGGCAGCTTTCCACGGATGTCGTAGCAGTGTCCCTTTGAATAATGCTATGTATTAATTTACGTTTGGCCAGGGTTGATGTTACTCCATCCATTCAGCAATCCAAGGGGAGACAGATGGTCTGACTTGCAGTTTGCAGCCAACAGAACAGAGAGCTAAACAAAATCATTGTTATTTATTATGTTTACCCATAGTTTGTACCATCTCCTAATCTCTGTTAGGCAGGAGGCTTAGATAAAAAGTAATGTGCTGGTTTGAAAAGAATATTTTACTTTTCCTCCAAGAAACTCAGGATAGAATTCCCATATGGTAGGTTGTTCTATCAATTATGGAGGGTGTTTTCCAATAGACACCCTGAGTGGCTGGAAGTGTTTTAATATTAGCCTCTTGGTTTTGATCCAGCCAAGCTGATATAGAATCATAGAATCATAGAATGGTTTAGGTTGGAAGGGACCTCAAGGATCATCCAGCTCCAACCCCCTGCCATAGGCAGGGACACCTCCCACTAGAGCAGCTTGCTCAAGGCCTCATCCAGCCTGGCCTTAAACGCCTCCAGGGAGGAAGCATCCATATAAAAGCAGATAGGAGAGAAATGCAAAGAGAGAACCAAATCATTTTGCTTCATTTCAAGCTATTAAATATTTGGCCCCATGCCAAGTAGTGCTTTAATTTCAGATAGGCTGATCTACTTCATCTCCACTCAAAAACTGAAATGGAAAAAGGGAAAATGAGAGTGAGATTGCCTCCCTTTGTTCTTTTTTTTTTTTCCAACAGAACTATTTTAGTCAATCTGTAGTTAAATATAACGAAAGTGTGCTTTTTATTCTCATAAAGATGCTGCAACAGGTTGCCCAAGGAGATTGTGGCTGCTCTCTCCCTGCAGGTGTTCAAAGCCAGGTTGGATGAGGCCTTGAGTAACCTGTTCTAGTGGGAGGCATCCCTGTCTATGGCAGGGGGCTGGAACTGGATGATCAGTTCTGGGCCCCCCAGTTTAGAAGGGACATCGAGATGCTTGAGCATATCCAGAGAAGGGCAACGAGGCTGATGAGAGGCCTCGAGCACAGCCCTACGAGGAGAGGCTGAGGGAGCTGGGATTGTTTAGCCTGGAGAAGAGGAGGCTCAGGGCAGACCTTATTGCTGTCTACAACTACCTGAGGGGTGGTTGTAGCCAGGAGGAGGTTGCTCTCTTCTCTCAGGTGGCCAGCGCNGAGTTGGCTTGGTAGGTTTCTGGAGATGTTTCAGGTACTCAGATTCTCCAGCTAACATGACCTTGTGTTCAATGAACTCTGTGATATTAGCCAAATGTCAGTCTCCATGGTTTGTATTTCTGTTGCTTATTCTGCTGTGCAGAGCAAAAAGCAGAAGCTTCACAGTGAATATCACACTGTAGCAGTCTTAAACAGTCCAGTTTTGCTTTGAGGTCCTGTTAAATATTCTTCCATTATGTTTATGAGGGAGCATGGGTTTGCATTGCAAAACTACAGCCTATGAGATATGTTTAGGGCTTGAATGCATTCAAAATCTTCAGGCAAAACTTGTTCATAACTGTAAAAATTCACTTTGCACCCAAATCATGCAAAAACTATGTGTTGTCCATGATTAGGATGCAGCAATAGGAACTATGAATCGTTCAGTCTAGTTTTATGAGTCTTTGAAGATTATAGATGTGAGGCTTTTGTCGGCTATGGGGTGCTTTATGGAGCTTCCAGGTTTGTTGCAAACTGTCCACATGATTAAAGCACCCATGGAAAAGCACAGCTTAAGATCAGTAACTTCTCTTCAAGAAAAAGATGTACATTCCTACCTACAGAAGGAATCTGCAAAGGATACCCCATGCAAGGTACCAAATAAAGCCTGGATGAGGCACTTCGTGCCATGGTCTGGTTGATTGGACAGGGCTGGGTGCTAGGTTGGACTGGATGATCTTGGAGGTCTCTTCCAACTTGCTTGATTCTATGATTCTATGAAATCCTCCTTGGAAGAACTTGTCTCTTTCCAGTGGCCAGGACTAAGTGGTGTGTGCTAGTTTGAAGTTAGCTAGAATGTTTTGGTGAGAAGAATTAGATTACAGGCTGTGAAAGGGAAACAATGGTCATGTCTACTGCACTCATAGGCTTGCTGAGAGGTATAAGGATGTAAATATAGATAAGACAGTCACTGCCTGGGCTTTGAGCTGCATTTCTCTCTCTAACCTAACCTGCTGTCTCTGTGATTAATCCATCTGCTTCCTAACCCCACTGGCTGACCCTTCAATCTTCCCTGGGCACAAGGCAAGATCTGGGGTAAGGTAGAGAAGGGTGGGAGAAGGTGGAAGGGCAGTTGAGAGCTCTCC
Source organism: Tricholaema leucomelas (assembly GCA_013400475.1). Lineage (NCBI taxonomy): Eukaryota > Metazoa > Chordata > Aves > Piciformes > Lybiidae > Tricholaema lacrymosa > Tricholaema leucomelas. The sequence continues at coordinate 4,243 of WAAF01000512.1, forward strand.
TGGGGACTCAGGTTTCTGGGAGGGCTGTTGTGTTTCTGTATTCCCTTTTACCTTGTCTATTTATGTCTATAACTGTATCTGCTGTAAATATCTGCTTGTATATTCTGCTAAGCTGTAAATATAAGCTTCATTCAACTTCCAGAGCCAGCTGAGTCTAGTCTGGGTGATTTCTAAAGTGTGTGTGTGTGGGGACACACACACCCAAACCACCACAAAGAATCAGACAGGGAGGTTTGGAAACAGAAGGGTTAGTGAAACAGCAAGTTAGGTTACACAGAGAATTGCAGCACAAAGTCAGAAAGCAAACTCCCTTGTCTGTGTTTGTGTTCTTGTTCTTACCCATCTCAGCAAGCCTATGAGTGCAGCAGACATCACCATTGTTTCCTTTTCACAGCCTGTAAACTAATTCTTCTCACCAAAATATCCCAGCTAGGCTCAAACTAGCACAAACTGCAAATTAACATTTACCTTTGTTTGGTGTTTGAACAGGAAACACAGCAAGAAGGGAGACCCTACCCACTATTTCCTTCCTCAATTAATTATGTTGATGCAAGCAATGTTTTAATGTTCAGTTACCAAATTATGTAAGCTCACAGGTTTTGACACTCCACCACAGGTTAGTTAAATGTCCCTTTGCTGCTGAAAATATATTCGCTACCAGGAGCTGCAAGGGAAGAGTTCATTGCAGAGATTAATTTCAGAAAGGGACTGTGAAGCTGATGTTATTAAATATCTTTTTTTATGACTGCCAGAAATACACTTTTCAATCCTTATCAGCTTTAACCATTTGACTTTTACTTTATCTGCAAAACCAGATGGCCTATCCGGGCAGCCAAATAGAGCAATTGTTTGAGAATTGCAGTTTTGCAAGCTTGTTAAGTGTAGGAGTGGGTTTGGTATTTTTTTGGGGTGTGTGTGTGTGTGTGTGTGTGTTTTGTTTCCCTAGAGCTGGCTGCAGCTGCAGTGGGAAACTGCAGAACTCTATTCCTGTTGTCATGCAGTGCTGAGGGAAGGATGAATTCAGAGCAATATGAAAAATTTCACTTACAATGCTGTCACTACTATATGTGGTTTACTTTCAGTTAGAAATTGAATATCTGCTGCCAGGGAATAGGCTTCCATTGCTTTGGTGTGGGGAGCCTCCGCTCATGTCAACCTCATGACGTTTAACAAGGCCAAGTGTAAGGTCCTGCACCTGGGTCGGTGCAATCCCAGGCACAGATACAGGCTGGGTGGTGAATGGCTGAGAGCAGCCCTGAGGAGAAGGACCTGGGGGTCTGGGTCGACGAAAAGCTCAACATGAGCCTGCAGTGTGCACATGCAGCCCAGACAGCAACCCTGTGCTGGGCTGCATCAAGAGCAGTGTGGCCAGCAGGGCAAGGGAGGGGATTCTCCCCCTTTACTCTGCTCTCCTCAGACCCCACCTGGAGTACTGTGTGCAGTTCTGGAGCCCCCAACACAAGAAGGACATGGAACTGCTGGAGCGAGTCCAGAGGAGAGCCACGAAGATGCTCAGAGGGCTGCAGCAGCTCTGCTATGAGGACAGGCTGAGAGAGTTGGGGCTCTGCAGCCTGGAGAAGAGAAGGCTTCGAGGAGACCTTAGAGTGGCTTTCCAGTATCTGAAGGGAGCCTACAGGAAGGCTGGGGAGGGACTATTGACAAGGTCTAGTAATGTCAGGACGAGGGGGAATGGGTTTAAGCTGGAAGAGGGGAGATTTAGACTGGATGTTAGGAGGAAGTTCTTTACAGTGAGGGTGGTAAGACACTGGCACAGGTTGCCCAGGGAGGTTGTGGATGCTTCCTCCCTGGAGGTGTTTAAAGCCAGGCTGGATGAGGCCTTGAGCAGCCTGCTCTAGTGGGAGGTGTCCCTGCCTATGGCAGGGGGTTGGAGCTGGATGATCCTTGAGGTCCCTTCCAACCTAAACCATTCTGTGATTCTATGATTCTGTGTCGTTGAGGACAATCATGCAGAGATTTCTCTCCATAGAGCTCAAAAAGGGGTAACAAACCTCTAGGAATGATACTCTGTTTGAGGAATCAGCACAAAGCCATGTGCATGATAACAGTATATAGCACTGAGCTTGGTTTTGAACTCACTATGAGAACCAGCAACAGAACAAGGGGACACAGTCTCAAGTTTTGCCAGGGCAGGTCTAGGCTGGATGTTAGGAGGAAGTTGTTGGCAGAGAGAGTGATTGGCATTGGAATGGGCTGCCCAGGGAGGTGCTGGAGTCGCTGTTTCTGGAGGTGTTGAAGCAAAGCCTGGCTGGGGCACTTAGTGCCATGGTCTGGTTGATTGGGTGCTAGGGCTGGGTGCTAGGTTGGACTGGATGGATGATCTTGCAGGTCTTTTCCAACCTGGTTGATTCTATGATAAAGGGGAGGGAAATGCATTTAGCATATAGATGTTAGGTGGATACAATTTGGGGCAGATTTTGATTTGTGTGCTGACTATTATTGCTTTTATTTCTAGCTGTGTTTTAGCATACTGCTAAAACTCTCCACAGTGTGTGTAATATTAGAGGGGAGGTGTTTTTAGGGTAATGGGTAAAGGTAGTTGCATATTCCAAGTGCCTTTGAGTACATTTTTCATTGTAGAGTCAGAGGACATGCAAAGTGCCTATTCTGCTATGATCAAACATGTCATGTTGTCTCTTTCCCCCCCTTCCTCCCCCCTTCTCCATGTAGTTACCTCAACGGTAGTTAAGACAGTAGTAGACAGTTGGCAACCATCAAAGAAATAATGAAGCATTTAATTTAGAAGCTATAGAGCTGTTCAGAATACCACTTCAAGACTAAGAATAGCACAGAGAATTTAAATGACAGTGCAGTGTGGAATTTTTGTGCCACTTCTGCAGTGTGAAGCTATTTTTTCCCCCCCCTGGCTTAGGAGGATCCCATGATTATTTTGAATCTATAGACAGCTGGAAAGCAATTATGTATGAATTCAAGAAGATGTTATTTGGGGACAAGGAAGAATAAAGGACTCAGGAGTCAGGAAGACAATATTTCTTTGTCATTATTTTGGGTCATTGAAGGTTACACCTGAAAAAGATAATCTGAGATAGGTATTTCCAGGCTCACATATGGAGAAGTAGGACAAGAGATTATTTAACAGATCAACACAAAATTTGGTGGTTAGGGTAGCTGGTGCCAAATAGTCAGTTTACTTGGCAATAAATTGCTTTTTTTTTTTATCTAGCTTAATCTCTTTGCTAAAAACTATCTTAACTAATCCATGTTAAAAAAAAAAAAAAAAGGAAAAGGAAATGTTCTTTTTTTGGATTAAGGCATGAAAACTGATTAAAAATAGCATCTCTTCATAGATTCTGGATCCCAGAGAGCAAGTAACCTTAAGAGAATGCTACCTGACAAATGCCAGTGCATTTTTTCAGTGTCAGAAAGACCCCCAGGACCTCTTAAGGCACTTTTGTTTTGGTAAGATGGATATTCAGCTAGCTGATGTGCCAGCTCTTTTCAACTGCAGTGTCATTCCTGTAGGCAAAATGCAGTGTTAAAAAAGGTACATCTGAGCAGAAATGGCTTCTAAGGTGTAAGAATTGGTATGTCATGGGCCCTCAGAGAGGCATTTTAAGAGAAGTAATTTCTTGTGCAAAATGGTGCTGATGCTTTCTCTGAATCACAGGAACATGCAGACTGGCAAAGCCCCTGTGGATCACCAAGTCCAGCTTATAACCCTACTCTACAAGGTTCACCTTGAACCATCTCCCTAAGCACCACATCCAAACCACCCTGATACACATCCAGGGTGGGTGACTCCATCACCTCCTTGGGCAGCTCATTCCAGTGCCTGACCAAACTTTCTGTGAAAAAAACTTTTTCCTAATGTCCAATCTAAACCTCCCCAGCCTCAGCTTGAGGCATTCCCCCTTGTTCTGTCTCCAGTTACCTGTGAGAAGAGACCATCGGCAACCTTCAAATAGTTGTGGAAATGTTTGGTAGTGGGGTCATAGTCAGAGTAGCTTCTAGATTTGTGTTGGCATACTAGAATAGAATAGAGTAGAATAGAATAGAATCAACCAGGTTGGAAGACACCTCCAAGATCATCCAGTCCAACCTAGCACCCAGCCCTATCCAGTCAACCAGACCATGGCACTAAGTGCCTCATCCAGGCTTTTCTTGAACACCTCCAGGGACGGTGACTCCACCACCTCCCTGGTCAGCCTATTCCAAGGGCAAATCACTCTCTCTGTGAAGAACTTCCTCCTAACATCCAGCCTACCGTAAAAGAAAGCAGCCTCTGGGATCTGCCCTGGAAATTTGGCATAATTGGTTTGTGTGGTTTTAATGTGTTTTGTGTTCAAATTTCCTGTAGAGCTACTCCAAACTCTACAAGACTCCAAGCTCAGATTTCCTGTAGAGCTACTCCAAACTCCAGTTCAGTGACTGTTTAATATATATTTTGACATGCACAGAGTCAGAAGATGCATGCAAACCAGACTAAAATGGAACAAAGAAATATTCAGCATATTTAACAAGCAATGCTGCAAATGTTCTGTAGGTATTCTGTGAGCATTGCCTTGGAGCCAGTAACCATATCTGTCTGAAATATGCCTGAAATTGAAGCCCTCTCGCTGTGAGCAAGAAATCTTAGCTGTTGCTACTTAGTTTTCCTGAAATGTTCAAAGTTGACGTGCAATAAAAATCCAGAACTTTCCATAAAGGAAATAGCTCTCCAGGCTTATGAACATCCCCATTTCCAGCAGCTGGTGTTTCCTTAACCAAAAACAATTCTACAGAATCAATCACAGAAATGTGCAGGTTGGCAAAGCCCTTCAGGATCACCAAGTCCAACCTATAACCTGTGGCAGGGGGTTGGAGATGGATGATCCTTGAGGTCCCTTCCAACCTAAACCATTCTATGATTCTATGATTCTATGATTCTATAACCCTTCTCTACAGGATTCACCTTAAGCCACTGTGCTAGTTTGAGCCTAGCTAGCATGTTTTGGTGAGAAGAACTAGATGATAGGCTGTAAAATGAAAACGATGGTGAGGTCTACTTCGCTCACAGTCTTGCTGAGATGTATACAAAAGAAGAAAGGCAAAACAAAGATTAGGGCATTTGCTTCTTCTCCTCGCTGGGGAACTTTGCCTGCTGGGGAGCTCGTGGCTGCTGGCTGGACTCCATCTTGCTTTCTAACCTCACCCTCCTTTGCTTGGCTGCTTCACCTTGCTTTTAACCCTTTTGGCCGAACCTCCATTCTTCCTTAGGACTGGGGTAAGGTTGAGAGGGGTAGGGGGAAGGTGAGGGGTGGTTGAGAGCCCCTCCTGGGGACTCAGGTTTCTGGGAGGGGAATTGTGTTTGTATTACCTTTTTTACCTTGTATATTTCTGTATATAACTGTATATACTGTGAATATCTGCTTGTACATTGTGCCAGCTGTAAATATAAGCTTCATTCAAATTTCCAGAGCCGACTGAGTCTAGTCTGGGGGATTTCTAAAAGTGTGGGGGGCGGGGGACACCCAAACCATCACAGCCACATACCCAGGCACCACATCAAAACGAACCTGAAACACATCCAGGGTTGGTGACTCAACCATCAGTGAGATATTTCTCCCATTAGTGCTTTTGTCCTAGGGGATGAAAATGTGAACTACTTAGTGGCTCACTGAGGTTTGATTAACGTGTGAATGAGGTGCAAGGTCATGTTCTGCAACCTTCCTGTTCAATGCCTGACCTCAGGGGCATTTATTTGCTACCTGAAGATGATTAGGATCAGTACTACAATAGCAGTGACAGGTTTTAAATAGAAAATAAAATTACTGCTTTATTATGTATGTGTAAACAACAGCTCAGTACCCAGCCCTTCCAAGAAGGCACCAGTTCAGGACCTCAGATGGTTCAGACAAACATAGGTGATCTGTAGTTTAAAAAGGAAAGTTTTTGAAGTGGTTTTAACAGAGTCATAGTATCATAGAATCATAGAATCAACCAGGTTGGAAGAAACCTCCAAGATCATCCAGTCCAACCTAGCACCCAGCCCTATCCAGTCAACCAGACCATGGCACTAAGTGCCTCATCCAGGCTTTTCCTGAACACCTCCAGGGACAGCAACTCCACCACCTCCCTGGGCAGCCCATTCCAATGCCAATCACTCTCTCTGACAACAACTTCCTCCTAACATCCAGCCTAGACCTCCCCTGGCACAACTTGAGGCTGTGTCCCCTTGTCCTGTTGCTGGTTGCCTGGCAGAAGAGACCAACCCCACCTGGCTACAGCCTCCCTTCAGGTAGTTGTAGACAGCAATGAGGTCTGCCCTGAGCCTCCTCTTCTGTAGGCTGCACACCCTCAGCTCCCTCAGCCTCTCCTCACAGGGCATATGGAAGATTCAGAGAAGAGTACTATAATTTGCAAGTCTTAAATGCCTGCAAAACGTATCTTGATCTTGCAGGCATCTCCATGATGAATACTCAAGCTGAAAGGAGATTTTCATTTCCCTATGGCACGCACAGACAGAGCTGTGATTCTCACTGAATATTTGTTGTGCTGCTTTCATTTTATCCGGAAGGGTGTGGATGGGTAGCAAAACAATGTTCCAAAATTAAAAGCTTGGAAAACCTTAAACTGACCTCTTAAATCCACATAATAACAAAGCAACATTAAAGGCCTGCCCACACAAACTCAGAAAATGCAGTGCCAAATAATCTTGTACAGTATAGTGAGGCCAAAATATTGAACATCCTTTTAGCCCTGTTCTGACAGATGCACCAAAGCCTTAGGCTTTTGAGCTGCTTGTGTTTTCTGCTCATGAACAGCATTCAGTTCAAGCTTGTAAAAACCAAAATCCTCTAAGTCCACAAGTGGAGCTCTGCTTGCTGCAGGGCTGATGGATGCTGAGGATGTGGGGAGTGCAGATTCTTGTGCAGCTGGGGCAGGAGGAGCAGAATGCCTTTGGGCTTTTCTTCCCTTGCTTAGGAAAGGATGTCATGAAATAAATAGGATGGGGCAGTGATGGAGCAGAAGTGGCAGCTCAGAAGAGGACCGGTACTTTGTTGGTGAGGGCTGACAGAGATTGATCCATGCCCCTCTCCTGGCTTTGATTGTCTACAGCAATCTTGGGTGGAATTCCACTATTTAAAGTAATTAGGTGTGCATCAACTGACAGTCTTGATTATATGAAGAGAAGTAGAAATTAAGAACCTATGTTAGACCTAGGGACACAGATTTGTGAGAATTCAATTCCAGTTCCCTTATTCCTAAGGTCCTTCTTAACCCAGTGCTGGGACTGAGTACTGTGGTAGAGAGCAATGAAGCTTAAAGCCTTTCAGCAAAGCTGAGATAGAAATTCCTCTTTGGGTTTGAGATACTCTGATGGGTTGGCTGTGGCTGTTTCCTGAAGTTTGGGGTATACTCCAAAGAAAGGCTCTGATTACCTACATCCACTGTCATCTCTCAGATGGAAGGATGACTGTATGATGCTGCACCAGATTTAGCTGCTGAGAGCTCCATCTGGATGCCATCTCTCCACTCTTTTCCTTTGACAGTAGTTGACTTCTGTCAACTCTTTGTTGGAAAGTACTAACTGCAAAAGTGTGTTTATAGAGACATAAATGTGTCTGTTTAGAGTTGCCATGAAGGACATATCCCTATGCAGAAAGGCATTTAAGTTAGGAAGCTTATATTCTGGCAAAATGCCGCCCACATGGGGGTAAAATTGCAATGGAAATGCTTGGTTATTCCACATGTATAATGATTTTATTGTAAAATGTTACTGTTTTTCTTATAATCATGGAATTGTCAGGGTTGGAAAGTACCTCAAGGTTCATCTAATTCCAACCCCCCACCTCCATGAGCAAGGACACTTTCCACTAGGCCACGATGCCCAGAGGCCCATCCAACTTGGCCTTAAAAACATCTAGGGATGAGGCTTCCACCGCCTCCCTGGGCAACCCATTCCAGGGTCTTACCATGGTCATGCTGAAGAACTTCTTCCTAACATCCAGTCTGTGTCTACCCATTTCTAGCTTTGTTCCATTCCCTCCAGTACTATCACTACCTGACAGCCTAAAAAGTCCATCCTCAGCTTTCTTATAGCCCCCTTAAGATACTGGAAGGCTACACAATAATGTTTCCTGGGAGCCTTCTCTTTTCCAAACTGAACAACCCCAACTCTCTCAGCCTGTCCCCATAGCAGAGCAGCTCCAGCCCTCTGATCATCCTCATGGCCCTTCTCTGGACATGATCCAGCACTTCCAGATCTTTCCTGTACCACAGGCTCCAGAATTGGATGCAGTACTCCAGGTGAGGTCTCACCAAAGCAGAGTAGAGGGGGAGAATCACCTCCCCCAACTTGCTGCCACGCTTCTCTTGATGCAGACCAGGCTCTGGTTGGCTTTCTGGGCTGCAAGTGTACGCTGCTGGCTCATGTTGAGCTTCTCATCCATCAGTACCCCAAAGTCCTTTTCTCCAGCCACTCACTGCCCAGCCTGTATTGGTGCTGTGGATTGCCCCACAAAACCACTAAAAAAAAAAATCAGTTATTTTTTTCAGATTTGAGTGAAGAACTACAATGTTTTGATCTTAGTTTGGGATGGAGAAAAGAACAAAAATGCTCTGAGCCTTATATATAATTAAATGAAGATTATTAAAGCTCAGGGTAGAGCTCATTGCTGTCTATAACTACCTGAAGGGAGGCTGTAGCTAGGTGGGGGTTGATTTCTTCTGCCAGGAAACCAGCAACAGAACAAAGGGACACAGTCTCAAGTTGTGCCAAGAGAGATCTAGGCTGGATGTTAGGAGGAAGTTCTTCACAGAGAGGGTGATTGGCATTGGAATGGGCTGCCCAGGGAGGTGATGGAATCACCATCCCTGGAGGTGTTAAAGGAAGGTCTGGTTGAGGTTCTTAGTGCCATGGTCTGGTTGATTGGCTAGGTCTGGGTGCTAGGTTGGACTGGATGATCTTGGAGGTCTCTTCCAACCTGATTGGTTCTCTGAATCTATTATTTGTTTGGAAATCAAATACCAGCAAGGAGCTCCAGCCTGTCACCCATGCAGCTAAATTGAACGTCTGCTGTTCCTTCAGGGTGCTTTGGTACTCGGAATTTACCCAGAGTCTTGTGGGGCAGAGCAAGACGGAGGTCTGTATTTCTTTGAGAGAGAAGATAGAGGCTAATGTCTGGTGGGATTTTTATCCAGAGATGCTTGCAGTCAGCAGCCTTGTCAGGATTTTCTTTCTTATCTGACTAGCAGGAAGGGTGACTAACAGTGTGTGCAGTTGCTAACAGCGTTGTGATGGCAGAACTAGGTGCTGTCAGTATTATCTCTCATAATAACGGCATTTCTCAAGCTGTGGGTGCAGTGGGTGGTGTGTGTTCTGTGAAGGATGAGAAGAACTAAAAAGGATGTAGGTGTTGTGTGTTGTTTGTGAGGTTTTTTTTTCAGCTGAGATAGAGATCTCTTCTCAGACCTTTCACACTATCTGTATGGCTCTGTTCTCTAGCTTTCCAGCACGGCCTCCTCCGTGCAGCAGAGCCCTTTGCACCACAAAGACCTGAAACGGTTTGGTGCTATCAGAGTGCATTCTGGATGACAAAAAAGAATCACAGCCTCTTTGTCTGTGTGCAGCACGGAGCCTGTCAAAGGTGAGCTCAGATAAACCCAGCCGACGAGAAGCTGAGAGCTCAGTTGTTCCCATCACCATCTGAAATTCCAGGAATGTTATATCAGGATTACAAGCTTCAGATGCTGCTGCTCCTTACTTGAGAAGGAAGCAGCTGTAGGGAACATTGCAGGATTCGATAAGTGTATGAAAGGATATCTTGAGTGTAGATAGAGCATGGCTTTATCTTTCCACATTCTTGTGGAAGGATAACTCACAATGCTGGGAGATTTCAGGCCTCAGGCACTACATAAAATAGTTGACAGCAAATGATAATACTTGTCTTTTCTGCTCTGGTCAGTTGTCCTTAAAGTAACTCCTGCAGCCTCCATCTGGCCATCCTTATGTGACATTGAAAAAAGTCAGCACTATCAACTCTGTCTGACTGTTATTTTACTATGTCTTGTTTGGTTGGATTTATCTTTTTTTTTCCCCCCTGTTGAGGCAGATGGAATAGTAAGAAACTTCACTCTGCTGCCAGGAAAAACAGAGATAATGATATCAAGTTCAGGTACTTTGCTCTATGCCATTTATTTGTCATTGCAGCAGTGAAGGAAGGGCAAGTGGATACTTCACCCGGATTCACCCTGCCTGTGGAATGAGGGCAAAAAAAAATAAACTAAAATAAAATGTTGTTGATTTTGTGAGTTTTGGTTTGTTTGTTTGTTGTTTATTTTTTCATAGAATCACAGAATCAACCAGGTTGGAAGAGACCTCCAAGATCATCCAGTCCAACCTAGCACCCAGCCCTATCCAGTCAACCAGACCATGGCACTAAGTGCCTCATCCAGGCTTTTCCTCAATACCTCCAGGGACAGCAACTCCACCACCTCCCTGGGCAGCCCATTCCAATGCCAATCACTCTCTCTGCCAACAACTTCCTCCTAACATCCAGCCTAGACCTGCCCTGGCACAACTTGAGGCTGTGTCTCCTTGTTCTGTTGCTGCTTGCCTGGGAGAAGAGACCAACCCCACCTGGCCACAACCTCCCTTCAGGTAGTTGTAGACAGCAATGAGGTCTGCCCTGAGCCTCCTCTTCTGCAGGCTCAACCACCCCCAGCTCCCTCAGCCTCTCCTCATAGGGTTTGTCTTCCAGGCCCTTCAACAGCCTTGCTGCCCTTCTCTGGACACCTTCCAGCACCTCAACATCTCTCTTGAATTGAGGGGCCCAGAACTGGACACAGCACTCCAGGTGTGGCCTGACCAATGCTGAGTACAGGGGCAGAATAACCTCCCTTGTCCTACCAGGCCAGGATGCCGTTGGCTCTCTTGGCCACCTGGGCACACTGCTGCCTCATCTTCAGCTATTATCTACCAGTACCCTCAGGTCCCTTTCTTCCTGGCTGCTCTCCAGCCACTCTGTCCCCAGCCTGCAGTGCTGCTTGGGGTTTTGTTTTATTTTGTTTTGTTATTGTCAGGAGAGATTTATTAACAGGACTTCAACATATGAGATGTGAAGGTGTTAGTCCTGTTCATGTTTCTGAGCCTTCAGATGGACAGATATGTTAGATACAGATCTTGACATGCTTATTCACTGGCACAGGTTGCCCAGGGAGGTTGTGGCTTCTCCCTGCCTGGAAGTGTTTGAGGCCAGGTTGGATGAGACCTTGAGTGACCTGTTCTACTGGGAGCTGTCCCTGCCTATTGGAGGGGGTTGGAACTGGCTGAGCTTTAAGGGCTGCCAGGGGAGGTGGTGGAGTCGCCGTCCCTGGAGCTGTTCAAGGCAGGATTGGACGTGGCACTTGGTGCCATGGTCTAGCCTTGAGCTCTGTGGAAACAGCTTGGACTTGATGATCTATGAGGTCTCTTCCAACCTTGGTGATTCTGTGGTGATTCTGTGATTCTATTTGTTCCTTCATGTAGGAGGATGGGTTAAGTGATCATTTTGACACCTCATTTTTTATGATTTTGAGCTTGCATTTAGTCTAAGTGGGAGACTACTTTTTTTGTGGCAGGATAATCCTCTGTTTCTTATGATTTTTTGGGGGGTGGCAAGGCAGCCACTTTCCATAATGTATACTGCTGGGTATCTTAGGAAGCAGCTACCCTGCTTCCACTTACGAACTAAAACACAGATTGTGAGTCAAAAAGACAAAAGATATGGGCTAAAGAAGTCTCTGCAGAGTATACAAGGTGGTAAATGTGTATGTTGGCCACTCAGAGAAATGGTGAAGACCTTGAAAAGTTTGGATTATTTATAAAGCCTCACCTTTGCTGTCATAAAGCTAAGGAAAATCAAGATTTTTGTGAAAGAGCAATCTCTTTAGCACTTCATACTCAATTCCAGATGTATGTCAACTCTCAGCTCTGTTCTGTGACTCTTTGTTAAACTCCTATAGACGGAAAACCAATATAACCAGCTTCATAGCCATGCACTTTGTATCTCAACAAACCTCAAACCTCAATTCAAGAGAGATGTTGAGGTGCTGGAACATGTCCAGAGAAGGGCAACAAGGCTGGTGAGGGGCCTGGAACACAAACCCTATGAGGAGAGGCTGAGGGAGCTGGGTGTGTGCAGCCTGCAGAAGAGGAGGCTCAGGGCAGACCTCATTGCTGTCTACAACTACCTGAAGGGAGGCTGTAGCCAGGTGGGGTTGATCTCTTCTGCCAGGNTTCTATTCTATTCTATTCTATTCTATTCTATTCTATTCTATTCTATTCTATCCTATCCTATTCTATTCTATTCTATTAAGTACGGAATCCTGTGCCCCTCTGTTCATTTCTTGTATTTCTAGCCTCTTAAATGTTGATGGTCTTTTCTACACTGTCTTTGTCTAATGGGTGGTGCTCAAAGTACTGCAGCTGAAATTATCTGTTGCTGCTTGTCAGTAGCACAAAAGGGGAATAAATGTGTGTTATGCATCATACAGTTGATATTGCATTGCAGATTGACACTGAAGTCTTTGGATACAAACTTGTGTACAATTAAAAGATACATAACAAAACTTTTCCAGAGTTTAGGGCTGGATGCTAGTTTGGACTGGATGGTCTTGGAGATCTCTTCCAACCTGGTTGATTCTATGATTCTGTGATTTATGGTGCAAAGCTGGAAGTGGGGAGATTCAAATTGGATGTGAGGAGGAATTTCTTCAGTATGAGAGTGGGGAGAGCCTGGAATAGGTTGCCCAGCGAGGTGGTTGAGGCTCCATCCCTGGAGGTGTTTAAGGCCAGGATGGATGAGGCTGCAGGCAGCCTGATCTAGGGTAAAGTGTCCCTGCCCATGGCAGGGGTCTGGAACTGGATGATCCTTGTGGTTCCTTCCAATCCTGACTGATTCTATGATTCTTACATTGAGTTCATTTCAGCGACAAAATGTAATTCTGCAAGGAAAAAAAAAAGGTGTGCAACTCCAAAGAAGGTAAAAGCTCTTCATCAAATGTGCTGAGTTAAAAGAAGGTGCAAAGCAAAAGCAAGCAAACAAAACCAAAATCCTAATTATAAGCTCTACAAAGGCAACTACGTTAAACTGAATTTGCTCTTCCCCAGTGTACTCACACAAGGTCCAGATGGCTCACGGCTCTTCAGAGTGTAATTTGCTATCCTTAATATGAAGGTAAAAATCACTCTGTGGGCAATGTGGCTTTCCCAGCACTCCAAGCAAAATATTATTCCCCTATTCAAATGGAGCATGTGCGTTTGCCGGTTCCTAGCCTGCATTACAAGATGTCTCTCCCCTCTGGATGACAAGTTTCACCATGGTTTCACAGGTAACAGATAGAGCTGAGGTAGAGCAAAGCTTTCTCATGTTGAAAAAAAAGGATAAGTATATAAGTTGAAGGCAAACACAAAGCTATGTTGGATTCACAGGCAGCAAAATTCAGCTGCTTATCCCAGGGATGTTTCTACAGCCAGCATCAGTGTGGTGTTACAGGCACTCTGCTTTATGCATGCCTAAAGCTAGCTCTGTTTCACATGAAGTCAATGGGAGTTCATAGAATCATGGAATCAGTCAGGGTTCTAAGGGACCACAAGGACCATCCACTTCCAACTCCCCTGCCATGGCCAGGGACACCTCACACTAGATCAAGCTGGCCAGAGCCTCATCCAGCCTGGCCTTAAAAACACACAGGGATGAGGCTTCCACCACCTCCCTGGGCAACCAGTTCCAGGCTCTCACCACTCTCATGCTGAAGAACTTCTTCGTACTGTCCAGTCTGAATCTACTCATTTCAAGCTTTGTTCCATTTGCCTATCAGTCCTATCACTACCTGAAAGCCTGAAAAGTCCCTCCCCAGCTTTCTTGTAGCCCCCCCTAAGATACTAAAAGGTCACAATAAGGTCACTTCAGAGTCTTCTCCTCTCTAGACTGAACAGCCCAAACTCCCTCAGTCTCTCCTCACAGCAGAGCAGCTCCAGCCTTCTGATCATCCTCATGGCCCTTCTCTGGACATCTTCCAGCATATCCATAGACCTCTTGTAACAGTGGCTCCAGAATTGGATGCAGTCCTCCAAGTGAGGTCTCAGCAGTGTGGAGCAGAGGGGAAGGATCACTTTCCTCACCCTGCTAGCCACACTTTTCTTGCAGTCTAGGATCTGGTTGCTCTTTGGGATGCAAGAGTACACTGACAGCTCATATTGAGCTTCTCATCCACCAGCACCCCTATGTCCCTCTCTTCAGGTCTGCTCACAAGCCAGTCACTACTCAGCCTATATTGGTGCATGAGATTGTCTTGATCCAGATGCAGGACCTTGCATTTGTTGAAATTCATGAGGTTGGCTTGGGCCCAGCTCTCCAGCCTGTCAAGCTCCCTCTGGATGAATCCTTCCCTCCAGCTGTCAGCCACACCCCACAGCTTGGTGTCATCAGCAACTTGCTGAGGGTGCACTCAATGTCACTGTCCATGTTGCTAACAAAGGTGCTAAACAAGACTGGTCTCAGGACTGATCCCCGAGGAACTCCACTTGTCACTGGCCTCCAATAGGAGATGGAGCCATTGAGCTCAGTGCTTCCCTGTAAGCTCTGTGCTGAAGCTCAGACATTTGTGTGATTCTCCAAACTTATGGCTTAGGACACAACTCTGTCTTGGTGACTCATCTGACAGAAGTGCAATTTTCAGGATTCTGGCTACTGGTTATGAAACAAACAAGCAAACAAAAAAAGATAAGGTTAGGCACAATTGTTCCATCCATAATTGGAATTCCTCTAGTCCATGATTTCTGATCCTTTCCTCTTCACTCTTTGTGTGAAGGTGATAGACTTGGCAGTCCAAGAGAGGGTGCCTGGCAGAGAAGCTGCCAAAGGTCATTAGCAGGACCTTTTGTGGTTATGCACATGAAGCTAGCACTGACACAAGCCCAATGCTACATTCAGATGACTTCCTCAGCAGCTCTGGCCACTTGTGCCGGGTGTGAACTGTTAAGATCCCTCAAGTGAGAGAATAAATCATAGAATCATAGACTCATGGAATCAATCAGGTTGGAAGAGACCTCCAAGATCATCCAGTCCAACCTAGCACCCAGACCTAGCCAATCAATGAGACCATGGCAGTAGGTGCCCCATGCAGACTTTCCTTTAACACCTCCAGGGATGGTGATTCCACCACCTCCCTGGGCAGTCCATTCCAATGACAATCACTGTCTCTGGCAAGAACTTCCTCCTAACATCCAGCCTGGACCTCCCCTGGCACAACTTGAGACTGTGTGATGTGTTACTGAAAATTCTCCCCAAATCTTATTTTGTTTTAAAACCACTTCCCCTTAATTTCATAGTAGGAAATTGCTTTGCTCAGTTAATTGCCTGTGTCACATGCAGTTTGACAGCTATCCCATAAGAACTCATTCACCTCTTTTGCTGTGAAAAGTCCCTGTCTGCTTAGCCTTTGTGTAGAACATACTGCCAAGCTGTCATTTACCCACTCAGAGCCTTGCTTTTCTGCTAAAAAAATAAAAGAAATAAAATAAACTCCATGCAGTTTGGCCTGGAGTAAAGTCATGAGCATCATCTAACTGGAGATAAAACCTCTGTGATCACAGGGACACTGGCATTTTAAGAAGCTCACTAGGCTGAAAGCCTACTAGGCTTGTGGTGCTGACCTTGGCAAGTTTACCTTACTGTCAGGGTACATATTGTCCCAAGGTAAAAGCAATGAATAATTTGTACTGGTTAGAAGGAAAGGAGAAAATACATGTGTCCTCATCAGCCAGCATCTGAAGCTTTCAGCCATGAGCATGAGCAGGGCGTGGAGGGATTTTTGCTAACAGGACATGAAACGATAAATATGAGCACTCGTGCTGGGAAGTGTCCTTGACTCCATCTTGGGCTTAAGATACTATCACAGTATCACAGTCTCACAGTATCACCAAGGTTGGAAGAGACCTCACAGATCATCAAGTCCAAGCTGTTACCACAGAGCTCAAGGCTAGACCATGGCACCAAGTGCCACGTCCAATCCTGCCTTGAACAGCTCCAGGGACGGCGACTCCACCACCTCCCTGGGCAGCCCAT
>WAAF01000513.1:2198-41667 GCA_013400475.1 Tricholaema leucomelas
TTCTCTGTTGTTCCCTCTGTCTCTCCCCTTCTCTCTCTCCCTCTGTTTTGTTCAATCTTATCCTTTAATAAATAGTTTTGTGGTGATCTATGGTCTCACTTGCACCTTAATTTCACAACACAGAAATCTCTAAGAACAGATCATGCTCCTCTGGACAGAGATATTGTTAATCTCTGTTCTCTGGACCTTGACATAAGGTTACCTCTCAGTCTCCTCCAAGCAGCAGAGCCTCAGCTCTATCAGACTCTCCTCATAAGAGAGATGTTCTATTCTCTTCAGCATCTTTGTGGCTCTGTGTTGGACTCTCAAGCAACTAGTTCTATGGCAGAAGAGAAAGCCAGGGTGCAGTGTGTATGGAATTCATTATTGTTCCTTTTATTATCAGTTCGTCAGCAGTACCTAGCTCATGCCATGGGTGTTCTTCTGACTGTTCTTGGATTAAAAGGGACCACTACAGATGAAAGCTTTCAATATACATTTTTTTACAATAATTATCATGTTAGCAATGGACAGACCTTGAACCTCTGTAAGGTTCCTGAGCATAAGGATATTTTAATTGCTTCTTAACAAGTTTGCTACAAAAGCAGGAACCAGTCTATTTTATGAAGAAATTCAGCTGTGTGATTCAGAGTGTCTCAGGAGTAATCTTGTACATATATAGTAGGTAATTTTGGTGTGCTTTGGAAATCAGGACCTCTGAAACGTATGGCTTGTACTGCTTTAGTTTAATGGGCTGTCAACTGTCCAGGCAGATCAGTGGAAAGTCAGACATCTCTTAGATCTTCAAAGAACATAATGAAAAAAGTGAATATATTTAGTTATTAGCTATAAGGTACAAAACAAGTGAAAAAAGAAAAATACTTTTTTTCCCCTTGAATTAGATAACTGAAATTTTAGCTGTCCATGTGTCTAAAACATCTGCATAGTTATTGGGGAATTTGCTGAACAGTAAGTGCTCATTTGTCTCCATTTAATAAACTCAGCCACATAAATTCATCATTTGCTCAGCCTTTTAAAATTCCCTTCATTTTACAAATGTGTTTGTATCACCTTTGATGGTTTTTAGCATATTAAAAAAAAGAAAGTGAAGTCTGAATTGAATAACAGTTTCAGCTCCTGGGAGACTCTGACTGGGATTTCTTTTCTTTTTGTGGAGGAGCCTGACTATAGGAGTTTTGTATGTACAGATCTCTTGTGTTTAATAATTGTCAGTTAAATGGATTCTATACTTGCAATAAGAAATTTTTGACCTTTACGTTTCTGTACATTCACAAGTTGCTTAGTACTCTTGAAGCCCAGATCTCTGAAGTTACTAAAGGTTATTACCTTCATAGGTGATAATGAGAGCATATAATGCACAGATATGCTCTGTCACTTGTATGTGAACAATAGGGTAACAATAATGTAGGAACTGGGACAATCCTGCTGCTTGGTTTTTAGAAGCAAATGTGGCTGTGTATCACCAGTGACAGTCTTCAAGATCAGTGTTGTATCAAGTGGGTGTCTGCTTTGTTCCTCCCAGCACTGAAACCGATAGTGGCAGGGAGGAAAAGGTCAGACTCTTACAGTCGTGATGTCTTCTAGAAGCAGAGTACCTGTTAACATCACAACTATTGGGGTCACTTCTTTGCCCAAGCTGCTTCTTTCTGAGAGATTCCTGAGGAACAGATGCCCTGAGCACTAGCAGTGTTGGTAATATGGATGATGGATGACTTCAGTTTCGTGGTCAAATTGCTTACCCAGGCATGAAGAAAATAAAATGCTTGTTCCATTTCCGATGCACACCCCCCACCCCTCCCCTTTCTAGCCTATTTCTGCTATTCAAATTTTAATTTATCCTTTGCATTAAATTATTCACTTGGAGCCATTTAGTATGTAGATCACTGGATTGGAACCATCCTTAAGCAATTCATCCAGTTTGAGTAAACTCAGACTCGGGGAAGGGGAGACTAACATATTCCAGCTTGCACGGGAATCATGATTTTTCACCCTTGTGATGGATTAGGAACTTTGCCCCCCAGTATTGGAATTTACCAGACTAGCTCAGATGTCTTGGAAGTAAAATGAAACTCCATTTACAGCAAAGCTGAATTTACAAGCATATATATACACAACTTAGTTACAAGTATTTACAATTAGACACAAATTAGATATAATACAGAAGTTCAAACTCCCTCTTGGACAAAGGAAACTGCCCAGAAGGCAGTTTCTCTTTCTCCCTCTACTTTCCCAAACAGACAAACAAAAACAACCAACAAAGCATACATTGCTATGTGTTAGAGGTGAGATTAGAGGGGGGTGGAGAGGAAGTGAACAGGGAAGCATCCCAGAGCAGAGTGGGACAAATTGTTTACTTTCTTTGGCTTTTTATCCCTCTCAGCAAACCAGTGAATTATATAGATTTCATCATTATTTTCTTTTCACAACCAATGATCTAATTTCTCTCACTAAAATATTCCGATTAGTCTCAAACCAACACAATCCTGAAGCTTAACATTTAATGTCCAACACATTGCACCTTAGAAAATACCATAATGGTAATGCTTTTTTTTTAGGCCTAATCCTTCTTGGGTTAAGGGAGTGGCAATACTCTTTGTATGGAGAGAAGGAATGACTTTTTCAGACAGCACAAGATGTTATTAGCTATGCTATTATAATCCTGATAAACAATGTGAGCCAGTTGTGGGGCTTCTAGATTGGTCCACTTTTAGTATCCTTAGAGAGTCATTGCAGGGCTTGATCAACTGTTCTGAAATGTTAGTGGGGGAGTGCAGGGTGTTGTCCTGGAGGCCCCGTGTACCCCAGAAATGTCCTCTCCCTCTGTGGTTTGAATGAATGGGAGAGGAAAAAGGTGCGAACAGAGCTGTTTCTCCCCCCCTGCCCTGCAGGCATGAAGGGGGGAGCAGGGGGGACCCTTCCGGCACGAGGGGTGGCCCGTGCCGGGCCCGCGCTGCACTCGGCTGAGGATTGGCTGTGTGCTTTTCGTGCCTAGGAAGTGGTAACTCTGCTCTTTGTCTGAGGAAGGGTATAAATATCGAGGGGTTCTCGCCTTGGGGTGCTCCTGCCATGGAGTTCGTCCCCGCTTTGGATCATGTTCCTGCCTTGGTGTGCCTGCTTGGAGTTCTTCTCCCCCCACCTGGATAACTTCTACACACAGAGCCTTTGACACTCCGAAGACAAGCCCTNGAGGCTGTTTTCAACGTAAGTAGTTACAATTATCATCTTTCTGTGCTGATGATGTAACAGCAAAAACAATAGAATCAAACTAAACACACACACACACACAAAACCCCACCAAAAAAACTCAACAAAACCCAAACCTAACAAAACCAACCATCCAAACCAAGCCAAAAGCAAACAAAAAACTTACCACCAACCAACCAAAACAAAAATTAGCAAGTAGAATGGAAGGGAAAGAAGTAGCAGAGTGTTCTCATTCTTGCATGCTTTCCCTTTTTTTTTTTTTTCTGTAAAATGAGTTCTTTGTGTGTTTGAGCAGAGGCCTCAGAGTTGCAGTCAAGTCACCTTCAATTTCTGGAAAAAATATTAGAAGAGTTTAAGCACTAAGAAGGTTATGTGGAGTTGCTGAGATTAAATTACGCCAAGTCAATCTAATTTCCTTCTATGCTTGGGTAATGAACCCTGTGGACCAAAGAGGAGCTGTGAAGTTTAGAGTATTTGCATCATGCTCTCACAAGCAAATTAGGGGAACTACATCTAGGTGAGTTAAAAATTAATTAGATAAAGTCTGAGAGTGTTTATCTGTCAAATTCAAAGATACACAGGATGCCAATTTTTTTGGGTCTTTCCTAGATTTGGTTCTATTCAGTACTTTTTATTAATAACTTGAATAGAAAAATCACTAAGCCCACTAAATTACTAGATACTGCTGCTGTAGGATAAATGGCAGCTGCAGACAGAATAGCTGAAGTGCAGAAGTGTCCCAAAAGGAATATTATATGAACTGACAACAATTTAAGGTAGTTCCAGCTGAGTTTCTACTGTACAAATGCAGTATGAATAACTAGTGAGGTAGAAGATCTTCAGGAAAGAACAGTGGGCCACAGGCTGAGCAGAACCATCCTCTTGATGGATGTCTTTGTAAACTGTAAACCTCCTACTGGAGCAGTGAGCAGGATGCCATCCATCTTCCGAGTAATCTGTCTTGCCTGCTCAAACCTGGCAAGCCATTTTACAGAGCAGTATGCTCAGGTTTGGACAGCACACTTTAGCTGAATTCTGTCTGTTTAAACCACTTATTGTTCACTTTTTCTCTCCTTTCTCCTTTTCCTCTCTTTTCTTATATCTAATAGTATGAAAAATCTCTAGGTCTGCTGAGTGTAGATAAAGTGAGACCCATATGACTCAGGCAACAGAAGTGCTATCTTCCTCTTTTGAAGAGCTACTGCTGTTAGAAGTTAGGGGTAGTGCATATAAGCTAGGTTTCAGGTAGTCTTTTTTAATTAAATATATAGCTAAGCTATATATTGAATGTGTGTCTTCAAGCTGTTTGCACAAGAAAATGCAGACAATTATTAAGATCTGATTTATTATTTTAAACTTTTTTTTTTTTTAATTTCATTTTTGCCCTTTCATTGTGAGTTTCAATTCCCTTTTGCTCCATTCCTCATAATTTGACATACAAATCTGAGTCTTCATTTAGGCATTGTTACTGGAAGTCTCTGGGACAATACCACTGGAGTTTGGCTACTGTTTAGATGTTTGCAGAGTTTATTCAGTTGCTGAAACACTCAAGCCTGTTTAAGTGTGCAAGTAGGTCAAGCTGTGTACATAGAACTTGTTTGTGTGTGTGTGTGTGTGTTCAACTTGTGTGTGTGTGTACAGCTTCCAGATAAGCAGGCTATCAGCAAGCCTTTGAGCAACTTTATCCCCCCATAGTGTGTCCTGCTCTATATCAGCTACCAAACAAATCATAATCTGCCTACATCTGCTCTCCATTCAGCAGCTGTCTTGACCATAACAATTCTTTTAGAGGCAGTGATCTGTATGTCTGTGGTACTTTGCATCTAATAAAATACCTAATGCCTATGTCCAATCTAATGTTGTTTCAAGACAGCTTTAGCATGACTCACAGTGTGACTGGACTTCAGGGGTAAGGATCTTAAAAAAAATCATTTTAAAATCTTGTAAATTATGATGGAGAAGCAATATAAAGTTGACAGCTGAGTCTTGCATTAAAGTTTGGAGAATGTAAGGAGAAGTGAGGTTGATAGAAATGGTGCAAAAGAAAAAAAAAAAAGAATAAATAAGGGATCATAGAGAGACAAGTTTAGAGGAGAAATTTTCTCTCTGGACTTAAGTGCAACACAGCTCTGTTTTCTCTGCTCTTGTTTTGATGTCTGTAGTTCTCCCACTAAACTTATGTGACAGATCTGGATTAGAGGAAGGCAAATCTTACAAGAAAGCATTTTAAAATGTGAAATTTAGAACACTGTAGACCAAATCCTCACTTGAAACCAGTACAACTCCATTAACATCAAGAAGGCAACACTAATTTACATAAGCTATGCATCTGACCTTTTGTTCTTGTGAAACTTTTGAACGATTTACAATTTAATATCATACACAGTTGTTTTTCAAGCCAATTTAATTTTAAATGTTTCTGTGATAAAGATAACTTTGCTTTCAACTGTCATGAATTCCAAACTACAGCAAAGTATAACATAATCAAAATACATCAAAAATGCAGCTTGTTTATTAGGTAAATTCTGACTTATCAAGTGTCCTTGAGTCTCTGAGTTGCCTCTGATCTTGCATCAAAAATTCTCCTTGTGCCTTCTCCAACACTCATTATCACTCATTAAGGGCTGAGACTTAGAAATTGGAAGTAAACGTCAGATTTCTGAACAGCAGCAGAGTATTCCTCTCAGAAATCATTCCTTTCAGGCCGCAGACCGAACTCAATCTGCGAAAGAGGGCAGCTGCAAATGAACATCATGGATACAGGCAAGCAAGTTTCAATTACAAAAACACACACAAACCCAGAACCCACTTGTGTTTTTAAAGTCATTTTTCTACAGGATTCTCTCATCCCTAGGGAAAGCAGCAAATGTGTTGTTTTGAGCTCTGTCACTTAAGGCTGAATCTAGTAAGCATGAAAAAAACAAACCAGAAGGGCAGTGGTGCATTTCTAGTAAAATATATTACACTTAAACATGTTTAAAAAAAATATGTCTGTAAGTTAATATTATCTCACTGTGAAAAATCCATAGTCAGAAAGAAAAATACATGGTCAATAACTACTGAACCCAGAACTGAAAAGACAAAATCCAGGCTATTACTTCCACTGAAATTACAGCATCTCTGAACGTAATGGAGCTTAGTTGTATGGCGAATGGTACAGGTTACTTCTACTCTTTCATTTAGATGTCAGTAGTATTAAAGACTTTCTGTATTTCTCTAAAAAGAAATTCTGGCTTGACCCTCTGTTTAGAGGTGAAATGTATTTCTGACTCTGTGAAAGCATAAAAGCATAGAGCTTTGAAAGCTGGCTACGTTACCACCTCTATACCAGAGCTATGAGTGGTACCTTACCCACCTTTCTGCAGGGAACTTGCCTGTTCGAATGATGTGCAATTTGCTGTAGGAGAGCAGCACAGCTATGCAGCTGCTGTGCTTGTGAGGTTGTCCTCTGGTGATAGTCATACATTCCATGGTTCTTCCTCCCAGCTAACATTTCTTCAAGGCTGTGTTCTGGCAGGGCATAAATCCTGCCAGGCCAGTTTAGCCCTTGCCCTCCTCCTCCAGGAGTTGAGTGGATGAGTAAACAACGGAGGGGTTGGCCTCAGCAAAGCCCTGAGGGCCAGAAGCTCAGCACCACCATGTCAGGTGTCTTGTGCTGCCCCTCAACATGCCTGCTTTGAATTCACTGGCCAGAACAATGATGCTAGTGCCTATTGGCCAGTTTGATTTTCAAAGTAATGTATTTAATGGAGGTGATTTAGAAGCTATGCCTTTCTGGGCTGGCTCTCCATTGGAAGCAGCACCTCGTTTGTGGCTCATTTAACTGGGAATCACAGCAGCCACATGTTTGCAGCTTGCACCAGCAGCTTAGCAGCAACTCGATTCTTCTCTCCTTCCCTCTGTCTGGAATATTTTGTATTTTACCCCAGGATCATAATTGTGGGTTTGGAAGCATCTTTGTACAGTAAACTTACTCAGGGACCGATGCGTCATGAGTACATCTGCTAGAGTTAGTGCTAAGACTCTGTAACCATAGTTAGAGTTTGTCCTGTTGTGCTCATATTTTGCAAGTTCTGGTTGTTTAAACTGTTTAATCCTGTATTTATAAATACTCTTTGTGCAACTACTTCCTGTCAACTGAAAATCCAAAGAACCTCAGGGAATTTTTCCATTATTTTGAATATTAATAATAAAAATAATGTCAATGCCAAAATTAATATTAATAATTCATAACAAATTATTAGTTTCTACGATAGGCTGTTAGGTGGGGAGGTGGCCTTGCTGTTCAGTTATGATGTCTGCATTCACGTAGGACACAGACTGAGAGGGTGAACGTCAGCAGAGCAAGGACCCTCTGAAGCCACTAACACTTTCTGTTGTAATGCAGAGGCTAGGAGGTTAGTGAACTGCGTGTGACCTAAAGACAGGCAAGCTCTGCTCTCCTGAGACCCCTCCTGGAGTACTGTGTGCAGTTCTGGAGCCCCTAACAAAAGAAGAATATGCAACTGTTGGAGTGAGTCCAGAGGAGGCCATGAAGATGCTCAGAGGGCTGCAGCAGCCCTGCTATGAGGGCAGGCTATGACAGTTGGGGCACTGCAGCCTGCAGAAGAGAGAGCTTTGAGGAGACCTTGGTGTGGCCTTCCAGTATCTGAGGGGGGCTACAGGAAAGCTGGGGAGGGACTACTGACAATGTCTTGTAATGAGAGGATGAGGAGTAATGGGTTTAAACTGGCAGAGGGGAGATTGATACTGGATGTAAGGAAGAAGTTCTTTAGAGAGGCGAAACACTGGCACAGGTTGCCCATGGAGATTGTGGCTGTTCTCTCCCTGGAGTTGTTCAAGGCCAGGTTGGATGAAGACTTGATCTAGTGGGAGTTGTCCCTGCCTATGGTGGGGGGTTGGAACTGGATGATCTTTGAGGTTCCTTCCACCCTAAATCATTTTATGATTCTATAAGCTGACTGTATTTCATGTTGTATGGAGGTACATGGTTACAGGTTGATGAAACCCAAAGATGATATTTGGAGAGAAGGATGTCATTAACTGGAGAGGAGTTAAAAAGCAGTAACTGTCAACCTGAAATAGTCAAAGAACTCATATAGAATACATTAATTTATATATGCACATAAAGTTAGTTGAAGAAACTTTCTCCTTCCTTGATAAATAGGTCCCACTCATGAAAGGCAACATTCTACAATTTCATCTTCATCTATGATTTTAAGAGAAAAGGTAGACATTTTCCTTGAAAGGGGAAGTAAAACAAAATATAATAATAATAGATCATTTTCCAAGAGAATTCAAGCTAGTCCCAAGGGCTGTATCTTGAGTACAAATGGACATACCATTCATTTTCATTTATTCCTGTTCTTCATTGATAAGTATTTCCTGCACGCTTTGCATGTTACCCTTGTCTCAAATGTCATTCAAGATATTTCTCATTTATATTTTTCCTTCAGCTCCTTCACTAACTCCAGTCTACTGCCTTTTAGCACTCACTGCCTACTGGCAGAAGCAGCACATTCAGGTCATATGAGTTTATTCAGTACAGAGATGAGTTTTGAGTCAGGATGCTCAAGTGAGTAGCTTAATTTTAACTTGAACTGCCAGCAGCAGCAGAAAATAAGCTTTTCGGTGAACTATATTTTGGTGTTCATTTTTTCCTACTGAAATCTTAATTTCTAATTTAGAATTAACTCCATGACCAAAATAATCCATTGCTGTTGTTATATGGCTAAGCTTCAAATACGTATTTCCTACCATTTTAGCTTTCAAGTCCCATAATCTTTCTTATGCAATTAATGCAGCCAACAGTATGGTACCATTTTATATGTAGGCTTTTTAATTAATTTACAGCAGTTAGAGCCAGTGAACTTGTTCAAATTTGTTCCTTCAGAGAAAACCAGCTAAATGCATTTAATTTATGGAAGCAATCTTACAGATGACATACTTAGGCTCTGGAGAAGATGGCTGATTTTTTTCCCTTTCTCACCTGAGAAAGTCTCTAAGTGAACTGTTGATTGTGTAGCTGCTGAGATGTGGTGTCACCCAGTTTTCCCTTTCAGAGATCTTTAGCAAGACATGAAACCTATTTGCTCTAAGGGAGAGAAAACTGTCAAACCCTGCAAAGTTGCTGCTGTGGCAAAATCCTCCATCCTTACTTCATGGAAATCTTCATCAAGAGATCTACAAAATGGAGAGATGGGAGCCCAGGGTACTCTACAGCTGCAGGTGTAGCTATTCACTATTTTCTTTCATAAAGCAGAGTTGATCAATCAATGTAGAATCATAGAATGATTTAGGTTGGAAGGGACCTTAAGGATCATCTAGTTCCAACCCCCCGACATAGGCCCCCCAGTTTAAGAGGGACATTGAGATGCTTGAACCTGTCCAGAGAAGGGCAATGAGGCTGGTGAGAGGCCTCGAGCACAGCCCTACGAGGAGAGGCTGAGGGAGCTGGGATTGTTTAGCCTGGAGAAGAGGAGGCTCAGGGGAGACCTTATTGCTGTCTACAGCTACCTGAGGGGTGGTTGTGGCCAGGGGGAGGTTGCTCTCTTCTCTCAGGCAGCCAGCACCAGAACAAGAGGACACAGCCTCAAGCTGCACCAGGGGAAATTTAGGCTTGAGGTGAGGAGAAAGTTCTTCACTGAGAGAGTCATTGGCTACTGGAATGGGCTGCCCAGGGAGGTGGTGGAATCGCCGTCCCTGGGGCTGTTCAAGGCAGGATTGGACGTGGCACTTGGTGCCATGGTCTAGCCTTGAGCTCTGTGGTAACAGGTTGGACTTGATGATCTGTGAGGTCTCTTCCAACCTTGGTGATACTGTGATACTGTAACTCCCACTAGAACAGATCACTCAAGGCCTCATCCAACCTGGTCCTGGACACCTCCAGGGAGGTTCCACCCTCCCTGGACAACCTGTTCCAGTGTCTCACCACTCCCACTCCAAAGAACTTCCTAACACCCAGTTTAAATCTCCCCTCTGCCAGTTCTCCTCATGCTGTCATTACAAGACCTTATAAATAGTCCCTCCCCAGCTCTCCTGTAGACCCCTTCAGATACTGGAAGGCTACTACAAGGTCTCCTGGAAGCCTTCCCTTCTCCAGGCTGAAGACCCCCAACTCTCCTAGCCTATCCTATCCTCGCAGGAGATGTGCTCCAGCCCTCTGAGCATCTTCAATGTAGCTAAGTATTTCTTTTAAGGTTCCTTCCAGTGCAATCATCTCCCTGTTAAATAGCAACTATGACTGTCAGCCCTTGAAATAACCACCCACACTATGAAAGGAAGTGGTAGTGTTAGAGTTAAAAATACCTAATACCTTCACACACAACAGTGCTGCTGTTACTGTTTTGCAAGCAAACATCAATTGTTCCAGTTCAAGCTGCTCTGCCAGGTAGGATTTCCCCTTCCCTTGTCTAGCCTTTCTTACTAAACACCAGGCAGAAACTCTTTCTAAAACCAGAGCTGGAATAGCATGTGGGCTGGAAACTCTACTGGGTTTTTGCATTGCTCTGGCAGCTGCAGCTTGTAGGGAGACCTGCTGCTAGTGAGCAAGTCCGGAGGGATCACCTAAGGTGTTTTGCTCTTCTGTGATCTGCGGCAGCTGCAAACTAATCCATCCCATCTCCACCCTACCTTTCTCCTCCCCAGGGCAGAGTCCTGGAAGACTTTGAGCCAGACTTGCCGACACTCTCCTGCCCCCTGACACTCGCCCTTGCAGTTAATTAAGAAATTGACCACAGCTCTAACACACAGGTGTAGAAAGGGAGTTCTACTATCAAGAGATTTGCCTGTCTGGTAGCTCTGCTTGTGTCTTGCCCTTTCCACACAAAAGTAGCTGGAGAGATCTGATCAATGTGTACAAATATCTGAGGGGGGGTGTTAAGTGGCTGGGGGCAAGCTGATTTTTACGAGTCAGCAGCAATAAAACAAGGAGCACCATACAAACTGGAACTTGACGTGAGAAGACACTTATTTAGGTGAGGGTGGCAGAGTCCTGGAACAGGCTGCCCAGAAAGGTTGTGGAGTCTCCTTCTCTGAAGACTTTCAAAGCCCCCTTGGATGCATTCCTGTGAGAAGCACTCTGGGTGATCCTCCTTGCCAGGGAGGTTGGACTGGATGATCTCTGGAAGTCCCTTCCAGCCCCTGACATTCTGTGCTTCTCCACTGGTGAATATATATCCTGGGAGTCTGTGGGAGGTTTTTCATTCTTCCAGTGAGACTTTGCACATTTTGGGCTGCCTCTTTAAACAACTTTATTTGTCTTCCATAGTTTTTCCTAACTGATATTCAAACTTGTAATTTTACTGTGTTGAGAGAGTAGCAGATTCAACTGTAATAAATTCACAGTTTTGCCTTCATGGCATATACTAATTGTTACTTAAAAAAAAAACAAACCAAAAAAAAACAACCAACCCAAAAAACCACAAAAGATTAAGCAATTGACTTGTGCTCTGATGTCTTGGAGATGCAGTTGCTGAAACCTTAAGACTGTTGTCCTGTGGTGAAGCATATTGCCCTGGAATGGAGGGCTAAGGGTATGTTTGTGTCTGGTTTCAGGGGTATTTGTTTAGTTTTTGTTGTGGGGCATGTGTTGGACTGTGGCCTGGTTTTGTGTAACATTTTGTTGGTTAGTTTTGTTCTGGTTTATTTCCTCCCATCTGATGTTCCTGGCAACTTCTGGGAGTTTTTGACTAGGGGTTGATTAATGGAGGAATGGGTGAAAGAAGTCAATTAGGAAGCAAGTTTGGGAGGTGGAGAGCTGTGTAATGACATAGTGATGGGTCAGGACCAAAGTGAAAAGGTTGATAAAGGTCAGACCAAACAAAGAGGGGGAAGGAGGAGACAAGACTGAGGAACTGGAAAATTAAAAGTAGAATTTGAATAATGTAACTGAGACTATATAAGGTCTAAACAAATGCCTTAGTTATCCCACATAGCATAAACTTAGTGTTGCTAATGTGACTCTGCTTCCACTAAGATGTTTCTACTGGTGTCCTCTACATAAAATCTTTTTACAAGGCTTTAAAATGGATTATTAGACACTTCTAAAAGAAAGAAAAAAAAAAACCAAAACCAAAAAACAAACAAACAGAAGTCCAAAACCCAAGCCCCAGACTTATTCTTTGGTAAATGGAAGGAGTTACAGTATGGCTAGATGATTCAAGTATATGGAAATATCAAGTACCGTTGTAAAGGTGGTAATAAAAGCTCAGTTTGCAGTAGTTTACCTCTTTCTGAACTACAGGTTATATCCACTAGCTGATTTGCTTTAAATTTGTTCCCTGGGCTCTGATTACCTGTGTATTCATCTGTGCAACTTGAGCTCTATAGTGAAATGCCAACAGCACTGCAATAACAGAAGGAAGATAATGTTGTGTTGTACCAGATGAATTCCCTAATGAGTTTGGGGCAGCTCCAGAGGCCTGTCCAACAGTTTCCACTGGCTAATCAATGAAATGGTTCTTTGAAAGCAAAACAAAATGACACGTGTAGCTTTGATCCTAAAAAGCATGGAAGAAAGTTATTCCACTACCTCCTGGCATGCTATGTATAAATAATATTTATGTATTTTTTTTATTTATGATAGTTTAGAACTAACATTTGCAAACAAGAATAGGAGTTTTGAGTTAAAAGGTGAATAAAATTAGAGATAGGACACAGAATAATAACTGACAGATTTATATCATGCTATCCTTTGCTGAATAGTTTATACTTGGTAGTACAAGCTTTCTCTGCCCAGTTCTGCTCTTTTTCCTTCTCTCTCTCTATGATTCTGCTTACTCGCATGGCTTCGTTTTACAGAATCACAGAAATATCCAGGTTGGAAAAGCCCCTCAGGATCACCAAGTCCAATCTATAACTCTACAAGATTCACCTTAAACCATATCCCTAAGCACCACATCCAAATGACCCTGTCCCAGGTTACGACTATAGGGTTAAAAAAATCTTCTGGGGACTAGAAGATTGTTATTCAATCCCATAATTCTGCTATCTCTTTATAAACTCACAAGGTCAGTTTGCTCCTTCCCTCCTCTTCCTGCCCTGTGTGTGTGGTGGGAGCCACTTTATTGGGAAGAACATGAAGCAGTCAGCCTCCAGAGGCTTGTTTAGGCCTCTTTGGACGGCAGAGGCATTGGTGGGGAGGGAGGATTGGAGCACTGGGGAGTATTAGATTTAGTTTTTGGGATGGGGGAAAATTCAAGGGGCTCTGCCAGGGATGTGGCTTTGTAATGTCTATCTCTGTATTTCTCTCTAAATACAACTCTGTATTTTTTCTCCAATTTCATTTGAGAGTTTAATTTCTGTTGCTATCTTTAAAAAAATGTGACACCCTTAAACACATCCAGGGTGGGTGACTCCACCACCTCGCCGGGCAGCTCATTCCAGTGCCTGACTGCTCTCTCCATGAAAAACTTTTTCCTAATGTCACAGAATCACAGAATTAACCAGGTTGGAAAAGACCTTCGAGATCATCACATCCAACCTATTACCCAAACCCTGCCTCTTCCTTTCCACACCTGAAACACTACATTTTTATTCCTAAACAAATGTTTGAATAAAATAAGGATGATTTGGGTAGTTGGAAGGGAGAGGAGCAAGTAAGCCACCCAAACAGAGCTGACATAAGAATATATAAACTGCCCAGGGAGGGGAAAAACTGAATTAATTGTACAGAGAAGGTCCTTATATTGTTGCTAAATTGTAAATGTACCCTGTATATGTTTATTTCCTTTTATACTTTTTAGTCCACCTTAGTAAATATAACTTTCATTTTGATTCCAAGTTCAACTTTCATTTTGATTCCAAGTTCTGAGTTTGTCTGGTAGTTTATTCTGGGGATTAAATTGAGTTTGCTAGGGTTCAAATCCAACCCACAACATTATTATATGGAGTACTGGAGTACTGCATCCAGTTCTGGAGCCCCTGTTACAAGCGGGATATGGATGTGCTGGAGCATGTCCAGGGAAGGGCCATGAGGATGATCAGAGGTCTGGAGCACCTCTGCTATGAGGAGAGACTGAGGGAATTGGGGCTGTTCAGTCTGGAGAGGAGAAGGCTCCAAGGTGACCTTATTGTGACTTTTCAATACCTTAAGGGGGCCTACAAGAAAGCTGGGGAGGGACTTTTTAGGGTGCCTGATAGTGATAGGACTGGGGGTAATGGAACAAAGACAGAAATGGGGAGATCCAGACTGGATGTTGGGAGGAAGTTCTTCACTGTGAGGGTGGTGAGACCCTGGAGTGGGTTGCCCAAGGAAGTGATGGAAGCCCCATCTCTGGACATGTTTAAGCCAGGCTGGATGAGGCTCTGGCCAGCCTGATCTAGTGGGAGGTGTCTCTGCCCATGGCAGGGGGGTGGAACTAGATGACCTTTGTGGTCTCTTCCAACCCAGACAGATTATCTTTGAAATATAATCTTAGCATCAATAGGGACTGGTAACCCTGGCTGCCATGTCCCCCTGTGGCTCTGAAGGGCAAGCACTGCTCTCAGGTGAGTCCCCAGCACGTGGTATGTGGTTTGAGCTGATTCACAGAATCACAGAATGTCAGGGGCTGGAAGGGACCTCGAAAGCTCATCCAGTCCAACACCCCTGCCAGAGCAGGATCACCTATACCAGATCACACAGGAACACGTCCGGGCAGGTTTTGAATGTCTTTAAAGAGGGAGA
Source organism: Tricholaema leucomelas (assembly GCA_013400475.1). NCBI lineage: Eukaryota > Metazoa > Chordata > Aves > Piciformes > Lybiidae > Tricholaema lacrymosa > Tricholaema leucomelas. The sequence goes on from WAAF01000513.1 coordinate 17,071, forward strand.
CTCCACAACCTCCCTGGGCAGTCTGTTCCAGTGTTCTGTCACCCACACAGATGCTCCAGTGATCTGCTGGTTAGAAGCACAACTCATCCAAGCTGCATAATCTGGAGCTGAAATGTCAATGTACAGAGGTCACTGTCAGTCTAAAATCCTTTAATAAAATAGTTGTGATGGAAATCGAGTACTTTGAAAGGTTGAGAATGTATCTAACTAATGGACTGTAAAAAATTATTTGTAATGTCCTATGAAAAAAATAATCTGCTAAAAGGGCTTTAATTTCTATCTAGTCCTGCTGTCAGTTAGCAGCCACTGGGGTTACACCACTGTCACAGTGCAGATTCCAAACAGAACAGAAAAGGGAGCTTATTCTTACATAACAAACATACAAATGACTCACTTCCATGAATGACGTGCTTTTGCAAGGCCAGCATGACACTGAGCACAAATGAAATCAGAGCACACTCCAGAAAGCCTCTAAACACTTAAGCAAAACTCTTTTTCATCTTGATCTAACAGTGCTGATGCTAAAGCAATGTGTAAAAGTCAGACAGTTTTTGCCCCAGCCTGGCTCCTGCCAGTTGCTATGAAGTGAGTTTGAATAGCAAATGCCTGCCCTGATTCATCTGGCAGGGCTTGTTAATATGACAGTCACCTTTCGATTATTCCCACTATTAAAAGCTATTGCCATAATAAAGGCAAATTTTACCTACCTCAATAAATCAAAACTGACAGAGTTTGAAAATTTTGAATGCTCCTGCAGAAATAATCTCTTAAAGAATCCAGAGTTTCTCCCTTCTTGTGTTTCTTCTTTCTACAGAATAATTCCTATTTTGGTCTTTCAGGAGGCTTGATGAATTTCACATTTGTATAATAGAGTAACAAAATGATGAGAAATCTACTTCTTTACCTCTCCAAGACTAAGATAACTTTTATCTGCAGGTGACATAAAGTTACTGCTGTACATCAGCAGTGAATAATAAATATTTGGTTTGTTTCTTTTAAAAATGCCGGATCTTCCCCCCCCCCCCCCCCCCAACATCCTGTTTCATTTATTTTAGTTCTTTTTAAGATAGAAACCTTGAAGATCTGCCAAGTTGGCTTCATCTGTGAGTGATGACTACAGATAACTGGGCTACAATCTTGACTGAGAGAAGCTGGTAACAGTAGTAACATCTTACAAATACCTACTCTTTAGTGGCATTTATGATGCTTAAGCAAAAAAAAAAAACAAACAACCAAACAAAAACCAAACAGTATTTATTTTGAATGCAGGCAATGAATAAGAAGGTAATGTGGCACAATCAAACACTTACTGCAAAGCATTTTTTAAGGATATAAAACCTAGAGCCATTAACATAACCACAGAAACTTAAAAGTTGGAAGGGGCCTCCAGAGATCAAGTCCAAGGCCCTGCCAAAGCAGGATCACCTTGGACAGGCTGCACACAAATGCATCCATGTGGGTTTTGAAAATTGCTAGAGAAGGAGATTCCACAACCTCTCTGGGCAGCCTGTTTCAAGGCTCTGTCACCCTCACTGTAAAGAAGTTTTTCCTCATGTTGAGGTGACACCTTCTTTGTTCCAGTTTGTAAATGTTGCTCCTTGTCTTATTGCTGCTGACCAGCAAAAAACAGCCTGACCCCAGCCACTTGCCTCTCACCTCTCAGATATTTGTACACATTGATCACATCTCCTCTCAGGCTTCTCTTTTCCAGACCAAATAGCCCCAGGGGTCTCAGTCTCTCTTGTTAGGGGAGATGCTTGAGTCCTCAGTCATGTTTGTTGCCCTCCACTGGACTTTGTCCAGAAGGTCCTTGTCTTTCTGTACTCTCTATTTTAATGCTATTGACAACAGATGACTTGGGAATTAATAATTGTGCATTTTAATAATAAACATCAGACAGTTAAAATGAATGAATGTATTCTTAGCAGATAACTACAGATAAGTCTATTTTTTTTTTCTTTTTCACCATTGACAGCCTACTACTGAACTTACTAACCTTAGACTAATGATGAATATCCAAGCCCTTATTACAGAGCGTCCTAGCGTCACTGGACAGCCAAAGCTCTGCAAAGAAGAGCACAGAGAATATTTTTGCAGTCTGACCTCAGCTATCACAGCCGAATTTGGCAAATGGAGGTGTCCTGGTTACTCAGAAAGTGTAAAATTATGCAGCACACTGCTACTGATTTGAGACTTCATGGATATGTGTAATGTTCTTGCTGTATGTCTATAATGAGGACAATAACTGCCAATTTCACAGAGTGAGTGAGGTTGGAAGGCATTTCTGGAGATTACCTAGTCCCATATCTGGCTCTGAGCAGGCACAGATAAAGGGTGGTGCAGAGCCACGTCCAGTTTCATTTTGGGCCTTTCCACAGATGGAGAGTCTGCAGCTAGATGACATACTGCAGTATGGGACCACCTCAGTGCTGTTAAAAACCAATAAATGTGATCCAATCGCTTCCTTATTGTTTGTGTTACACCGTTGTAATGACAGGATGAAGAGTAATGTGTTTAAACTGGAAGAAGGGAGATTTAAACTGAATATTAGGAAGAAGTTCTTTAGAGTGAGGGGGGTGAGACACCGGCACAGGTAGCCCAGGGAGGTTGTGCCTGCTCCCTCCTTGGAGGTGTTCAAGGCCAGGCTGGATGAGGCCTTGAGTGACCTGTTCTATTGGAAGGTGTCCCTGCCTATGGCAGAGCGTTGGAAATGGATGATCTTTGAGGTCCCTTCCAATCTAAACCTTTCTATGATTAATTCTAGAATTTCCCATAATTATTTTTTGCCTTCTGACCTGTCACTGGGCCCTGATGAGAAGAGTCTTTGCTCACTCTCATTAAGTATTCATGTACTGTGACATCTTCCCAAAGTCTGCTCTTCCTCCAGACAAACAGTCCCAATTCTCTTCGCCTCTACTCCTCTGTCAGATGCTCCAAGCCTTTAACTGTCTTAATGTCTCATCTTGCTAGTCCCTCTGCAGTGTATCTATATCCGTCTTGTACTGAGGTGCCCAGTGCTGAAGCCAGCATGCCATGTGTCTCCCCAGTGCTGAGCAGAGGACAGTTTAGCTAATATTGTTGCCATTTATCTAGTCAATACTTCACCAGTTAATATATATAGAATGCTTTTGAGCAGACCTGCATTAGGGCATCTGTCTGTGAATTCGAGTGCGCAAGGAATGTAGAAATATTTCTGCCGACGCTGTTGTAAAGTAGAGAACAGTGAGGATGGAGATGCTGTTTGGGCTCAGGTAGTTGGACCTTAGGGAGAAATAAATCTGTGTGTGGGATTTAGGAAAGATTGTCATACCACTGAGTAATTCTTTTCCTTAATGTTCCATAAGAACTCAATAAAAGTGGAAAATACAAAATTTTGTTTAAACCTTTTTTACAATCCAGAAAGTATAAACTGAATAGCCTGTGGTTTATGACTACATTAAATACCATTATATAGCATTACCTGCAACATGAAATGCAGCCATAAAATGCACTTTAAGTATCTCTAGAACAATGAAGTGTTATAATGTGCAAGAAAGTGAATAATAATCAGCACATCACCTGTGGACCGATGTCTGTCTGTGGTGGTTGACGACTCTCTATTTGGAATATGTAAATGCTGAACTGTGAGTTCCTGGTCTTTCATGACAGGATGGCCTTGTAAGAAATGCCCACAATGAAATGTCATCTCCTGAGTATAACTAAAGCACTCTGTACTTAATGAGGCTGAAATGAGACCTTTGTTTATCCAGGTGCCAAATTTACCAACCATCCCCTGCCCCCTTCTTCTGTCATCTTCCATTTCCAAAGCAAATACTTCTGTCTTGTCATGTTTTAGAAAGCTAAAGCTGAACACAACCATTTGCTCCATTGCTAGATACACAACTTATTTAAATGGCTCTTCATATACTTTGCTGTTTCCATATGCCACCTATTTAGAACTACTTCAAAATGCTGTTAGTGCAATTTTCACTTTTATAATTGAGATGGTAGGTGAACTTGCTCATGGCACAGACAACTAACCTATTAGTTGGGCTAAGAAGCAAGAAACCTATAAATGCACTTTACTTGGAGTCACTGGGTGTACCTTTTGGAATCTTAAGAAGAGTAAGGGTTTGTGCTTGTTTAAGGCTAACTGGAATATTTTAATGAAAGAGATTAAATCCTTGGATGTGAGAAGAAAATGACAGTGATGCCTATATCACTCATTCTTCTGCTGAGAGACTCATGTAGTCAAAATATAGATAAGACACTTCTGAGTTCTCACTTCTTCTCTGTGGGTCTGGTTGCACCTTGCACTTTTCCTCCTTTGCATAAGACCTATGTAATTCAATCTAACCTTTTCCTCTAACCTTCTTGTTGTCTCTTTTTTGACATATCACCTCAGATGTCTGCAGATTTATTGTGTGAGCTGTACAGAGATTGGTCTGGTTATTTCTGAGGGAGAAGAGGAGGCTCATTGCTGTCTACAACTATCTGAGAGAACAGCCCTGTGAGAAGAGGCTGAGGGAGCTGGATGTGTTCAGCCTGGAGAAGAGGAAGCTCAGGGCAGACCTTACTGCTCTCTACAACTACTTGAAAGGAGGTTGTAGACAGGTGGGGGTTGGTCTCTTCTCACAGACACCCAGTAACAGAACAAGAGGACACAACCTGAAGCTGTGCCAGGGCAGTTTTAGGCTGGACATTAGGAAGAAATTCTTCCTGAAAAGAGTGATTGCTCATTGGAATGGGCTGCCCAAGGAGGTGGTGGAGTCACCATCCCTAGAGGTGTTTAAGAGGAGGCTGGATGAGGCACTTAGTGTCATGGTTTAGTTAGAAGAGTTAGGTGATAGATTGGACTCGATGATCCTAGAGGTCTTTTCAACCTGGTTAATTCTGTGATTCTGATGCATAGCTTCTTTAACTTCCAGCTCACTGAGTCTAGTCTGGCGAATTTGGTAGGGACACAGGACAGGTAATTCCCAAACCACTGCAGCATTTCTGTGATGCACACCTAAAAACTGATTCCCTTATTTCTCTTTTATATGTGTGTGTTGGTTTAAGGCTTACTGGAATATTCTAATAAGAGAAATTAGATCATTGGTTATAAAAAGAAAATAAAGTCTGTATCATTCATTGGTTTGCTAAAAGGGATAAAAAGCCAAAGTACAGCCAGTTCTCCCCTCTTTGCTTCTGAGAGCTGGATCTCTTTGATTTTCTCTGTAATCTCTTCCACTCACCTTGGTTAACAGATAACAGGCAAGCCTTGATGGTTGTTTTCTGTCTGGGAGAGAGAGAGGATGGTGTTGGCCCCTTCTGGGCTTCTTTTCTTTTTTGTGAGGAAAGTTTGGATTTATGTATTATTTCTAAGTTGTATATAATTAAAAATATCTGTACCTATATTGTGTATATATGCTTGTGCTTTTAGCTTTGCTGTAAATAGAGCTTCACCTTCCAATTTGTCTGAGCTGGTCTGGTAAATTTTAATCACGGTGGCAGAAATTACAAACCCAATGTGTATCTAAACCAAGTAGAAAGCGAGATATATGTGGGGTTTTTTTTTTGTAGAGAATAGACTAAAACTACCTTTGAGACTAATTTTTTTATTCAACAAATATACTTGATGGGCTGCAATCTAATTGCTCTTGGAAACAAATGACAGCTCTTGGTTGCTAAGGTGTCTGTGTCCCTTCTGATGCTCTGAAGCATTCCAATGTTTACCATTCTTCAAAGACTTAATTTTCCTTTGATGGGCATTTCTAATATATGTACTGCACTGTTTTTATTTTCCATGCTAAGGCAAGACTATTAAAGCTTATTAACCCTCCTAATTTCTATGTTTCAGTCTGCATGATTCCTTATTTTGTATACACTTTATATTTGGTATGCTCACAAGTTCTGAAGTCCTGCTTACCTAGATCAGACAATTTTGTTGTTGTTTGTTTTTACTTGGAGTTTGTGATTACAATTTATACACCCTTCATAAAACAAAACATTTCTCAGTAAATGTTCTTTTTGGTTTCCCAGATTGGTGAATAAACCACAATTTAAGTGACCTAAGCTCTTGCATGAGAGGTCCCTCTTCTGTCTCATTTGTGTGTCAAGCTTGGTGGCATTCTGGGTCAAGCTTAGGGAAGAAAGCCTAAACTGAAACAAAATGAACTTGCTCCTCTGCCCACACCATCCATGATAGCTTCTGACCTGGCCCTGCACAGCCTTCCCCCTTTGACAAGCATGGCCATGAGGACTTCTTCCTGAGTGTCTTTGTGAAAGCGTAAGATGAAGGCTCCTTTCAGCTGTGTTTTGTGGAAATGTAGAGTAAATCAACACCACCTCAAGGAACTGCCCAATTCCTGAAAGCAATACTCACTTCATCTTATGCCGTCCTCTATTTTTGCTACTATGCTAAGAGTACTGAATGTTGTACTCTTCCTTCACAGAATATATTTCCCTGACTAGGTTTCCAACAAACTCTTCTTAAATACTATATAAAGATTTTGGTTTAGTTAGGTAAGCCTTTGTTGGTTTTGATGTTATTTTCTTGCTGAAGAATTTAAATATGAAATTTGCTGAGGGAAGAAAACTATTGCCACTGTCTCCTCTGCTTATGCCTTCCTACATCCCATTGTGTGCTGCAAAGCATTATCATAATGCATCTTGAATATCATCTTTCTCTTACATATAGAAGTCTTACTTCAGCCAGATGGATTCATCACTGACACAGAAAAGGTCAGACAGTTGCAGCACACAACATATTATTTCTCCAAGTCTATGCATGGAGGATTTCCCAGGTGTACTGTCATTTGTTTCATTACCGGAGCCTTTAAAACATCAGCAAAATGCAGCCTGATTTCCGTGTGAGCCTATGGAAAGCCTGAAGCAATTGTCACATGAAATACCTGTAAACTGTTTCTGTCTTTCTCAGCATCTTTACTGCATAGCCTAGTGGTGGTGTTTACCTCTCAAGATGCCATGGTAGTATCCACTTCAGAGAGTAAGTAGTCGAGTTCTTTCAGTTACAGACACGAGCAAACACAGGTCATAGAACAAGGGGCTCCGGGTTTGATTGACATAACCTGTGATAAATTATACTGGAGCAAAATTAACTTGCTGGTCATAAGAGGGCTGAATAACTTTTAGCTACACACCATAGTTATTTTGGGCATGCATAAATGTTGCCTCTGCACCCTAAGAATCCATGGAGATGGCTTTGATGTTAGCACCAGTATCACTTCAATCTGCATTTGTATTTCTTGAATATGCATGTTATGGTCACAAAAGGCATGTTTGTTTGTACAGAGAGCAGGGTACACTTAGTGAAGCATGCCTTGTTATTACAGAAATAGGATTGCTCTTGTGAGTTTACTCACGTGAAAAAAACCCCATAAACCTAAGCAAACAGTCACAGCATCATAGAATGGCTTAGGTTGGAAGGGACCTCAAAGATCATCCAGTTCCTACCCCCCACCATAGGCTTGGACATCTCCCACTAGAACACATTGCTCAAGATCTCCTCCAACCTGGCCTTGAACACCTCCAGGGAGGGAACAACCACAACCTTCCTGGGCAACCTGTGACAATGTCTCATCACCCTCACTGGAAAGAATGTCTCGTTAACATCCACTTTAAATCTCCCATCTGTCAGTTTAAACCTATTACTACTCATCCTGTCATCACAAGTCCTTCTCAATAGTCCCTCCCCAGTCCTCCTGTAGCCCCATTTTAGATACTGGAAGGCCACTCCAAGGTCTCCTTGAAGCCTTCTCCTCTCCAAGCTGCAGAGCCCCAACTCTCATAGCCTGTCCTCATAGCAGAGCTGCTGCCGCCCTCTGAGCATCTTCGTGGCTTCTTCTGGACTGGCTCCAACAGTTCCGTGTCCTTCTTGTGTTAGGGTCTCCAGAACTGCACACAGTACTCCAGTTGGGGTCTCATGAGAGCAGAGTAAAGCTAAGTAATGAAACGTTGGTATGACTTGAAGCCAATGTAAACCAAAACCGCAGCATTTTGATTTCCAATACTATGACATGTGGCTGGTAGAACAGGTAATATCTGTACTCCATCAGAAAAGAAAAACCTCAAAGTTGTGCAGAAATTTAGGTGCTGTTCTCCTTTCCTTATGCAATCTGTCTCTTGCCAGAAGGAGAGATGTAACACACTGGTTCCTTTTCCTCTCTACTGATGGAAAGCCAAATATTCTCTGGGAATTCCCAGCGGCATAGACCCTTCTGATTTCATTCTTGCTGCACTTCATCAGCTGACCAAGTTCTACAGGGTTTCAAAATCAGTGTTGTGAGGGTGGTGCTGCTCTTTTGACTACTTTTTGGCTGTTTCTTTAAGAAAGCTCAATATTGTGCAAATGCATTATTTAATTCTGGCATTGTTCTTACTCATCTGCCTGTGGAATCACTGCAACTTCCCATGGAAACTGAGCGATTAGATTGATTGTATCCATGATGGTACTTCCCAAAAATGCTTTCTTCCTGATTGATTGATTTAATTGCAAGTGATTAGAGTTCGGATGTCCATTTAACACATGAAATGACAGCTTATAGCTCAATCACTTTGTAAGGCACATCTTCATTAAGAAGTGACTATTTCTGTCAGCAGTGTTGGCTGTAGCTAAAAACAACCTTATGTGTTTGTGGTTTTTTTTTTCTGAAATTCTGACATGCAAAGTGGGAAGAGGTCAGCATAGGTGTTAGGCTTTGACTAAATCCAGATTCATGGTGCTAATATGGTCTTTAATGGAGAGGGATTTTGAGCTGATTTTTGGTTGGCTTGGTTGTGGGTTGTTGTTGTTGTTTTGGAGTGGTTTTGTTTTATTTGGTTTATTTAAAAAAAAAAAAAAACAAACAAACTTGCAGGTGTCTGATTTTGCTCCTCAGTTTTATCCAACTTTAACAGAGCAGCAAAGGTGTGGGGTGGGAATTCATCTTTAAAGCATTAGCATAAACCTGGGTTCTGTTCCACTGCTCTTCCTCTTCTGCATCTATACTCGTTGGCCAACCACAGGCTGAACCTGCTAGAAGTATTCTATTCCCTTGATTTGTACATTGGAAAGCATTGCAGAAGAGAAGGTACCTGAACTGGCACTAAGGATGAGTTTGTGATAGAAGGAATTGCTGCTGGAAGTGTAATTTTGCTCCTTGTACAAGAAAAGAACTGATTATTTAGGGTGAAAAACAAAATCTGTATATCACAGAATTAACCATGTTGGAAAAGACAACATCAAGTCCAACCTATCACCTAGCCCTTCTAATTAACTAAATCATGGCACTAAGTGCCTCATCCAGTCTTCTTTCAAACACCTCCAGGGACAGGGACTCCACTACCTCCAAGGGCAGCTCATTCCAATGCCAGTCACTCTTACTGTGAATAACTTCTTCCTAACATTCAGCCTGAACGCAGCCTGGCACAACTTGAGACTGTCCTCTTGTTCTGTCACTGGGAGCCTGCACTTTATCCTGCCAATTTTTAATCCTACTAGATTGTGGGGTATTTTCTGGGGGAGGAGGGGTGAGAAATCCATTCTTTATTCTGGATGAGGCACTTAGTGCCATGGTCTAGTTGACTGAATAGGGCTGGGTGATAGGTTGGCCTGGATGATCTTGGAGGTCTCTTCCAACCTAGCTGATTCTATGATTCTATGATTTCATGAGTTGAGTGTGAATACTTGGGAGAATTGCTGAAATATCATCTTGTTGAGATTTAGGGTGTCTACTTTCAAAGGATGCCTTTAGTATTAAAGATGTCTTCAACATGACAGTATTTTTTGTATTTCAGTAAGGTATCTATGGTAGTCTGAGTCTTGAAAAGGGGTAAGAGTCATTTCTGTCCTCCAGTCCTGGGCGGCTCGTGGCCCAAACTGGGACAGTATCACTTTGCTATTAGCATACAGTCCTGACTCCTTTTTAACAAAAGAAAAGAAAGAATTCTGTCCCATAAGTTTCCCCTTAACTTTCAGGTGGCTAGCATATGTTTCCTAAGGCTAAGTAGGTGTACAAAGAAGATAAGAGGCTTTGATTTCACATCTAGAAAATTCAGGAAACAAAAATCCCTCCCAGTGGGGGAGTAAGGTATAAAGTTGACCTCATCTAATTTACCTTAAGGTAGGAGTGAAAGCTTTATTTTTTTGTTAGGTGGTTCTCTTCACAATGTGCTCTTTCTACCTTTCCTTGATTCATCTTACATCTTTGTTATCCCGAGGTGAGAACGGCAGAATTTATTTTCTACTGAAGACAACTCTTTAAAAAGGAGTCTGAATCACTAAGGCCAAGCCCAGAGGCAACTGGAGGCAATTAGGAACATTTTCTTTAAAACTTGCACCCAACCTACACATGCTTAACTTGGGAGATCAGAGAGAAATATAGCTGGAGGACAATGGTACTAATAGCTACCAGATCTAACAAACCGTAAAGGTGTGGACAGGTGAACTGTGGCAATATTGACTGTGTGTTCATTAAGGACATGAGTGCCAGGTGATGAAAGCGTTGCTCTACTGGGAGACATTCTGCTACTTAAAATGGCAGATGGAGTTATTCTCTGCTTTCTTCTGTTGGCTTAAAAAAAAAAAGAAAGTGCAGAACTTGTTGGCCTGAAACTATTCCTGAGTTGAAATTTTCTGCAGTCTTCTACCAACCTCTGTGAAGAAGTTTAATCATTGATTCAAGAGTCCGAAACCTATCAAGAACATCAGGATTAAAAAGTAGCAATGTCACTCCTTTCACTCCTGATGACTAACAGCCTCACACATTTACTGCATCCAAAACAGAATTTGGTATCATTGCAGCAACATGAAGTAAATCCTCTCACTAATTTTTCTGGATTTCACTGTTTCATTTTCACTCTTTTCTGCACGCTTTCATTTCAGTGATGTTCTCTCCATGGCAGAAATAATAAAATCATAGAATGGTTTAGGTTGGCAGGGACCTCAAAGGTCATCCAGTTCCAACCCTCTGCCATAGGCAGGGACACCTCCCACTAGAACAGGTTGCTCAAGGCCTCATCCAACCTGGCCTTGAACACCTCCAGGGAGGTTGTGGATTACAGAATCTCAGAATGTAATCAAAGATCACATTCTGTGATTCTGTAATCCACAACCTCCCCGGGCAACCTGTGCCAATGTCTTACCACCCTCACTGGAAAAAAAACCTACTTAACATCTCTCCTCTGCCAGTTTAAACCCATTACTCTTCATCCTGTCATTACAAGGCCTTGTCAATTGTCCCTCCCCAGCCCTCCTGTAGCCCACTGCAGACATTGGAAGGCCACTCCAAGGTCTCCTTGAAGCCATCTCTTCTCCAGCCTGAAGAGCCCCAAGTCTTGTAGCCTGGCCTCATAGGAGACATGTTTCTTTACCCTTTAATCTTTTAACACTTTATTTTGGAATTTGTTTGGTTGGGTTTTGTGTGTTTTGTTTTGTTTTTAACTTAATTCTAGTAATTGTGGTTAGATGTCTGTGTTCTTCCATTCTAATACACTTCACAATCAGTAGCTGATTTTGAGTTGGTTTTGCTTGCTGTTGCTTATTGGATTTTTTTTTCTCCTTCCTCTATTAGTTTTTCATCTTATCTCCTCTGATATGTAATCATAGAATTGTCATGGCTGGAAGGGACTTCAAGGATCATCTAGTTACAACCCTCCTGCCATGGCCAAGGACAACTTATACTAGATCAGGTTGCTCAGACACACATCCAACGTGGCCCTAAAGACCTCCCAGGGATGGGGCTTCCACCACCTCCCTGGGCAACCCATTCCAGTGTCTCACCACCTTTACGATATGAATCAGAATTAACCAGGTTGGAAAAGACCCCTAACATCATCTAGTCAAACTTATCACCTAATACCTTCTAATTAACTATAACATGGAACTAAGTGCCTCATCCAGTCTCCTTTAAAACAGCTTCAAATATGATGACTCCACCACCTCCCCCGGCAGCCCATTCCAATGCCAATCACTCTTGCTATGAAGAACTTCCTGACATCCAGCCTAAAACTGCCCTGCCACAGCTTGAGGCTGTATCCTCTTGTTCTGTCATTGGGTGCCTGGTAGAATAGACCAACCCCACCTGGCTACAACCTCCCTTCAGGTAGTTGTAGTGAGCAATGAGGTCTTCCCTGAGCCTCCTCCAGACAGAACACCTCCAGCTCTTTCAGCCTCTCCTCACAGGGCTGTGCTTCAGCCCCCTCACCAGCCTTGGTGCCCTTCTCTGGACACGTTCAAGCACCTCAACTTCTCTCTTGAGGGGCCTAAAACTGGACAGAGCGCTCTTCCTAACATCTAGTCTGAATCTACCTACTTCTATATTTGCTTCATTGTCCTGGTCCTATCCCTACCTGACATCCTAGAAAGTTCCCCACCAGCTTTCTTGTGCAAGACTATGATTCTACAGGTACTCAGATCAACAATGGTATGGTTTTGTTTGTTATTGATGGGTATTTTTAAACAAAGGTGAGAAGCAAAAGCATAGAATATTGTGGAGACACCACTGCTCTATGCTGTGCATGATACAGCATGAGAGAGAGAGACATTGGTGAGAAGCAGCATGAATATGAGAAAAAACTCCAACTTAATTACCAGTGGTGTAATTAAGTGCTATCTATCCTTTTTGCAATATTTACCTTGCCAGCATTTCATCAGGAATTTATGGCCATCTGTCTAATACATTTATTGTACATGTTGTGGATTTCACAATTTAAAACTACTTTAGAACTAGAGCAAATCCCTCTGCTGTGTGTATCCCACACCTGACTTTTCTGGGGATAAGAAAAGTTTCACAGACCTCCACAAAGTACTTCCTGGGCTGAAGTCACATGAGTGGAGGGAAAACTGAGACAGCAATGTAAAATCACTCAAAATGTCTTTTCAGCATGTCTCTGTTAGCACTATGGGCATGGCAGACAATCTTCTGTTAGAGAGTCTGGCATTTTTAATGCACATTATTGTCTTTGCTTAGCTTAAAACTTCTTATTTTTTTTTTCTGGCTTTCTTTCAACTTAGTTCTAATTTTAAAGCTTTTTTATTTTTTCAATTGTTAGACATGTATGTAAACATACTTTTTCTAAACCATGTTAGCTGTGCTTGAGCTTTTTGTAACATCTGCTTTAAAGTTCTAGGAAATACACAGCAACCAGGTTCTTTCTTGCTTCCTCTCCTGTTGCTTAGTTTTGGCCACAGATGCAGACCACAGAACACTTAGGGTTAGAAGAGACCTCCAGAGGTCATCCATTCCTACCTCCTCTGCAGTCATCAGGGGCATCCTCAACTAGATCACTTTTCCCACAACCTTTACTGCCCATCACAAAACTAATATAATAACTTGGTTCCATCTCGCCCTCACCCTTCCCCCCCAAACTCTTTTATATTGACTCAGCTACACTGTAAATGAATTCCTGCCTCCTGTTTGTATCCAAGCCCTCATCTGATATAGTTTCTGGAAAAAAATGGCCCCATCCATCCTCAGACCCCAACTGATTAATTGCTTTTCCCCTTGTCTTTTTTTCTAGGTTCCTCCAAACACCCTACAAATTATCTTAGCCCTTCAAAAGCCAGAGGTTGTTTGGCTGTTTTCATTTTTTTGCCTCCTCTCCACTTCTCCTCTCCAGAACTAACTTGAATGGAAGACCTGACATGATCTTTTAAGAACTGCACTCTAGACCTGCTGGCACCATGGTGGAGAAGACAAGAAGAGTGAAATTCTACTCTGACTGCAAATAACTTTTCCTGAAGTGCTACCTGGTCTAAAGTGAGGGTAAATCTTGCCTGGGGAGGGTAAATCAACATTTTGTGGTAGAAACAGGAGTTTGCTGGTTTGTTGGTTAGGCTTGTGAACTGGCACAAAGTTATCTCCTGCCAGGAGAACTGTTCATGCCAAACAGTTTTAAACCTGTCTACAGACTGTATAGCAGTTGGAGTTTGTCTAGGGTCGTAGACCCAGTGCAAGAAACTAGTAGGAGTAATTAAAACAATGCAAAAACATTTTCATGAAATGAAGCCCATCCAAAAGTGATACTTTACTGATGCTTCTGAAATGAGGAGAAAAGCCTTTTGTTGTAGCAATGTTAACACAGCAACCAAGACCTCATGCTGGCTGCCTGCAGCTGTCTACTCCCTCAGCAATAGCTACAGGACCCTGGTTTGAAGGACAACTTTCCCCCTACTCTTCTGTGTCTTGAAGTGACTGCCTGTTCTTTTGCAAGTAATTTCATGTTTTAGGTGCTTTTTTTTTTTGTCCTCAAGTGTTTTTGTCAGTGCTTAACAAAAGATGAAAAAAGATTTTTTTTTTTCCAACCACCTGTAGTGTATGTATTTACCTGAGGGGATACTAGAAAAAGAGTACAGATTAACAGGAATTAATCTTGTGAGGAATAACTCCTGTACTGAAGATCTGTATTGTGAGGATAAAACCCCACACAAATTGAGAAAAGCAGCAAATTGGACTCATCTCTGTTCTGAAGTCCTCATTTGTGGCATCTTAGCTGTACTAAGCTAATCCTGTTGTGGGAATAGTGTCTGTGCTCACTCTAAATTTAATTACAGTGCTAACTTGCCTTCGTGTGATTGAATTTTAACTTTTCCTGAGTTCTACTTGGACTACTATTTATCAAAAAATATGTGAGAGTTGAGTTTCAGCTCCTTTGACCAAAACTTCTAAGTGCTACTATTATTAGAGCTGATCTTTTAACACCCTCATTAAATGACTACTATCAACATTAACTTTTTTTTTTAGTTTTAATGTTGCTGGCAGAGAATGTCTCTATTCTGCAAATACAGCCTTTGTACCTAAAACTTCGCTTCTCATCACAGCCCATTGCCTGACAGATCAAAGCCCTGGAGAGCTGCCGAGCTGCCATGCTGCCCCTGCCATGTTCCACAGGAGCAGGCTGGTGTGGCTGGAGAGGGATTGGAGGGATGGGAAAAGGCAGAACATCCTTCTTGTGCCACCACCCTGGTGGCAAGGCCAGGTTTGAATCAAAGCAGAACTGCTGCTTTGGAGAAATGCCCTGAGTCAAAAAATGAGATCTGCTAGATTAAAATTTCTCTTTTCTCCTTACCCTTTGAAAAACTCACAACAAAGAACAATTGTTAAGGGAGGTATTACCCTGGATATGGTCTTCTATGACCTCTCTGCTTCGTCTCTCTCTTCTGCCAAGAAACCCATCACCATTCCTTGATTTCTGGGTGTTTTCTGCAGCTTAATACTCACGTTAATTTTACCTAGTGTGGGTGAACAAGACCCTGACCAAAGGACAGACGCAACTGCGAGATCTGCATGGGCCACCCTTTCATGTGTGACTGCTGTGCTCTGTAGCACTTGCACTCAGCAATGCTGATTCTTCAGGCTTTGTATTTTCCTTTCAGCTTATATCAAGCATATGTTGCTTCTCTGTACACAAGCATCTCAAAGAATTCCTCAGCTGCCTTTCTGTCAACCCCGGGTCCAAATTATAGCTGTCAATTATACATGAAAGGTAGGCGAGATCAAAGTCTTTCCTTAGTCCTGCTACTTGTGCATCTGCTTTATCCACAGAGCTGCAAACCCAAACTTCCTTCAGAATGCTTTCCTTCAGTTTAACCTGCTACACCTTTGCAATATTATCTTCTCAATAGTTTCCTACTGTTGTACAATTGATAATGAAGAACATTTGTGTGGAAATGCCAAAGGAATTTAAAGAATGCAAAAAAGAACATTTTACAAAAAAAAAGTCGTCTCTTTCAGTGTTTGAGAAGGATTCTATGTACAGTTAGAAACATCAATTAATTGGGTAATTTCAGAGTGAGATAGCAAAAGAGTGGGGGAAAACACATTTGTGGGCTATGGACTCGTCCTGGAGGGCCCATGGGCCCAAAACAGGCTTATACCTATTTACCTATCTGCCATGCCAGAGGCAAACACATTAAATGGACACAAACGAACTCAAAAGGGGTACAATAGACCTGGCGCCATAAAGTCTGGCCTGCCCAGGGCCCAGGCTGTGTAACGCTGCTGTGTAAGCCCACACGCCTAGCTTATGGCCTGCCGGGCGCAAGGCCCGTGCTCTTCCCACGTCTGGGGGAGCCAGGCCTGTGGGCCCTGCCTCATACGGTATGCTTTGGCCAACTGCCAAAAGCCGATTGAATGATATCGTGGCCAAAGGACCATTAATCTTGGCCCACATCTGATAAATAGGACAATCCAGGTAAACAAGATGCTGACCGCTCTCCGCTCACTGCTCACCTCTCCCTGCTTGTGCACTGCCTGCTGCTGCTTTGTTTTGTTCGCTACCCGTTTGCCTTACCTGCCTCTGTGTGCCATGACACTTCGCATCAATCCAGCAGACGATCGAACTACGCGTTCCCAGCCGGCCCGCCGCTCCAGCCTGCCGCGCCAGCCCGAGGGCCGCCTCCTTGCTGTACACAGCACTCAATCAGACTGCTCCAGCCCGCAGACCTGGAACCTGGCGTTGCCCAGGTGGCTGCTGACCACCCGATGACGTTCTGAGAATGATGGAAGACCTCTCTCATGTCCACGGCCCTTCTCAGACGGCGTGCTCAATTTGGACTGAACAAGCAGCAAAGCTACATCACATCATTACCACCTGAACTCCACCACCTGGCTTTCACCATATCTTTTCCTGCTTATGCTTTTGGAGCACAACTATCTAGAGTTTTGACCAGTGAGTACCCTAACTCTCTTTACTCAAGTTTGTAAAGGTTTATGCCTGACCTTTCAGCGGCAGTTTGTGCTGCAAGGCTCTCTAGTTATAAACGTTTGTAAAGATATTTCCTAAATCATTTAATTTGGCTGTATAGAGACATTCTGCAAAACAGTTTTACCAACCGCATGATAGAATTTGTGTGGGTTACTTGTAAATAAGTTTGGGGAAATTTTCTCTGTATATATTAATAAATTATTTAGTAACTTTTACATCAGCCTTATTGCATGTCACCCAAAACCCAGATTCAAACCCCTCCTTAACAGGACTTTTTCAGTTTTATGATTGGAAAAATGAGTAAAGGCCAAAGGTGAAACCATGACCCTGTTTATGTGAATAAATCCTGCATCCTTCCTCATACTCTTGATATACAACCCATTGTTGAATGTATTCTGCACATTCACTCCTGAAAAAAAGATGGTGAAATGCTGCAATGGAAGATATCTAAGCATTTTTATTTCTTTTCATCTAATGGTTCTCACACCCAACAACCTTAAAAGTTTTAAATCTGTGAGTGGTGATGATATGGGGATATGAAGAAATAGGGAGTGACCAAAGGTATATCTATACTAGAAATAAAGAAACAGAATAGGTAATCATAGAGAAGTAGAAGTAGATGACTAACAAGGGGAAAAGATGGTCTTAATCATTAACAAAGGATGTATTCTCAAGTAGCAATGTGAAAACATTCCAAGGCCAAAGCAAGGCAAAAAAACAAATGCTTCACAATGTTATCTGGGATGGAGGAGAAGGACTTACCAGCACTCGCCATAATCCTATCAGCCAGTACCCATGAGGAGGAGAAGCAGAAGACCATCAAGGAGATAGGCTGACAAGGGTACTACAAACCTGCATGGTCATCACATTTCAGCCAGGGGTGAAAAGTACATTGTGATGAAGACTCACAGCCTTCCTCCAATCGACCAATCGACCACTGCCCACATTTGAAGGACCCTTGCCCATAATTTCAGAAGGGAACTACGCAAGCGCAGAGGACTGATAAGATAATTAACATAGGAAGCGGGAGCAGGCGGGTTTTAGTGATAAGGATGTATAGGTGTTTCATGAATATGCATGGATTCAGTGTATAAATGTGGGGTGCTTGCTCCTTTGGGTATGCACGATTTTGGAGGAGATATCCCCCGTGCATCTTGCGCAATAAACATACCTACTTTATAACTTTCGAGTTATAGAGTCTTTTCCGTACGTCAGTGAGATGCTGAAAACAGTTGCACAGAGAAGTTGTGGACACCTCATTCCTGGAGATGTTTAAGATCAGGTTAGATGAGGGTTTGAGTGACCTGGTCTAGTGGAAGGTGTCTCTGCCCATGGCAGGGAGCTTGGAACTAGATGATCTTTGAGGTCACTTCCAACTCAACCGATTCTTTGATTCTATGATGACTTACAAAATGAGGTTATTTACAGTATATTTAAACTCCAACTTCAATCTGAAACACAAACATCTATTTAAAGACTCTGTTTGCTGACATGCTCCACTTTATCACTTTATCTTTTCCTTAAAATGATGACAAACATACCAAAGTATTGTTCCAGTGAACAATTCAAATAGACTGAGACTATTTAAATTCAGAGCATCTCCACTCACTACTCTGATGTTGCTCTCCATTTATGTTTATGTGTAGATGGCTATAGCTTGATTCTTCAGAATTTTGGCCAGATAGAGGTGGGGAAAATTAAATCGATCCTGCGCTGTTTTAAAGTATCTCCATTTGTTAGTATGTAGTTTGTATGTAGTGAGAGAAAAGCAAATAAGCACCTGAGAGTAGTTAAATCAAGGGATTTTCTCATGGACCTTTAATCAGGGAAAAGTCATCAGTGAGCATGCAAGATACTCTGACCTGCAGAATCTTACCCTGGTGTCTCATTTCTTCCTTCCTGGTTTCTTACAAAGCAAAACAACATCATCAAAGGCTGTATTCCACAAAGTCAACCAAAGTTTGAAACCAAAACACTGCTCAAATTTGAATTGGGATGATGTTTTTTGATGGGTTAGGAACTCCCCCACCAACAAAAACTTAGCAGACCAGCTCAGACTGCATGTAAGTAAGATAAAGTTCTATTTTACAGCAAGCTAAATTTACAAGCGTAGGAAACTGTTGTAACGAGTCCAGGGGAGGACCATGGGGATGATCAGAGGGCTGGATCACCTCTCCTATGAGGATACGCTATGAGAGTTGGGGCTCTTTAGCCTGGAGAAGAGAAGGCTTCAAAGAGACCTTGGAGTGGCCTTCCAGTATCTGAAGGGGGACTACCAGAATGCTGGGGAGGGACTATTTACAAGGTCTTGTAATGACTGAGTGAGGAGTAATGGGTTTAAACTGGGTGTTAGGAAGAAGTTCTTT
The DNA here is from genome assembly GCA_013400475.1 of Tricholaema leucomelas. Lineage (NCBI taxonomy): Eukaryota > Metazoa > Chordata > Aves > Piciformes > Lybiidae > Tricholaema lacrymosa > Tricholaema leucomelas. The sequence continues at coordinate 36,105 of WAAF01000513.1, forward strand.
CCAGTGAGGATGTTTGAGACACTGGCATAGGTTGCCCCGGGAGGTTGTGGCTGCTCCCTCTTTGGAGGTGTTCAAGGCCAGGTTGAATGAGGCCTTGAGCAACCTGTTCTAGTGGGAGGTGTCCTTGCCTATGGTAGGAGGTCAGAACATCTTTGTGGTCCCCTCCAACCTAAACCATTCTATAGATCTGTGATATAAAAAAAAAATGTGTATGTATTTACAATTTTATATGCAATTTAGGCATAATACAGAAATCCAATCCTCCACAAAGACAGCCCAGAAGGGGCCAACACTACCTTCTTTTCTGTCCCCAGGTAGAAAAACCAGCGAGGCTGTGATGGTTGGGGTGTTACTTGCCCACTCCCACACTTTGGAAAATCACCCAGACTAGACTCAGTGGCTCTGGAAATTGAATGAAGCTTATATTTACAGCTTAGTACAACATACAAGCAGGTATTTACAGTATATACAGTTATAGACAGAAATATACAAGGTAAAAGGTAATACAGAAACACAACTCCCCTCCCAGAAACCTGAGTCCCCAGGAGGGCTCTCAACTGCCCTTCCACTTTCTCCCGTCCCTGTCTACCTTACCTCAGATGTTGCTTTGTGCCCAAGGAAGATTGGAGAGTTGACCAGGAGAGTTAGGAAGCAGGTGGATTAATGGGAGAAACGGCAGGTTAGGTTAGAGAGAAAAAAAAATGCAGCCCAAAGCCCAGACAGAGAGTGACTCTGTTATCTATGTATGTGTTCTTGTTCTTATACATCTCAGCAAGCCTGTGAGTGAAGTAGACATCATCATTGTTTTCTTCTCACAGCCTGTAATCTAGTTTTTCTCAGCAAAACATTCTAGCTAGCTTCAAACTAACACAGAAGTTCATGTGTTATCTGGAAAAGTCTACTGTGGTGGAGTTAGAGGGGTGAAGGAACAGCAACAGAGTCAGTGCCCAAATGCCAAGGGAGTGAAATGTTTATACATTGCCATGTAGACTTCATCATTATTATTCTTTCACATCCAAAGCTCTAGCTCATTTAGATTCTGCACCAAACTCTCAACAAAGTCACAACTTCTTTTACTGGAGTTTTCCAATAAGTCTTAAACTGCTACTATGTTTTGTAGAGCTTTGGCCATCCCTCCTAAGATTGGCCTCACGCTAGTTGTTTGACTGTGGAAAAGCAGATCTTCACATGCTTAGGTCTGCTGATGCTTTTCAAGATTTTGTTATTATGCACTGAAGGAATCTCAAACTTTTTCATGAACAGCAAGAGGTCAGGTCATATTTTTTATCAAGATAGCTATTACCCAAGCTAGAAAAGTAAATGCTTGGAAGACTGACTCCAGCTTGAGCAGGTGGGCTGTATACTGCATTTTTCACCTCTAAAATAAGAACAATGGCTACCAAGCACCTGATTTTTCTTATATCACTCTTACTTTCTCTTCTGGTTTTTGTTTTAATTCTATTCCTCATTTAAAAAAAACCCAATCAAGTTTAACATTGTAGCTTAGTAGGTAAGATAGGCTTCTGGGATGAAGTTGGGTGAGGTGTTCAGTGTTCCAGTTGAGTGATCTAACTTTTACAGATTTTAGTTATTTGGAGGTGAGAGAAAAGGGGCTTTTTTCCTCCCCCTTTTCCTCTTTGAGCCAGAAATGGCCTTCTCATCTAAACTGGTTCATACACTCCTTCAGGCAATTCAATTTTTGTGGAAAACACTTTCATCAGAAAATCCGACTGCTTGTGCTCCCTAGAGACCTATATCTACTGGATTTTAGTGTCTTTGCCTTGAACACACTGATACAGAAAGGGCTCTGATAAGCAGCAGAAGTGAGCCTTCCATTCATCTTTCTCTGCTGCCCTCAGATCTGTAAATGAGCAAAGTTTGGTGTCATACTTACACATGCTTGTTATTCTGTGATGATTAAAATACTGCAGCTTTTGTGGTTCTAGCAATGAATCCTTTCCTGATAGTTACTAGAAGACTATAAATACTAATGCTGGGAGTCCATTTTGGTGTTTTAAATCTTTCTCCTCTAAATACATAACTTTTTTTTTCTTGACTCAGCAGGAAAAGTTAATAGTCATAGTCAGTACTTTTACTTTTCAGTGTTTTCATGTTACAAAAAAAAAAAATTGTGTGTTCTAGTAAATAAAATTGCAGAATCATCTGGAATTTATCGACAGAGTTCAGTGTGGACAACAACTTAGATCTTATTCCCATAGCAAAAACTTTGAGTAACATCCTGTAAATGGCAATGCACTGAGGAAAATCTCATGTTTTTCCAAGTCAGTATCTTAAAATGTAGAAAAAAAGAAACATGACCAAAAAATACATTGTAAGTTCTAGGAACAGTTGCTGCTGTGGTTACTTGGTTTATTTTGTATATATAAAATTGTAAGTAATGGGAAATTTTGAAAACCAAACCTGCTAAGCAGATTTGTTTTGGTGCCCATGAGTGGGGAAAGGAGAGAGGAAGAGGAAAATCAGCAGAGCTTTTATGATGATCCCTTGCTGAAAGATTAGTATCTAGTGGTATGACTTTTAAGAAATCTTAAAGCTCTTTGTAGTGGCTTCACAGAATCATGGAGTTAACCAGATTGGGAAAGACCTCTGAGATTGTTGAGCACAACCAATCATCTAGGTCCTCCTAATTAACTAAACCATGGCACTAAGTGCCTCATCCAACCTCCTCTTAAACACCTTCAGGGATGGTGACTCCACCACTTCCTTGGGCAGCCCATTCCAATGCCAATCACTTTTGCTGTGAAGAACTTCTTCCTGACATCCAGCCTAAACCTGCCCTGACACAGCTTGAGATTGTCTTCTTGTTCTGTCACTGGGTGCCTAGGAGAAGGGATCAATCCCACCTGGCTCCAGCCTCCTTTCAGGTAGTTGTAGAGAGCAATAAAGTCTGTCTTGAGCCTCCTTTTCTCCAGACTGAACAACCCCAGCTCCCTTAGCTGCTCCTCACAGGGCTCATGCTCCAGCCCTTTCACCAGCCTTGCTGCCCTGGTTTCCTTTTTCCACTTACCCCAGTCCACTGGACAGTCTTGTGGTTGATTACTGCACGTTTTGAAGGTGATATTTGTTTCTGTTCCAATGCTTGTATGTTCTGTAGCATGGAATTTGGGTCTGAGCTTCTATAGTGTAGCACAGATTTTGGAATACACTTTGTGTCCGTGCTTGATTGCTAACTACTGTTATACTAGTCCAGAGATTAAATGCTACAGTTCCTCTTTGACTAAGTGGAAAATAATTGTGAATTAGGAAGAAATTGTTTGTTTTCATTCAGGACTGCTTACCTGGTTCTAACTCTCTGCACAAGAAGGCAGTTGAACTTCATACCAGCCTTCCTTGGTTTTCAAATCTCCTGCAGTAACAGAACAAATGGGAAAGTTTGGGTTTCCATGCATTTGTAAAGCTACAATGCTTTCTGAATAATGAAAATCTTGAGTCCCAGATAAACTGTAAATGCTTGAAGTGTTTGTCAAGGGTGGGAATTCTTTCAGGATGACATTACAGGATCACAGGATATTAAGGGTTGGAAGGGACCCAGGGAGATCATCGAGTCCAACCTCCCTGCCAGAGCAGGACAATACTATCTAAAATAGATCACAGAGGAACACATCCAGACAGGCCTTGAAAGTCTCCAGAGGAGACTCCATGACCTCTCTGTGAAGCCTGTTCCAGTGCTCTGTGACCCTTACAGTAAAGAAGTTCCCCCTTGTGTTGAGGCGGAACCTCTTGCTGCAATTTACACCAATTGCTCCTCGTCCTATCACAGGCAGCAAATGAAAAAAGTCTGTCCTCCCCCACTCCTGGCCAGCTTTGAGATACTTATAAACATTTATCAAAACCCCTCTAAGTCTTCTTTTCTCGAGACTAAAAAACCCCAGGTCCCTCAGCCTCTCCTCATAAGCCATGCCCTCCAGTCCCCTAATCATCCTTGTAGCCGTCCACTGGACCCTCTCCAGCAGATCCCTGTCCCTCTTCAACCGAGGAGCCCAAAACTGAACACAGTATTCAAGATGAGGTCTCACCAGCGCAGAGTAGAGGGGGAGGAGAACCTCCCTTGATCTGCTGGACACACTCTTCTTAATACACTCCAGGATCCCATTGGCCTTCTTGGCCACAAGGGCACATTGCTGTGCCATGGTTAACTTGTTAGCCACCAGGACCCCCAGGTCCCTCTCCACAGGGCTGCTTTCCAGCAGATCACCTCCCAGCCTGTATTGATGCAGTTTATTATTCCTCCCCAGATGCAGGACTCTGCACTCGTCCTTGTTGACCTTCATCTGGTTCCTCTGTGCCCAGCTCTCCAGTCTGCCCAGGTCTCACTGGATGGCCACACAGCCTTCAGCTGTATCAGCCAAGCCTCCCAGCTTGGTGTCATCAGCAAACTTGCTGAGCAGACACTCTGTGCCCTCATCAATGGCATTGATGAAGATGTTGAAGAGGACTGGCCCCAGCACTGATCCCTGGGGGACACCACTAGCCACAGCTCTCCATCTGGACCTAACACCATTGATCACCACTGTCTGAACTCTACCTTGCACCAGTTTCTAACCCACATCACTGTGCACTCTTCCATCCTACACTTCCTCAGCTTGCTCACTAAATATCAATGGAGACAGTGTCAAAGGCCTTGCTAAGGTCAAGGTAGACTACATCCACTGGTTTCCCTGAATTGACCCATTCAGTTATGGCATCATAAAATGCTATCAGGTTAGTTAAGCATGACTTCCCCTTGGTAAATCCATGCTGACTACTGATAACCTTCTTCTCTTCCAAGTGCCTTGAGATGCCTGTTGTGGAGGGCCTGTAGGCCCAAAAATAGGCTTAATTTTTGCCTTACCTTGCCTGGACATGCTTTTCTGCCCAAACACATTAAATGGATAAAAGGGGCACAATAGGCCTGGTGCCATGAAGCCTGACCTATTGGGGTCCAGGTTGTATAACGTTTGTGTAAACATGTTGTATAAGCCCCACACACCCAGCTCATGCTTGCTGGGTGCTGGCCCATGAGATTTTCCATATTTGGAAAAGTCCAGGCTTGTGATTTTGCCTATTATGGTATTGTTTGGCTGACTGCTATAACCTGATTGGTCATTCTAGTGTCCAAAGGGCCATTTATCTCAGCCCACATTTGATAACTGGAGGCACACAGGTAAACAACGTGCTCTCGCTTGCTCACGCTCAGGCCCTGTGCTCAGACTCCATTGCTCACACACAGGACTCCCCGGATTGCTCACATTCAGGCACACTCGCTTGTTATTAGACTGAGACTCACCAGCACTGCTTATGCCTATTTGTTGTTATTACAGAGACAGATTCTCCCATAGTCTCCCAGCCAGCTGTGCACACTTGCACGCCCCTACGGTGAGTTATCAGGACCAGATCTTGGACTGCCGGCCTCTGTTGCCTGCTAAGCGCCACTGCTGCCGAGTTACCAGGAAGCAAACCCCACTTGTCTGCACGTGATCAGGCTGCTAGCCAGCGTAAGACCGTGCTCAAACTGCACGGCACCCTACTCCTCTGCACCCGAGGTCCTGCCAACAGTCCCTGG
>WAAF01000515.1:0-22692 GCA_013400475.1 Tricholaema leucomelas
ACATACTGGGTAATGCTTGAAATCGGTACTACTGAGTGTATTCCCCAGAGAAACCCCACTTTGGCTCAAAAGGTCTAAATCTCAGAGTTGGTCCCATGTAATCTTGTATTATAGTTGTAGAATAGTTGTAGAATAGTTGTATCATAGTTATATAATAATTGTATTATAGTTATAAGTGGTTATAAGTTGTTTTTTTCTAGTTACACCCTCACCACAATACATCCAACAGAACTTACAACACACAAGCAGCAATCTAGAGTTCTACATCATCACAACGAGGTGTCCAACAGAACCCTGCAACTGATTCTTCACTGATGCCCTGCAGTGAAAGACTGGAGGGAAATCAAGAACAGAGGGTGTCTACAGCCATCTCATCTACACCTGTTTCCCTGATGCCCTACAGCAAAAGACTGTACCTGATGTTTCTTCGCAGAGGGAAAAGACTTTTTCCTCAGTTCCCAGAAGAACTGTTCTTGTTTCCCTGATTTATTCTTCCATGTCCCTGTCCTGCTTACACCTCACCTCACCAACCTGCACCGGACCAGAGAAGCACATCACCTTGGGATACAGCTGGGGACCAAGAAGGACTTAAGAACTCTTAGTACATGCACGTATTTTTCCTATCTTTGGAAAAGGAGACTGTTTGTAGGAAGGTGGAAATGGTCCAACCAAGGGGTGGGATGTATAGGGTTAACACTCCAGGGGGAGTAACCCGGAACCTGACCCTAGGTGGTCTTGACCACTCCCCAGGGGTGGGTCTGAACACCACCAGGTGATGGTTAGCCCACTCCCCCTTCCTGTCCCATAAATGCAGGGGGACTTCCCGTTTCACTCTCTCTGCATCTCTCTGTGCTCCCTGCCTCGGTCCTACCACCATCACCATCCTGTTTCCTGGTTTCTCTTTGTTGCACCACGTGGCCATCACCCACGAGGCAGACAAAGCCATCACCATCTAACTCGGGTTGTATTTATACATCTTGTATTTGATTTCCCTTCCCTGTACCTTCGTAACTTCCCTACCTCAGATACCTTCTTTAAGTTACTGTTAAAACTTTTCTTTTTAACTTCCAAATCGAGTGAGATTGATTTATTTGGGTGTGCTTACCTTTCCTCTCTCTCTACTACTAATTCCTTTCTTTTGGGAAAGGAGGGGGAAGAGGGAAGGGCACTCTACAAATTGTTATTGGTTCCATCAAATTTATTGGAGTCTCTGGAAATTTAAATTACAACCAGGACACTAATGTATTACACAATCATGACCTACTGTTTTACAGCGTATGTCTCGGAAAATGAAAAATAGAAAGACAGGCTGCAGGAACAGGAATACAACAGAACTGTACAAGAAAGCATCGACCTCAGAGAGTCTAGTATCTGAGAATGGGGAAAGGCAAAGAAATTTTGTATTTGTTGTGTTTGCATTACATTCAAAGTAAACCTTTCTGACTTAAATATAAAATACACAGCTCATTCTGCCTTTCACAACTTAAGGGTTAAAAAAAGGAAGTAGTTGAGCTGAGAAATCACAGCGCATTTTTATGCCTATGGAAGGCCAGCTGCAACTATTCAGATCTAGCCCATATGAATTACCAACCAACTTTACTTCAAAGATGCTACTTTTCAAATATCAACTTTCATCTTCTCAACCTCAAACACGTATTTCCAGGCAACAGATTTAATTTCAAGGTGCATTTGAATCAGGGAAGGTAGGTGGGGTAAAAAAAGGAGAGCATCCCCCTTTTTGTACTTCTGATTTCCTTTTCTTCTCCCAACTCCAAGATATGTTTTAGAGTTCATCTGAAATATAATGAAGCCACCACCTAAATCCCAAAAAGGAAGTAGAACCATGCTATCCAGTCCATCAGGGGGACACAGAATCACACTTTAGAAAAGGCCAAAACAGAAACATAGCCAAGATCAATCCCTTTTTCCAGTCCCCATTGCCATAATTGCACAGAGATGAGAAAATACAAGCAGACGGGTGCTCTGACTGCTCACCTCATTAGCACCAGGCACTGCCGCATTGCAGCTGACATGACTTGTGTGTTTAAGCAAGCAGGCTTCAGACATACACACCCACCCCATTTTACAGATGCATCTCATGCAGGACTGAAAGCACAACGCTGCTAAAAACTTAAGCAGGATGTGAACATCGCACATCTCCTTCAGCCAGAAAAAGGGTACAGATTCAGCAAACAAAATATTTTTTACTTATTTGTTGGATTCCACCCTACAGACGTATTTTCTCATTTAGGTGCATGCCCACTTACATCCACTGTTGCCACTGGAATTGTATGCATATGCATGCTCTCTAACAACTGTTTTACAATGCACTATATTCCTACACAGCCCCCAAAATACCACTGGATCTTTGCTGTGAACCAAAGCTACAATTTTCTAATACATCATATGTCAGTGTATTTGGTTGATTTGCTTTCAAGTCACACCAATGCTGAAGTTTTGCACCACAGAGTCTAAAAAACAAAAACAGCAGTTTGAGGAGCTGTATATGCTGTATCAGACCAGTATCAATTCTGTCAGACCACCATCCACTTCCCTGACAAAAGTGACTGAAGAAGTACAACAATGTTAGCAACAGAACAGTCTGAGATTTTCCTCCAGATTCAATCATTTTCTCTTCTCCCCAGAACAAAAAGAAGCCCCAAAACCAAAACTCCATTCTCTGTCCTAACAGACAACAGTTTATAAAACAAAGAGAAGAGCTACTCAAGGAAATGTGTAATTTGAATCACAGCTACTGACATGCGCCATAAAAACCAGCTGCAGTCTCCCAGCAACACAGCACTGCAAACACAAGCATCTTTATTACAACTAAAAGGACACTCAGATTCTGCCATTTTGGAACAAGCTGGTTTTCACTTGGGACTCTCCAGTTAACGATCAGTTTGCTGGTCACTACTGCCAAGTAGGCTAGTAATATTTATTCACTATCATGTGCTAAAAGAAGTAACACAGAACATATTAATGTATATAATTTATTTTCCAAAGAACTGATTCCTGAATGCAAATGCAGATAAAGGAAAAAAAGATATGTTACTTGAAGAGTGGTTAAGAGGCAATCTTAACCTTAAATAATTTAAGAGATAAAGAATGAAAATTTACTTGAAGAGGGAATAGAGTTCAATCCAGTTGGTGGCCAGTCACAGGGTATGTTCCCAGGGCTTAGTACTAGGGCCAGTTCTCTCTAAAATCTTTCTGAATGCTATGGATGAAGGGATTCAGGTACCCTCAGTAAATTTGCAGATGACACTAAGCTAAGCTGGGAGGGAGGGTTGATCTGCTTGAAGGTAAGAAAATTCTACAAAGCCTGAACAAGTTGAATTGATGGGCCAAGGCCAACTGTATGAGATTCAGTAAGGCCAGGTGCTGGGTCCTGCACTTGGATCACAATAACCCCATGAATGCTTAAGGCTTGGGGAAGAGTAGCTAGAAATCTGCTCTGCAAAGACTTCGGGCTATTGATCCCCAGCTGGCTGAACGTGAGCCACTGTGTGCCTAAGTGGCCAAGAAGACCAACAGCATTCTGGCCTGTATCAAGAATAGTGTGGCCAGCAGACCAGGAAAGCAACTGCTGCCCTGTACACAGTGCTAATGAGGCAACATCTTGAGTACTGTGTCAAATTTTGGAGCCCTCACTATGAGAAGGACATTGAGGTGCTGGAAAGGGTAGGGTCCAGAGAATGGCAATGAATCTGGTGAAGGGTCTGGAGAACAGGTCTTGTGAAGACTGGCAGAGGGAACTGGGGTTGTTTAGTCTGGAGAAAAGGAGGCTGAGGGGAGCCCTTTTAGGTCTTTACAATTCTCTGAAAGGAGGTTGGAACGAGGTGGATGTTGGTCTTTTCTCCCTAGTAACAAGTGACAGAACAAGAGAAAATGGCCTCAAGTTGCTCCAGGGGAGGTTTAGGTTGGGTATTAGAAGAAATTTTTTCCTGAAAGGGTTCCCAAACACAGAAATAGGCTGCTCATGGAGACTGCTGAATCCCTGTCATTGGAGGTGTTAAAGAGATGCACAGCTCTCTACAGGGATATGGTTTAGCACCAGACTTGGTAGAGTTAAGTAATGGTTGGACTTGATGATCTTAAAGATCTCTTCCACCCAAAACAATCCTATGATTCTATGAAAAGGACATTTCACACTTATCTAGTACTATGAACTTTACCAACATAAACCAAGCATTTTACCAGTGTCTGGAGAACAACTTCTCATGTTATCATAACACATTTAGGTATTCATTCACCTCATGAGATAAAACCTTCTGAGTTGGAATATCAAACTATAAAACCACATATGATTTCTGCAATTGAACAAGACCTGTTCTTTCACTCAGCAGTATCAGCTTTCTTTGTTCTTTCTCTGCAAGATTAAACTCTCTAAAATGGCACACAATAGACCTTTATCATTATACACAGTATTCAGACAAGAAAGGAATTTTTGTAATGCAAACATGAGAATAAACCTGAGGAGTAACACCACATCCCTGTAAGACAAAACGTCTCAAATTTCTCTCAAAGCCAGTTCAAAGCAGCACATGACAGAACTGCTTGGGCAGATGCACAATTCTTTATTAGTCTGCCCAACTGGTCTGCTGTTTTTAATTCCCAAAGAACAGCAGGTTGAGCTTAAAGTGCAAAGTAGCTGGTCTCTGCTAGAAAGCCTTATTCTCATCCAAACAGAATAGAAGTTATCACATGAACATGTGAAGTCCACAGAAGATGCATATGCAGAAAGACTTCCATTGCTACTAGAGAATTCAGAAGACATGTATTCATAACCTAAGAAATCTCTAAGACAGCAACATCTAACATGGCACAGCATCTTTGCATTGAAAGGCACTCAGGATGACCACTGCCTCTCAACACCCTGATTTAGTACAATTTGAGACTTTTTCAGAGAAATAAAATAAAATCTGTAAGTTTCCAGTCCTCATTCATGCATGCATAGCTTTTAAAGTACCTTCTATCTTCTTCCCTACGATCAGTTTATCTCACAATCGCAAGTCCTCAAAAAGCCTCACTCTAAGAGACTTACCATTAGGTGGCAAGCATTTCATATTAAATGCCTCAAAATACAGACATACAAACAAAACTGAGTCGTTCTGGCTTAGCAAGTTGTTGTCCATCAGCTATGACACCTGTATGATTTTTCCCTTTCTACGGTAAAACACAAGGCAAACCACTTAAACTCAACCCTCAGTGAAGGGATTCTACAATAATTAATCCCACTACCCAACTGGGACAAGCTAAGTGCCTAAAGTCAGACAGCGTAACAGTAGCCCATAAAGCTTACATATCAAACGTACTTCCACAAGTCAATCACAACCAGAGTACATAAGTTCTTAAACTGCAGCCTTCTGCCTTTTACAATCCATAACCACTGGGGTTTCATCTACCCAGTTATCCCACTTTTTTGTGCTTTAGGAAGTCCTAAGAAGCACTTCTGCATTGATGCCATTATAGATAGCTAAAAAGGAGCAAGATTTCAAGAAACTCTGTGTGGCTTCAAAACCAAGCAGCATTTCATATTGTTGGACATTTTTGAAACTCAGTCAACTCAGTTTGCACTCTACACACTGAAACAATACATACCTTTTCATAGAAATTACACAGCTTCAGAAGATAGGTCTAAAACCTCAAAGATTTGCAAGGACATCAACATTAGTACCAGCTTTTACAGATTCAAAGAATCAAAGAATCAAAGAATCATTTTGGTTGGAAAACATCTTTAAGAGCCCAACTTCAATCTAACTCTGACGAGTCTGGTGCTAAACAATGCCTGTCCCACCACATCTCTGCATTTTATAAACACCTTCAGGGATGAGGATTCAACCATCTCCCTGGGAAGCCTATTCCAGTCTTTGAGAACCCTTTCAGGGAAGAAGTTTCTTCTAATATCTAGCCTAAACCTCCCCTGGTACAACAACTTCACACTATTTTCTCTCATCCTATTACTAGGAGGAAGAGACTAGTACTCGCCCTATTTCAACCTCTTTCAGGAAGGTCTACACTCAGCCTTCTCTTGTCCAAGCTAAACAACATGGTTCCCTCCTATAGGTTCCAGCCTATTTGGATCCCTCTGTAGAGACTTCCTATCCTGAAACAGATCAACACTCCCAGCTTTCCAGTCATCTGCAAATTTATGTTGGGTGTGCTTAATCTTCTCATCCGTATCATTGAAAAAGATATTAAAGAGAATTAATTATAGCTCTCATTATAGCAAACATTAGCCATTTTTAACAAAAAATAACTCTCAGTAATACTGAACAATTTGATCAAAATATTTTCATTCCAAATTATAGTTTTTGAGAATAGTCAAAGAAACTGAGTCACCAAGGCTATGAAGTACTTAGGAGTTACATTCAGGTCTTGAAGTATTCCATGTGATCACAAAAACCACAGCCAGCTTCTCCAGTAAAATGGTACAATGTGTAGCTAAATACAAGCAGAAAGATACCTAGAAAAGCTTACTATTACATCAAATTACTAACAGCCATTTTCTATCTTTATGCCATGTCAATCATCAGTATTGACAGACTACAATAAATGAAAAGAATGAAGTAGCTGGAAATGTCAGAAGCTGTAACCTAAGGAAGAAATCCAAGGGACACTGACATAAGAGGAATGAAGATTAAACTTCCACAGGAGGAAATACTGTGTTTACTTTTCCTCCTAGATGTATGTTAGAAAAACCTAAATTAGTTCCATGACGAAGAACACCAAGCCATTCAATCTGTGTTTGAAGAAAACTGGTATCATCCATGCTACCAATGACCAACAATGTTTCTAACCAAACACATCAGAAGAGCGGGAACGATGCACGACAGGTGGGTTTGCAGAAGTCAGTGCTGCCAGAAATCCAGCAACATTCTTCTTTCAAACTGATTTTTGCAGAATTTTCCTGAGAACTTAGAGAATACGAGAAGTGTCCAAGAGTGTCAAAACACTTCAATTCTTTGTTGAGCATGGATAGCTACAAAAGAAACCCTCACCTCTGCGGCCACAACCCCTACAAGATGCCACTTCTCAGAAGAATTCAACTTCAGTGACTGTCTCTGACAAAATTCCTAATACCAAGTGCTCTGAAATACAGAAGTAAAACAAAGCTGGAGAAAAGTGTTTCAGTGTTCAGACATGATCCAGACACAGCTTGTGGAATACAATTCTAACAGGCACACCATATGAGTGGAATAACACCTGGTTATTGTGCAGAGAGCATTCCCAAAACTAAAATTCTAATTGATCTTTCAGAAGCACTAAACGTACACTAGTTCCCATCACATTCCCCAACAGGAATAAACAGAGACTAAAAACTTCCAAAAATACTACCCAGTCTTTTTCCTCACAGATGTGTGCTTAAAGTCTCCAGCCCTCTCAACTTCATCATACCGATTTATTCATACACTCGTCCATGGAGTTGCAAACATTTCCCAATGGAACAGTCACACATCCAGCCTGCTATATGGAATTCAACTTAATTTCACCAGGAGAAACAGGCTAGCCTTTCATCACACAAACCTTTCCTTCTGTTCTTAGGATGCTGCATCCTGCTACTCGCATTTCCCAACTGATCAGTTATTCTAACAAAAATCACTTTTTCCTCCAAACTTAGCCTTACTCCTGTTCCCAGAATAGTGAAAGTATTACTGTTTCTGCTTCATTTGTCCTCCCACTATCTGTCAGCCACAAGAGTGCATAATATTAGTTTTTAAAGTTCTAAAGTATTTAATAATTACTTACAGGTAGAGATTTAAATGTGTTTCATCCTAACTGCCATAGAAAAAAAAACAAAAACAAACAAACAAAAAAAAACCCCCAAAGCTTAAAACTCAAAAGATGAATGCCCCAAACCTTCCTAGCAGATTATTGGCAATTAATGAGACATGTTTCCTCATCAAATGCAACAAGAGCTAGATCTCCAAACGTTTAACAAACCCATCGTATTTTGAACATACTTTCTACCAAAAGAGTGGCAGGATTTAGGAATAATTAACAAAAGTAGAATTAACATTAACAAAACACTACTGCATACCTGGAAAGCCTGCTCAAAAATGCTGATTTACATTTCCATTTATATATCTTATAAAACAAATGTAAGCAACAAAAATATCCACAAAGTGGGTGATATGCTGTAAAGTGTAGCACTTTAAACGCAATTTTATTTAAACTAGAATTTAATCTTCAAAGAGCAGCTAAGTGTTGAATTTTTAGAAATTCATCAACTTATTAATGCCAATTAAATATCTCCCTGCGTTTTGCACAGACATTTTCTGATTTGCATCACTTCCCATTTGACAGACAATTTATTAGTTTGAACACTCAGTTGTCATAGTCTCTCCAAAATTTCACTGCCATGCAAATGCCTCACCTAGCATTAGTACGCTATTTTTTGCTCTACTGCACATAGAAACAAACTTCTAGAATAGTTCTGTGCAGGTTGTTTTAAGTTTACCATTTCTCCCTTCTTAGCCTACTTACTAGAGTTTTTGAAATCACATGAACAAGTGCTGACTTTCAACTCCATGGGTTTAATATGGCTTCCACTTCTTTCTCCCCACAAACTTAATCAGAAAGGCGCTTCTGCCAAGGTAACACTTCCACAACTAAGCAATTCAAACAAAATTGCAAACAGCAGCCTCTAAATTCATCTCTCTACAGCAGTACGATGCCCTTATATTCAGAAATGGAGAACAGAGAAATAGAAAGATGAGAAGCAGCCTCGATCCATAGAAGCTCAATATAAATATTGTGAAAACTTTCACCAAAGGCTCCAAACAGAAAGCAAGCAGGTATCTGAGTTACATCATCTCTATTTCACATCTTTCTAGGACTCAAGAGGACCAAGAGGTCCTCTCCCAAGAAGAATGCAAAACAATTCTTAGAAATGCACAGGCTGTTGAAAAACTTGGGAGGGACAACCATGCTTAATGATGGCCATGTCTTAAGGATTCTTTTAAGGCATAAGGGGGAAACAGGCCAGATGCCTATAGGAATACCTCACTAAATGAACACTAGGCAGACTGATTATGGCTAGATCTGTGTCTCTGAGCTACATTTCTAGTCACAGAACCCCAAACATGGACATAGAATGGGAGAAAATGGCCTCAAGTTGCACTAAGGGAGGTTTAGGTTGGATATTAAAAAAAATCTTCATCAAAAGGGGTCTCTAACATTGGAATAGGCTGCCCAGGGAGCTGGTCAAATCCCCATTCCTGTGGGTGTTTAAAAGATGCAGAGATGTGTTGCTGAGGGATGTGGTAGAGCACCAGACTTGGCAGAGCTAGGTAATGGTTTGACTCAATGCTCTTAAAGGTTTTCTAAATGAAACAATTTTATGATACAATGATTTAACCTAGTTTAACTGTATACTGTAGCAAAAACAAATAACCTCATCTCCTGTACCCCCATACTCCTACTTTGCACCTTTCATCAGATCTAGTTATCATACAATTATATAGGGAGCCAGATCAGCTTGCTGCTCTGACAGGTGAGAAAATAAAGAAAAAAGAGGGGAAAAGTGGTGGGATTTTTTTTTTGCATTGTATTATTTTTGC
This sequence comes from Tricholaema leucomelas, assembly GCA_013400475.1. Lineage (NCBI taxonomy): Eukaryota > Metazoa > Chordata > Aves > Piciformes > Lybiidae > Tricholaema lacrymosa > Tricholaema leucomelas. Next base: position 9,567 of record WAAF01000515.1, read on the forward strand.
ATTTGATAACTAGCTAACTCAGCTCAGGTAGTCATGAAATGGTTAGAATGCAAAGGATGCAACAGGAATGCTTCATTTGTGAGGGGACACCAGGACAATATCTTTCAGCATTTAAGTGAGGAAGCATTTTATTACATTTTCCAGTTAATACTGTAGTTGCAGAGCTGTAAAGACTTGGGTTTGCACTGCTATTCAAAATGAGTGGTCCTCTTCTGCTCCTAGTATTCACTCTCAATCTCCTCACAGAGCTCCTTCTTTTGTGCTAACAGCAACATTCATGTAGCTGTGAATTGAGTCAGATGAGGCAATTACTCTGAATTAATACCAAATCAGCAACACCTTTCTTTTTTTTTTTTTTTTTTACCTCAAAGCAATTTCTAGGTTTGGATTGTTACAAAGACCCAAGAAATAAAACCTGGAAGTAGTTTGATAATTGAGCAGACATCTGCCTATATCTACTAGGACACACATACCATGACAAGCAGGATATACTGAGCAAGACTTGTCAGAAACAGTAACAGAAGAGACAGAAATACAGCCTGTGATTAAGGATTTGATTTATTAATTCATTTACAGAGGAGTCTGTACTAATTCCTTCAGACCGTTTTACCTTTTCCCCTTAAAATCATCAATTTAGAAAGATATTCTAATAACCTAACGTGAACAAGAATGTCAAATTAATACAATATTCTGATAAATGAACACTATGTGATCCAAGGAATCTTGGTATCTCTCATAGAATCATGGAGTCATTTCACATGAAAAAGAGCTTTAAGATCATGACTAGTATTGAACAAATAGGAAAGCCCCTAAACACACACTGAAAACTGCACCATTTGAAAATGGCACCAGAGTTTGTATCGTTTCAAAGTCAATAGTTATGATAAACAAGTGTTCACAAGTGTAATGACCTTGGAAACTCAAGGTGTTAATGATCTAGGAATACTGTGAAAACACATTCCCAATGGAAAAGCAAATGTCATATTAACATATCAAAGACAGCACGAACCAGGTGTGAGAAAAATTAAGGACAAAAACGGCAAATTACCTATCTATAAAACAGAGATGTGATTGGACTAAACCAAAGTAGGGAAGAACTGATGGGTTAATTCGGATCTGAAATAAAAACTGTCTTCTCCCCTGCATTTTACCCTCTCCTGTAATGTTTATCTAATGTTTATCTCCTGTATGTTTATCTAATACACTTCAGCTGATGAAAGAAGTAGGGTCCTAACCCAGCCAAACACCTGTGAGCTCCAGTTACTCAGCAGCTGCCAGAGCTGAAGTAACAAAAATGTGAAAATACAGGAAACTGAAAAAAAAAAACCAAAACACCATGCTCTGTCACCAAAAGATATTCCCAGCCACATCTCCCTGTTGTTTGCACTTCAAGACAGCTTTGTAGCTCACACGCTGGCATTATGAGCCACCTCAACAAACCTGAATTGCAAGTACCTGCCCCAGGGACAAATGACTGGGAAACAAGGACGACAGAAGAAATCAAGGGCTCCCCATTTTGGAAACCAGGAAGTGTAAGTTTAGCAAGGCCTTCTGATGATATCTTCACCTAAACCCACTGCTCAGCACAGATCACACTTCAACAGCAAATATATACATCTGTTTACAATCCAGACATGGTGTTTTAGTTTCTGTGTGGCTGCAGGTGAGACCTCTTGTATCTCATTAGGATATTTGTACACCAGGACGTCTCAGAACATTTCTGGGTCAAATAAGCATTCTTTACAATGTTTTATAAGTCTAAATCACTCCCTACTAACAGAACACGCACTGTTCTGATAGGCCAGAGCCTACCAATACTGACAGCCTTAGAACTAACAAGTTCTGGAATCTCTCCACCCTCTGACCCTCAAATGAAGAAAATCATAAACATCGAACATTCCAATCCTAACACGCAAGTCCTAAATGTTACAGAACAAGAACTACATTGTATTTAAACCAACCTCTACTCTTAACAGCCAGTTTAAAAATGTCCAGTTTCTGTTCATTTTAAACAACAATTAAAAAATAACGAAGTTCAATTAGTAAGTGAATAAATAAAGACAAACTTGGGGAGAGGGGGAGAGCAGCAAGGATAATTGGAAAGGTCTTTCCCAAAGCCAAAAGAAATCCAGAGAAAGATCTAGAATGGCAGAGGGTTTTCCTTTCATCTGAGATGGGATTTTCCCTTCAAGGCCCAAAATCTACAGAATATCTTTAAAATGCGTAACTTATGCACATCTTCTCTCTCTGCTACCACACAGTATCTTTTCATCTCAGTAATTTTGCTCTTTTATTACTTAGACTGATAAATGGAGAAGCAACCCATGTGAGTTTTCCATTTCTAATGAAGACACATCCTTCAGATCTGCCTCTCATAGAAGATGTCTAGAATCACTTCTACATTGTCAGACACTTAAATAGCATCTGTTCTAATTGTCCTTTCCAATAACAGTTTGAAGCCTCTTCATGAGTAAAACATTTTCCTACACAAACAGGCACACAACAAAAAAATATATAAAAAGTGTTCTAGACCAAAAGATATGACCAAAAATTCTTAGCTTTCACAGAAATTAATGTAAAACTGTACATAAAACAAAGCTAGAGAAGGAAGAAAATATTTTTTCCCTGCACATCTGTAAGCTTTCATGCTGAGCCTGTCTCCTCTCCCCAGATTTAGGAAGTTAAAACTACACTACCATAGCTGGATGTATGCTCCATGTCCATATTATAATGAAAATGGAATAGTACAGTATTATTTCTCATCTCTTCTGGATGCAGAAGATTCCACCTAGTGTCAAAAAGATTTTAACTAATCAAGGCATTTGCTTAGTATGTTGCCTACTTAAGACACTCCCCACATCTGTAACTGTCTTCTTCAAAGTAAATGGCCCTCAGAATTGCACAGGCAGACAGTCCTTCCAAACAGAGCAGTCAAAGAAAAAACTCATGCAGTGCAAGCATTGTACCCACAGACAGCAGACCAAAACAAGCAGAAGGAACAGCTTCCACTATCAGCTTGTTTTGACCTTTGGAGGCAACACATTTAAGAGTGTAGTTATTCCACCACTGCTCTCTAGATAGTAAATACAGTCCTGAATTGATATATTTATATGCACTTACTCTGCACAAGCTGCAAAGCCCTCTGTGTCTTCTGTTCTGAAAGAAGCAGTTTCCCGATTTACAAAGAAACAAAAAGCACTGAAAGGCTCCTGATCTCATCACAAGCAAAACAATGGCAGAGATATGAAAGAGAAGTGTTTTTCCACCAGTGCCAGATACAGTCTCAAGTTGTGCTGGGGGAAGTCTAGGCTGGATGTTAGGAGGAAGTTCCTCGCAGAGAGCGTGAATGGCATTGGAATGGGCTGCCCAGGAAGGTGGTGGAGCCACCGTCCCTGGAGGTGTTCAAAAAAAAGCTTGGATGGGGCAATCAGTGCCATGGTCTAGTTGATTTGCACAGGGCTGGATGATCTTGGAGGTCTCTTCCAACCTGGTTGATTCTATGATTCTATGATACAAGAAAATCTCCAGTTCATTTACTTCTCTTCTCCAAAAATTTTTCTAAGAATCTCCTTTATATATTTGCAAGTTCTTTCACTTTCCAGCAACACACTCACAGAAATCCCATTATCAAACACCATTCTGTAACAGACTGTAATTTATATTCACTCTTAGACTCTGCCTCTAGCAATTTAAAAGGATTAAAATGTCTTAGAGGAAAAGGTTTAACTGTATGGTATGCATCTAGGAAGACCCAAGGGAAAGGGAAGAAATATGAACCTCTTCAGTAATCCCTGATTTGGACAAAACCAACAAATGATGGAAAAAATTGTTTACTTTGAGGGCAACAGCTCACTGAACAGGCTGCCCAGAAAAGTCATGCAGTCTCCTTCTCTGGAGATTTTCTACACCCACCTGGATGTGTTCCTGTACAACCTGTTCTAGGTAAACTTGCTTTAGCAGGTGGGTTGGACTAGATGATCTCCAGAGGTCCCCTTCCACCCCTACCATTCTATGACGCTGTTCTAAAGCTCCTCAGCTCCACTGGTGAGCAGGTAAGCCTCTTACACCAGGAGGTAAACTTCTCTTCTTTTGTTGAATTTGATTTCTGTAGGTATCACAGCTCACCCGCAGGATATGACCAATGCAGATGTCAACTGTAAAAAAGGAGGCTGGAACACAGCAACAACAGCAATGATCTGAACGGTTGAAACTGTCAAAATAGTATCACTTTGAGTATGAATTGTGTACACTAAGATTGTTTTTTTTCTTCCTGCATTTACAACTCTGTGGTCACTAAGCTAGTCCAGCTTCCAATTCAGGGAAAACAAGCTTATCAGACCAATTTATCTCCCACTCTTTCTCTCCTGTCCTACGCAGGTAACTCTTCTCTGTCAGGTAAGAAAAATTTGCAAATTTCTATAAAGACCCAGCTGCCAGCCTTTTTCAAGCATGACAAACAATTACAAGCATTAAGGCATGCAGTTTACATGTGAAGCATCCCTTTCACCTGCAGCCACAGACTCTGTTCACCTCCAAGCATCCACAAAGGGCATGCACTTTCAGAATCCTGCCTCACCTTTAGTCCCAAGCACGTAAGGAGGGATGCACAAAGAACCATTTCAGTCTTAGGCCAGAATGATCCTGGAAAGACTGACAGAAAAACAAAAGGAAGCAGGATATGAACATGCACATCTCAAAAACTTCCAGTCATTATTCATAAAACCATTGAATCATTTTGGCTGGAACAGACCTTTAAGAGTCCAACCATTAGAGTAGTTTCTTACTCTACCTTTCTATCTACACCTACATCACGACTCTAAGGTATAATTTCCCCTCACTGGCAGCTGGATAGTTCACACACCTGGAGTACTGTGGTGACCTGATGAAAGCTCTTTCAGAAGGAAAACAAAATGGAGTGGAACACACACATTCAGCTTTGCTTTGGAGTGCATAGCATTAGCCAAGAGACTAACTTGCAAACACAGTCATGACCATGCATTTGGATACTTCCCCCCAAACTCCATCAGGGTTGTCACACTTAGTGACACATTGGCCCTTGAGAGGCTGTGAAGGCTTCATCCTGGGAGATGGTCAAAACCTGACTGGATATACCCAGGCAATCTGGTCTAACCTCAGAGGTGGCTCTGCCTTTCAAATTGGGTGTTTTAAGCACAACATTGGCCCAGATGACTTTTAAAGGTCCCTTCAGTTTCAATTATTCTGTGATTCTCTACAGCATTCTCCTACAGTCTGCTTGGTATCTCAAACAGCTGCAAAAGTAGGATGCATGTTCCACAATGTACTACGTCACAGCTCAAACTAGACTTGTGGGTTCATTGGGAAGCATCCTTTCTTCCTTTTGCACAACCAAGATGATCTGACAAGTTTTTACAGTCTTTAATAAATAAGTGAAGTTCTTCATGCTTAAAGTGGAAAGTGCTTCTACAGTTTAACAGCTGGGGGGGATGGAACCACCACTTGATTCCCTGACAACAATGAAACTGGAAATCAAAGAAATTAAGTGAGGGGGGCTTTGGGAGTGACCAGGAGGTGGTGGCTGATGTGTAAATTTTGAAGCTTTTCTTTTTCAGATATAAGTAATGGAAAACTGGTCTTGTTTACAATCATTCATTCCATCCTCCCAGTGGAAGCCGCCATCTGACAACACAGTTCTTCATAAAAAGATGCAAAAAATGGAAAGGGGCACAACAGGTAGTCATCTTTAAGTCCCAAGTTGAGTTTTAATCTGGTTTTATGGAAGAATTAAGAGCTACTCCAAACCTTTAAAAAATTTCTAAGGTAAAACTACCAAAACTCTGTCTCACTGGGAAAAAGCAGAGGTGAATTTCAATCCATGCACATGAGAGCTAAATCTTTAATCCTGGACTCCAGGATATTTATGAACAGCATCTGAGTCAGGGAAACAGGGACACACATTAACACTAATAGGAGAACTTGATATGACTTCTTCTGTTACTAACAACTTCTTCTCTGAGGAGGAAATGGCATGATATACAAATGAAAGCCACTCCTTGATAATACACAGCAATAAAAAGAGAACAAAAGAGAACGAAAGAGAACGCAAACAAAAACAATTCCAGGACTGGAGTAAGCCATTTTCCAAAGCAGTTGAGAAGTACAATGACAAAGGGCCACACAGATACATACTCTCATGAAACAGGTCTGAAGGAGAACAAGGTAGAGTCACAACCTCTTTAGGTATTTAGACAATATAATAACTCCTTAGTCTCACTGCCAGGATACATATGTATGTATCTTGAATGTAAAAACATCCACAGACTACTATGCAAAGGCAAGAGTATTGGATTACCCAAGTAACTATCTCTGCCTCGCTCCCAGTTTTCTCTACTGCTTCCAAGATATGGTTAGCAAAGTGTTGATGCATCCTGCACAAGCCCTCTGTGAGTGCATATATGTTATTTACAAAGAATTCATGTGTACAGCATTACATTAAAGAACTACACTAAGAGAAAACTATTGAAACCATGAAGTTAAGCACATAAAGATTAGAAAAAGTCACACTTTCAGGTATGTCTGCAGCACTGATTTGCTACCCCACTCACATACTGCCTTCAGCTACACAAAGAAGCACTGGTTTTGCCCATGATACATAACTAATGTGCACAGGAGGCAGAGCATTCAATCAGCAAGCTGCTACTCAGTACTGGATTTTCAGTGTGTATTTCATAGACAGGCATACTGAAATCCTTGCTCCAAACACACCATTACTCATTTCTTCTTAAAACAATAAATAAAACTTATGTATTTATTTATTTATTTATTTATTGTTAATCTCTTTGAGATTCTAATTTATTTTTCCAACATGACAGGAAACGAGTGAGTATTCCACTGATTTCCAGTATGGGGAAAGGAAATACAGAGATTAAAGAAGGAATACTAGATGCCACATTTGGGAGATTATTTCTCAAGTGCTGATGTTTCCCTGATTATTTGTAGATGCAAGTACTCAAGACTTTCACAAAATCGATTCTAGCATCCAAAATTTGGGCACTCAGAAAATGGAAAAATCATGCAATTAAAGGCAATTTCTGAGCAGCCTGATTTAAATCACCAGATTAACACTCTTCTTCCACCAGTGTTCTGCTTCGATCATCACAGAATTCCTGTAAACACAAAGAAGGCATCAAATTTCCTCTCCTCCAGTATGGTACAAGTTCAATTTCCAGAATGAACACTTTCTACTGATGATAAAACAATTATATCACTTGATCAAATGCTGATGAAAAAGTAGCATTTGATCAAGTAATACAATTGTTTTATCTTAAAACAAATACACAATAAAGACAAAATTTTCATTTTGCCAGTGTGAAATTTTGGGGTGTTTGTGTTGCAACTCATAATAGCACTTCATCTTTATATTAACAGTTAATCAAAAGCAAACTTCATCACTTGGCACCTAAGTAGCAGGTGCATGACACTGGTGGAATAGTACACGAAGATTACAACAGTTTCATCTACCATACAGACCTTTGACACTTGAGCTGACAGCTAAGTATCAGCAGCACTGCAGCAGTAACACTTAAGGTAAAGGGGCTCCATTGTCAGTAAATATTATGTAAACAACAGGCTGAGGACCATTTCTTTGCAGGAAAGAAGAACTCTGTAAAGTTTGACTCCAATCCAAGCCAGCAATTACTGCATGCAGCTTGCTTTGTCCCTGTTTCTCACTCCCCACTGACCCCTTGTAGGGATTACACCTCTCCTCTTGTCCTTGCCTTCATTCACATGTTGTTATTGTTGGTGCCCATCCACAAGAAGGGTCGAAAGGAGGAACCAGAAAACTACAGACCTGTCAGCCTGACCTCAGTGCCAGGCAAGGTCATGGAAAAGGTCATCTTGAATGCCATCACAAAGCACCTACAGGATGGCCAAGGGATCAGGCCCAGTGAGCATCGGTTTAGGAAGGGCAGGTCCTGTCTCACCAACCTGATCTCCTTTTATGATCAGGTTACTGCCTGGTGAATGTGGGGAAGGCTGTGGATGTAGTCTACCTAGACTTCAGCAAAGCCTTTGACACTGTCTGTCACAACAAGCTCCTGGCCAAGCTGGCAGCTTTTGGTTTGGAGAGATTCACTCTGAAATCAGTCAAGAACTGGCTGGAAGGCTGAGTCCAGAGAGTGGTGGTGAATGGTGCCACACCCAGTTGGCAGCCAGTCACTAGTGGTGTTCCCCAAGGATCAGTGCTGGGCCCAGTCCCATTCAACATCTTTACTGATGATTTGGACGAGGGGATTGAGTCCAGCATCAGTAAGTTTGCAGATGACACCAAGATAGGAGCACGTGTGGATCTGTTGGAAGGTAGGAAAGCCCTGCAGAGGGACCTAGACAGGCTGGATGGGTGGGCAGAGGCCAGTGGGATGAGACTGAACAAGGCCAAGTGCAGGGTTCTGCACTTCAGCCACAACAACCCCAAGCAGCGCTGCAGGCTGGGGACGGAGTGGCTGGAGAGCAGCCAGGAAGAAAGGGACCTGCGGGTACTGGTAGATAGTAGCTGAAGATGAGCCAGCAGTGTACCCAGGTAGACAAGAGATCCAATGGCATCCTGGACTGTATCAGGAACAGTGTGCCCAGTACGTCGAGGGAGGTTATTCTTCCCCTGTACTCAACACTGGTCAGGCCACACCTTGAGTACTGTGTCCAGTTCTGTGCTCCTCAACTCAAGAGAGATGTTGAGGTGCTGGAACGTGTCCAGAGAAGGGCGACAAAGCTGGTGAGGGGCCTGGAACACAAACCCTATGAGGAGAGGCTGAGGGAGCTGGGGTTGTTTAGCCTGGCGAAGAGGAGGCTGACCTCATTGCTGTCTACAACTACCTGAAGGGAGGTTGTAGCCATGTGGGGGTTGGTCTCTTCTCCCAGACAACCAGCAACAGAACAAGGGGACACAGTCTCAAGCTGTGCCAGGGCAAGTATAGGCTGGATGTTAGGAGGAAGTTCTTGCCAGAGAGAGTGACTGGCATTGGAATGGGCTGCCCAGGGAGGTGGTGGAGCTGCCGTCCCTGGAGGTGTTCAAGAAAAGTCTGGATGAGGCACTTAGTGCCATGGTCTAGTTGACTGGATAGGGCTGGGTGATAGGTTGGACTGGATGATCTTGGAGGTCTCTTCCAACCTGGCTGGTTCTATGATTTTGCCTATTCATTTCCAAACGACGGACTTCTCCTAACTGAACAGCTTATACATCTCCGATTTTGAACACCACTCTTAACCACTAAGGTTTCCTGCCTTGCCTCAAATCTTGTTCTCCATTTGAGGTTCCTTGTTCAGTCTACATCTTTTTCCAAGGAAGCTTCAAAACATAAGCCATGTTCCCACTCATTTTTAGCTTCTGTTTCCTTCCTCAAGGCTGAAGTTTCTTACCTAGCAAGAGTTTCACTGCAGTCCCTTGCTGTTACTGTTTCTCGTTCCAGCATTCTTCTTGTATGTGCTACACTTGAGTTGAGAAATCTGCTCCATTCAGGTATTTGTCAGTGAGAAGAGGTGTAACCAACACAAGATAAAATCCTCATTTTAATTTGTGTGCTCAGATCAAGCCGTAGGCAATACTAAAACAGACAAGGCCACGACACTCCAACATTTTTGGCATAATGCAGGAGTTTCAAATGTTTCAGCTGCGAAGCTTAAACCAGCAAATTAAATTAGAAATGCTGATCTTAGTGCATAGAAGTAAGCAGTTGCCAATCTAGACATAGACTAAGTCTTCTACTTGCTGTGATGTCTTTGACAAATTTTAACTTTCCTACAGATTGTTGCTGCATTCATAACCTAAGATGCCCGATAGACTGTTTTTTTAATGGTTAATAATTTGGTTTGAATTTATGTCTACTTCACAGATATAATAAGCAGAAGCCACTTCAGACAAATTGAGCTCCAAGTAATTGGTTTTTTTCCTCAAGTGCCCTCCTTCTACTGAATTAACATCAAAATTCCAAAACTCCCTCATGAAGACATTTAAGAATTCAGCCCTCTCATCAGAGATAATGTCAACAAATAAGCACTAATTAAAAGCAGTAACAAACTGCTTCATAAGAGAAAGTTTTGGCCCACTGTAATGATGGGTGATGAGACCCACAATATCAAAAAATACCTCCTACAATGTTCTATCAGATTCAGCATGTTGCTTAAAAACAGACTCGGTACTAAATGCGAAGATTTCCTCACCCAAACTAAGCAAAGTACCAGTTTCGTATCAGTGCCAGAACAATAGATTAAACCACGTTTCAGACGTAAAGTGGCACTGTTTCAGACACTGAATGACTGGAAAGATGCTGAGTACAGAAAAAAGATCTGGGGGTCTTGATAAACAAAAGGAACATGAGCCAGCAGTGTGCTCAAGTGGCAAAGAAGGCCAACAGAATCTTGGCCTATATCAGGAATAGTGTGGCCAGGGAAGTGATTTTCCCCCTGGAGGACTCAGGTCTTGTGAAGAGCAGCTGAGAGCACTGTGGCTGTTTGATCAGGGGAAGAGGAGGAGGACGAGGAGACACAGTCTCGCTCTCTACCGACTCCCTGAAAGGAAGTTGTAATGAGGCAGTGAGGTGCACATTGATCTCTTCTCCCTACTAACAAGTGACAGGATGAGAGGAAATGGCCTCAAGGTGTACATGGGGAGGTTTAGACTGGATATTGAAAGAAGCTTCTTCCCTGAAAGGGTTCTTGAAGACTGGAACATGCTCCACTCCAGCAAATCCCTATCCCTGGAGATGTTTCAGAGATGCAGAGATATGATGCTGAGGGACATGGTTTAGCACCAGACTTGGTAGCGTTAGATACTGATTGAACTCAATGATCTTAAAGGCCTTTTCTAAATTAAATGATTCTACAATTCTGTAAGACTACTATGGTTCTGTAAGCAAGTAATATGCTCTTCTTACTGGAAAGCAGAGAAGAGAGCATTACAGATTAGGGCATCTCATTCATTTATCATCACAGTGTCTGAAATGACACTTTTAAATAAATCCTGACTTTCACAGGAGGTAAACAATGTCAGTACATCAGCCATTTCCATTTATGTCACCTATTCAGATGTGAAAGCATAAAACCAGCAAATTAAATTAGAAATGCTGATCTTAGTGCATAGAAGTAAGCAGTTGCCAATCTAGACATAGACTAAGTCTTCTACTTGCTGTGATGTCTTTGACAAATTTTAACTTTCCTACAGATTGTTGCTGCATTCATAACCATAGCAAACCATTGCACTCATACTACAAGAACATGTGCAGACTTGAACACCTCTCCTATAAAGAAAGACAGAGAGCTAAGACTGTTTAGTGTTGAGAAGGATCAGGGGATCTTATCAGTGTCTATAAATATCTGAGGGGTGAGTGTCAAGATGAACGTGACAGTTTCTTTTCAGTGGTGCCCAGTGACAGGACAAGGAACAACGGGTATGACCTGAAACACAGAAGGTTCTACCTTAACATGAACAAAAACTTCTACACAGTGAGGGTGATGGAGCACCAGAATAGGCTGCCCAGAGAATCACAGAATCAGCCAAGTTGAAGAGACCTCTGAGTTCATTCAGTCCAACCTAGCACCCAGCCCTATCCAATTAACCAGACCATGGCACTAAGCGCCCCATCCAGGCTGTGCTTCAACACCTCCAGGGACGGCAGCTCCACCACCTCCCTGGGCAGCCCATTCCAATGCCAATCACTCTCTCTGCCAACAACTTCTTCCTAACATCCAGCCTAGACCTCCCCCAGCACAACTTGAAACTGTGTCCCCTTGTTCTGCTGCTATTTTCCTCAGAGAAGAGACCAACCCCCACATGGCTACAACCTCCCTTCAGGTAGTTGTAGACAGCAGTGAGGTCAGCCTCCTCTTCTCCAGGCTAAACAACCCCAGCTCCCTCAGCCTCTCCTTACAGGGCTGTGCTCCAGGCCCCCTCACCAATTTCATCGCCCTTCTCTGGACACGTTTCACTATCTCAGCATCTCTCTTGAATTAAGGAGCCTAGAACTGGACACAGTAGTCAAGGTGTAGCCTGATCAGTGCCGTGTACAGGGGCAGAATAACCTCCCTTGTCCTACTGGCCACATTGTTCCTGATACAGTCCAGGATGCCATTGGCTCTCTTGGCCACCTGGGCACACTGCTGGCTCACGTGCAGCTACTATCTACAAGCACCCTCAGGTCACTTTCTTCCTGGCTGCTCTCCAGCATGTCCCCAGTCTATAGTGATGCTTGGGGTTGTGTGTCCAGCCATGAAGCCTCGTTCTTTCAAAACTCAGCTGCATACATTCCTGTACTACCTGCCCTAGGTAATCCTCCTTTACCACAAGGGATCTCTAGAGGTCCCTGCCAAATCCTAACATTCTGTGATTATGAAGGATTTAGTTTTTATTTTTAAAACACATTAAAATGTTCAGAGTATCTGGGGACTACTGAGTAAAAAAAAAGTTGGGAAAAAAAGATCCATGATCTCATCCAAAACCTACTACTAGTAGGTCAGACTGTCCTGTACTGAAACAATATATAAATTTGCATTTCATCACGATATATGGTACTGTCATCTCATAAAATACTTTTTGAACAGAGCAAAAACAAACTACTTGAACCTATTAAAAGCCATTATTTCCTTGAGGGTCAAATTTAATTAATTCTAATTTATTGAAGTAATGTTTCTACCAAAAATTCAATCTCGAGATGATTCTCTATTGTGTGGTATAAGTGGCTTCAAGATCTAATTGAAAAATTAAGCCTGTCATTTTCATAAGGGTGGGGGAAAGTAGGAGAATCAATTCATTAATTCAAGACCTCCATGGTATTTCAGTGACATTACATTACAACTACTACTGTTATTTACTGTGTTGGTGCAATCCACTCTCCTTGCTCAGCTAAAAAATCCAGGAGAAAACACTGATAGTTTTTTTACCACACCAAAATGTGTTCTTCCACTATGCTAGTACTGGGTGTGTTCACTTACACAATATTGCTGCATATATCACACAACATGGCTTGTCTGAAATGCATAGAACTGCATTGAAAACACAGTGTTAGACTGGATTATTTATATTGGATTACTTTTGTACTTTAGCCCTGAAAAGTGCACATTCCTCTTCCCTCTTGTGCTAGTTTGAGCCTAGCTA
>WAAF01000522.1:0-64415 GCA_013400475.1 Tricholaema leucomelas
GGTTCGACTGGATGATCTTGGAGGTCTCTTTACAGCATGGCACATATTTACAGGTAGATATACACAATATGTGCAGATATTTACAATTATATACAAGTTAGAAGTAATACAGAAATTCAAAACCCCTCCTGATCAGCAAGACCGCCCAGGAGGGCTCCTAACTAACCCCTGCTTTCCACCCCTCCCTTATTTCAGAAAGCTTATGTGATTAATCTTTGCAAGGAAAGCAGGGGTGAGATGCCAAAAGCCAACAAGAGTGAAAAGGAGAATGATTAGACCAGAATACACAGATTCAGGCAGAGACAATTAATCAGCAAGCAGCAAGCCACAGAATGAGGCACTCTGTTATTGTTTTGTGTTTCCGTATCTCTCAGCAATCCAATGGGTAATATAGAAATCACTATTTTTTTCTCTTTCACAGCCAGTGATCTAATTTCTTTCATTATAATATTCCAATTAGCCTCAAACCAGCACAGCAGACTTCATGCTATGCCCGAAGAGCTATGTAGTAGATTCTGATCAGTCGCCTGGAGCAGAAGAAATTTAAACAGTATGGCAAGTCTACATAGATAGCTGGACAACTAATGCTGGTCCTAGACCTGGTGGATTAATTTATGCACCCCCTGACTTAAAAGCGACCACCTAAGAGCTGATTTTTCTGGAGGCAAAAACTGACAGAGTTGTAAACAGCTTCAGGTATCTAACAGATCTAAGCTGTCCCATTATCTTTCCCTTATCACTAGATGTTCCACATCCTCAGGATGCTCTAAGTGCTTCAAATACTGTATAGCAGATGGTCTCATCTGCTTCCTAGCTTGTCTGAATCCTAGTTCCATTAAAGCAGACACAGTGAAAATAAACCAGCAAGTTTTGTAGTTGCTGAAATGCACTATAGCAATGCAATAGCAACGAAGAGGTTTGGTGCTCTGAAAGGCAGGTGGTGGTTGTTTTTCTACAAAGCACAATTACCCCATGCACAAGATGTTCACTACTGCCATAGATGCATACAAGTACAGCTGTTTGCCTATAACTCTCACAAGTGAACTGCTTTGATAATTAGGTTATGCAAATGCATGTAACTTTTAAGGACTTTTACAATGTAGTCTTCATTGTCTACATTTAAGGGATTCTGCTTTGGAGAATTGTATCAGTTTCTCATTCACTTTCTAAACTTGTTGATCCTGGTTCTTTCTTCATAATGCAAACCAGATTTCACATTAAGTGTCAGACTTAGTTTATGAGTTCACAGGAGAAAACGTCTATCCCTCCTCTTTCTCCCCGCTCCCTAATTCTTTGCAGAATTTTGCTAAAGGTCAGAGTTGGGCTTCTTAGAACGTCAAAGATTATCATTCTCATGGTATGAATCCTCTCAGTGCTGTCAGTACACATAGCAATGTCTGGAATACGAGATCATAGTATTGTACATAGTATGCAGATCATAGTAATTGTACATAGCTTTTTATCTAGGGGAGATGACATCAAGATTGTTAGTTGTTGAGCACGGGCACTATCTTTGTAAATTCATTTGCTGTGCTGATCATGTTTTGCTGACAGTTCTGACTTGTACTGTAATAGAAATTTAAAACCTAATTTTGCCTTTTGCCTGCTGCTACTCCTACTTTAGAGCCATTTCATGTACAGTTTTAAATGTGCATGTTTACAGTATAATACATGACCTCAGAAGAAAAATAACAATTGTAACACAAAATGTTGTGTATCCCAGCACAGGCCTGAAGTTTCTGCTTAGACTGTTATATTTCAGAGGCAGCAGTAAATCACAGTATCACAGTATCACAGTATCACCAAGGTTGGAAGAGATCTCACAGATCATCAAGTCCAACCCTTTACCACAGAGCTCAAGGCTAGACCATGGCACCAAGTGCCACGTCCAACCTTGTCTTGAACAGCTCCAGGG
Organism: Tricholaema leucomelas; assembly: GCA_013400475.1. Classification (NCBI taxonomy): domain Eukaryota; kingdom Metazoa; phylum Chordata; class Aves; order Piciformes; family Lybiidae; genus Tricholaema lacrymosa; species Tricholaema leucomelas. Next base: position 1,916 of record WAAF01000522.1, read on the forward strand.
ACGGCGACTCCACCACCTCCCTGGGCAGCCCATTCCAGTGGCCAATGACTCTCTCAGTGAAGAACTTTCTCCTCACCTCGAGCCTAAACTTCCCCCGGCGCAGCCTGAGGCTGTGCCCTCTCGTTCTNTTCCTGATGCAGGCCAGGATGCCACTGGCTCTCTTGGCCACCTGGGCACACTGCTGGCTCATGTTCAGGCAGGTATCAATCAGCACCCCCTGATCCCTCTCTGTCTGGCTGCTCTCCAGCCACTCTGACCCAAGCCTGTATCTCTGCATGGGGTTGTTGTGGCCAAAGTGCAGCACCCTGCACTTGGAGCTATTACACTGTTGCAGAGGTGACTTCGATAATGAAACGTCTGAGGCTGGAAAAAGCCTCACTTCTCTGAAAGCTTTCTTCTCCTCTGTACATCTCCATCTGCAACTACACAGATATACTTCTGATCTTATATGTCTTTAGCTGGAAGCAGCATTTGTGCTAGACGGGGAAAAAATTCAACAGTAATGATCTAGGATGAAGAATTCAGTATGTTTTCCAGCAATCCTCCCCAAATCCCAGAGAGATTTTTTAACATCCCACTCAATGCCGGCAGAGTTCAGAAACCTGGCATTTTGTTTGGGTTTAATGTAGGAAAACCATGAAACATTGAAAAAAATCCTAATGAAAATTTAATATTACATTTAAGGAAACTTTATTTATAGCTCTGAGCTGAATTACTGCATGTGGGAAAGAAACAAGAGGCATCTAGAAAGGCTGAATTGACCATACAAGAAAAAGACAATCACTTTAAACCTGCTGTTAAAAAAAATAAGGTTTTGTTCTACTTTTCCTCATCTATCTTAATTTCCAAATCCAACCTCCCATTTTTTTTAATCTAACCATAGTAACACTTTCTGTGAAACAATGATAAAGGCTATGGTATTGACACTGTGAATACTATGAAACTCAGATGGGATTTGAAATTCCTATCCTATTTCAGTGCTGGGGGAGACAGTTCCCCTTGCTGTTGCATGAGCTATTAATTGGAAACGGTTTGGTCCTGTCCTTTCCTGGCACTACATTAAACACCGTTCTAAATTAAAATTCCAAGCAGGGGCTACAAGGTAAATAGTCTTTCAACTGATCTAACCAATTCAGCTAATGTAAGACTAATGCCTACCCATTTGAGTGACTGTCAACATCTCTCTCAGACTTCACATCCACCAGTCTGTTGAAGACTTGGTCCTGTATGTATAGCTAGACTGTCTTTACCAAAAATGCATTTGCTTTCCCAGAACTCTTGCTGTCTGCTGCCTACTTAGAATCAAATAAGAGTTTCCTCACATTGAGGTGGAACCTCTTGTGTTCTAGCTTGTAGTTGTTGTTGCTTGTCCTATCACTGGCACCACCAAAAAGAGATTACACCTTCTTCTTGACATCCACCCCACAGATATTTATAGATGATGATAAGATCCCCTCTCAGCCTTCTCTTCTTAAGACTAAACAGCCACAGGTCTCTCAGTCTCTCTCCATAGGAGAGATGTTCCAGTCTTGCAATCATTCTCATAGCTCTCTGTTGGACTCTCTCCAGCAAGGTGATTCCTGTCTCTTGAACTGGGAAGCCCAGAAGTGGATACAACATTCCAGATGTGGTCTCTCGAGGGTAGAGGGTAGAATAACCTTGCTAGACCTGCTGGACACACTTAATGCACCCCACTGGCCCTCTTGGCCACAAGGTCACATTGCTGTCCCATGGATAACTGCTGTCCACTAGGACTCCAATATCTTTAATGATGATCTAGACCAGGAGATTCTTCTCCCAGGCAACGAGCAACAGAACAAGAGGACACAGTCTCAAGTTGTGCCAGGGAGGTATAGTCTGGATGTTAAGAGGAAGTTCTTCACAGAGAGAGTGATTTGCCATTGGAATGGGCTGCCCAGGGAGGTGGTGGAGTCACCGTCCCTGGGGGTGTTCAGGAAAAGACTGGATGAGGCACTTAGTGCCATNAGGCTGCATAGGAGGAGGCTCAGGGGTGACCTCATTGCTGTCTACAACTACCTGAAGTGAGGCTGTAGCCAGGTGGGGGTTGGTCTCTTCTGCCAGGCAACCAGCAACAGAACAAGGGGACACAGCCTCAAGTTGTGCCAGGAGAGGTCTAGGCTGGGTGTTAGGAGGAAGTTCTTCCCAGAGAGAGTGATTTGCCATTGGAATGGGCTGCCCAGGGAGGTGGTGGAGTCACCGTCCCTGGGGGTGTTCAGGAAAAGACTGGATGAGGCACTTAGTGCCATGGTCTAGTTGACTGGATAGGGCTGGGTGCTAGGTTGGACTGGATGATCTTGGAGGTCTCTTCCAACCTGTTTTGATTCTGTGATTCTATGATTCCAAGGTCTCCATCAAGCTGCTTTCCAGCAGGATAACCCCTAGTCTGTACTGGTGCCTGTTGTTATTCCTTCCCCCATGCAAGAATCTGCACTTGTCCTTACTGAACTTCAGGAGGTTTCCCTTCACCCAACACTCCGGACTGTTCGCATCTCATTGGATGGCAGCACAGACCGATGGGGTGTCAGCCAGCCCCTCACCCTTTCCCCCCCAGTTTTGTATCACCAGCCAGCTTGCTGAGGCTACACCCTCATCCAGGTTATTGATGAAGATACAGAACAAAACTGGACCCAGTACTGATCCCTGAGAAACACTACGGTCCACAGGCTTCCAACGGGACTTTGTGCCACTGATCACAGCTCACTGAACTCTGTTGTTTAGCCAGTTTCCAATCCACCTCACAGTGCAGTCATCTAATCTACTGTTCTCAAGTTTCCCTATGACAATGTTATGTGAAACAGAATGAAAAGCCTTGCTGAAGTCAAGGTAGATTATATCACTGCTCCCCCTTCATCTACCCATTTGGCCATGTCTTCATAGAAGGCTATTAGATTAGTGAAGCAAGAAGTCCCCTTAGTGAATCCATGCTAGTTACTCTTGATAACCCTCTTATCTTTCATGTGGTTAGAGATGGCCTCCAGAATGAGCTGCTCCATCGCTCTTCCAGGTATACAAGTGAGGCTGACCACTCTGTAGTTGCCTGGGTCTTCCTTCTTGCCATTTTTGAAGACTGGAGTGACACTGGCCCTCCTGCAGTCCTCAGACATCTACCCTGTACTCCATGATTTGAGAGGAGAGACTGACACGCACCTAGCTGATCTCTAGTTGTAGAGAGCAGTAAGGTCTTGCCTCAGCTTCCTTTTCTCTAGGCTAAAAAATGCCATGTTCTTTTAGTTGCTCCTCAGAGGACTTTTTTCTAGATCCTTCACAATCTTTGTGTCTCTCCTCTGGACATGCTCCAGCATCACAGTGTTTTTCTTGTAGAGAGGGGCCTGGATCTGAACACAGTACTTGAGGTGTGACCTCATCAATGCTGAGTACAGGGGACAATCAATTCCCCTAATCCTGCTGGACACACTATTTCTGATACAGGCCAGCATGCTGTTTGCTTTCTTGGCCACCTGGGCACACTGCTAGCTCACATCAGCTGGCTGTTGACCAAGGCTCCCAGTTCCTTTTCTGTTTTGCAGCTTTCCAGCCACTGTTCCTCAAGTACGTAGCATTTTACGGGGTTGCTGTCACCCAAGTCTAGGACAGAATCCCAAAATGACAGAATCTTAGAGGTTGGACGGGACTTCTAGAGATCATTGAGCCGCCCCCCCCTGCCAAGGCAGGAACACCTAAGGTAGTTTGCACAGGAACACATCCAGCCAGGTTTTGAAAGTCTCCAGAGAAGGAGACTCTACAACCTCTCTGGGCAGCCTGTTCCAGTGTTTCATTACCCTCACTATAGAGAAGTTTCTCCTCATGTTGATATGAAACTTTATGTGCTTCAGTTTGTAGCCATTGCTCCTTGTCTTATTGCTATGGACTACCTAAAAGAGACTGGCATCATCCACTTGACACCCACCCCTCAGATATTTGTACATGTTGATAAGATCTCCACTCAGTCTTCTCCAGACTTGGCACTTGGCCTTGCTGAATGTCATGCCATTGTTCTCAGCCCATCAAGTCAACCTGTTCAGAACCCTCTATAGAGCTTATCTACACTTAAGTTGTTCAGCAGTCTCATTCAATTTGGCATCATCTGCAAACTTACGTGGGTGCTCTTAATCCCCTCATCTAGGTCACTGATGGAAGATATTAAACAGAAGTGGCACCGATATTCAGCCCTGGGGAAGATTGCCTGTAATCAGCCACCAACTATATTTAACTCCATTCATCATAACTCTTTGGGCCTGGCTATATAAACAGTTTTTTATCCAACTAAGAGTACCCCTGTTCAAGCCATGAGCAGACAGTTTCTTCAGGACAATGCCATAAGAAGTAGTGTCAAAAGCTTTACTACAGTCAGATTACACAACATCCACATCCTTCCCTCATCTACTAAGTGCATCATCTTGTCTGTAGGAGACCAGGTTAGTGAAACAGGAAAGGTCCTTCCCATACCCATGATGACTGGGACTGAACACATGGTTGTCCTGCATGTGCTATGTGATGGTACTCAGGATAAGACTGTCCTACTCTATAATCTTTCCTGGTACTGAGGTCAAATGGTAGTTCCCTGGATCTTCCTTCTGGCTCTTCTTGTAGATTGGCATCACATTTGCAAACCTCCGGTCTGCTGAGACCTCTGTGGTTAGCCAGGACTGCTTATAAGTATTCAAAATTACTTGGTGAACACTTCTGCCAGTTTCTATCCTTGGATGGATCTTAACCAGTGCTATAGACTTATATGTGTCTAAGTGATATATGAGACTCCCACCATGAAATCTGCCTTGTTGGCATTTCCCTTCAGTCTTACGCATAGATACTTGACCTTTTCATCACCATCATCAAGCTACAGACAGTAAAAACACTCCTGAACATATAAGGCTACCCTAACGCCCTGCCTTCTCTGCCCATGCCTTCTGAACAGTTTGTAACCATCCACTGCAGCATGCCAGTTCCAGGAATCATCCCACCATGACTGTAACCATATCACTTTTCCAGATGAACAGTGGTTTCCAGCTGCTCCTGTTTGTTATCTCTGCTTTGTGCACGTGCATTGGTGTAGGTGTACTTCTGTTGGGCTATACATCTGTCATGGATTGAGTTGAACCCGCTGCTGTTATTCATACCATGCTGCAGTCAAGACAGCTCCAAAAAACAAAACAAAAGTGCTAACTGGAGCAAAGTATTACAGGGCTTGAAACTCAGATTTTAACACGGGAGGCTTCCTGTTCTGGTTGCTGGTTCTGGGTTCTTGGGTGTTGGCTCTTTTCTGCAGGCATGGCAGCAGAGTGGGTGGGAGTTACAGAGCTTCTGGTTTTGGTTTTCTGGTTCATGCTGCTGTTTTTTTTTTCCCTGTGTAATTTCACTGAACTTCTTCTGCAAATAGACTAAGACATGGTAATCATGCATTGTGTTATTAGCTTAATTAGGTTATTAGCTAAAGTAATTATGCATTGTGCTTATGATATCTTATGTTATATTAAATGGTTATCTCTTTATCTCAAGCCTGAGTTTTGTGTGTTACCTTTCCCCTCACTTTTGTGTTGAGGGAGCAGGGAGTTCAGCCCTTGCACTAAACCATTATGTTCCAAACACTACAAGATCAATGTCCACTTTTTCTGAGGGGATGATCCCTAATTCCTATGTGTCAGTTCTAAGGTGCTTCCATAATTTCCAAAACATCAACAATCCTTGCATCTTTGTTGCCATGTGGATCTCCTCTACCCTCTGCCTCCACTGAGACAGCTAAGGTGCTGTGTGCATTAGTACAGGGACATGTCAAATGTGTTCCAGTGTACTCAGTACATTGTAGAGCAGACCTGTCCCTCAAACACTGGCATGCTGCCTCCAGGTTTATCTCTACTGAGCCTGGGTTTATCGCTTTTCCCCTTCAAATCTAGTGTAAAGCTCTTTCAATGCTCTGCTAACTTCTGCACAGAGATCTTTTTCCCCTTTTGAGACAGGTCTACTCTGTCTGTTGCCAGCAGGCCTGGTGCTATATAGACTGACCCATGATCAAAAAATTAACCATTTTGCTGGTGATGACAGGCTTGGAGACAGGTATTCCTATTTTTGACCCTCATCATTCCCTGCAACTGGAAGGATAGAAGAAAACATTTCTTGTGCTCTTGATCCCTTAACAAGTTAGTTGTTCTAGGGCCCTGATAACTGTTTGGAATGCTCTTGGATGTCTTATTCAGACTTCATTGCTGCCTATATGAAAAACCTAACTTACTGTTTCATGTGGGTCACAAAAAGGTATGTTATATGCCTGTTCCTCAATAAATGTAATTCCCATAACATTAAAACTGTGTAACATTAATATCTGGTAAATAGTACTCCAGGTGTGAGATTCTTCTGATGATGTTGTCATGACAGCCTTCTTCAAAGACTAATGTCTTTGGATGGAAAATGTGGCTTAAGGAGATTCCCTGGTTACTGCAGAACTGCAGAAATAGCTGTGTCATGACTTAGCAATGAAGCCATAAGCCTGCTGAGAAGAGCAGGTGGCCAGAGTACAGGGCACTAGGGGTATTGTTGGTGAGGCACCACTGCCTTGAGCCAACACAACATTGGGAGAGTGAAAGAAGCCAAATCTGAGAGAGCTTGCATTTGCCAATGTTTGACAAGACAAACAAAAAGCTTACAACAGCTTTCTGCATTGTCTGCATGAAAATATCAGCTTAATGATTCAAGCAGTACACAAACTATTGGATATTACAAGAGTGAAACTCACAAGGTTGTGTTTCGCTTAGTCCATGAACCGTATGAACAGGCACTGGAGGTGAAAATGAGCTGATATTGCCTGCTAACCGCAAGTGAAAATGCCAGCTAACATCCGTAAGACTGGAAGGTCTTTTGCAGCTTTGACTGACTGATGTAACCATTCAGAAGCACTTGCTGCTTTTGAAAAGTCCTATGCTAGCTTCTGGTAATGATTAAATACCCACACTTCTAGAGTTACCTAAAGAGTGTTTAAACAGAGTGTTTAGGAGTAATTTACTTGTCTTCCCTGATATGTACACATTGTTGCAAAGAGTCTCTTGCTTCTGCCTGGTTGCTGGTCACTCTACTGCAACTTAAACCTGGCCGTCTGCTAACAACGAGAATCACCAGTGGATAATCACCAGTTTTACTAAATACTGTAGCTAAGTAGTTAAAGAGCATAAAACATTAAGTGATCAATTTCCTCCACTGGGAGTAGCAGATCTTTTATCTAACCTAATGGGATGCAACATTGTCTGTTATTTTCTGGCAAATGAGATGACTTATCAGTTTCTGTAGGAAGAACCCCTCTACTGGGACTACGAATAGCCTGAAAATGAAAAATGTGTCCATAATTATCTTTCAACAATGCTCTGTTTCCCTATAGTGACATGTTACTGTCTACACTCTGGATCCAGGAAGAGTGAAGGAAGTTCTCTAAAAACATCCAAGGTCCCTGCAAATTACTAGTAGTTCTTTACTCTAAATGGTTTGTTTTCCCAAAGACAGTGTTTGACAGTATTTGGAGCTCCAATTACAGATAAACAACTGTTCATATGATCTGATCATTGTTCCTAAAACTGCAGTGTTTCATTATGTGTCTTTCAGCCTAGAGACAAGTCAGCATTAACACAGCATATCTTTTTTATGAATGCAGTTGCATGCTTTGCTGTTGACCAAGCAACTGACAAGGAGCCTTTGCATACCAATCTGCCATAGCAAAATCAGATCAACATTTTTTGTATCTTCAGATGCAAAACCCAGATGTTCTATAGTAGTTTTCCATAAAATCAGTTAATTAACTGCTTTAATTATTAAAAAATATCTCTAATTTTGAAATTAAACCTAGCATAAAATCTCTTTCACCTACTGAGAAACTGCATCATACAGCTGATTAACTAGATAATACTCCAAAGTGAGTATTTAAGTCTTTTTCTTTGTTTTGGGACTACCAGATAAGAAGTGCCTGGGGAAAGACACATCCTAGCTGACAACAAAAGAATAATAAAAAAATAATAATAAAAAAAGAAAAACCTCCTTGCTCACTCCCAAATTACATCTATTACATTCATTTAACAAATTTGGTTTACTTGCCAGAAAATTAAACAAGTAACAGGCACTGCTTTAGCAAATTACCAGCTGGGTTTTTTTTTTTTTTTTAAATGAGTTGATACTTCTCTTTACTAATGTGCGACTAAAAATAAATTAAAGTCTTGCAATAGCAACATATGTGAGCTGCTTCTGTGTGTTTGTCAATGGCACATCACTGCCAGAGACTACAGTGAGGGACAGGGTTGTCATGCAGCCTAGCAAAACAGTCCCCTGAAAAAGGCATGCTGACCCACTTTCAACTACCAGTTTTTGCTGACCCTTTCTTGAGAGGTTCTTCCAAGTTTTTGCTGTTTTCTCCTCTTCTCATTTCTAAAACAGCAGGTCTGTCTCTCTCTTTCTCCTTGTTTTCTTCCCTTCTCAGTATGTATAGGTAGATTGCTTCTTGTGATTGTCTTTGCTTTAGTTAATTTAAAAGAAAAATTTAAACCTTCCACTGCCTCCCATTAAGAACACTCTTTGGAAGAAACAGGGACTTGCCATCAGAAAAATTATGACATGATTCTTAAGGAACTTGGTCTGATCAGAATAATTCATCTATGAATAAACATACTTTAAGTGTTACTCCTGGCAACAGTGAAGGATAATAGTGTAACACTATACTAAATATTGCCACATGCAATAGTGAAAAAAAAAAACCTGTTTCAGTCCTGCCAGCAGTGGTGTGCAAACCTCCTTTTGAATTCAGGTTTGGATGTTGTGATTTAATCTAAATCTTTTGCTTCTCCAACTTCCAAAATCAACAAAGCTTTAAAGAGAGCTGCATTTTTATTGGAAACATTTGCTCAATGTAAGTTGCCAAAATAATTTAGTTAAAACTAGTGTTTTTGTTTGGGTTAAGGTTGATTCCTGAGCTTCACAGAGATTGAGGCACTTAGTTTGTCTTCCTCTTTTTCAGTTCTACCATGGAGAGTATAGCAGAGCTCTGCCAGCTCAAGTCATACTTTCTGAAACTCAGTCTCCCAGCTGAGTTTATCTATGTTCCTGAGTTTGCCTAAGTGGAGGAGGAACCTTTTTTCAGTTCTTTTCCTCATGACTTACCTACTACAACACACGGAAAGAAGTGTGGCTACAAAGATTCACAATAATTAGGCGCCAGCTGTGCAGCTGTACAAGTGGTGCCGAAAATGCTGCTACTGCAATGCATTACTGTGACCTCTCCTTTGAGATGCAATGTCTCACAGGTTGTCTGCCTTACGTGGGCAACAAGTGAAAAAACATAAAACCATAAAATTTTGGAACTGGGCTATATTTAACAAAAATTACCTACTTTACACTACTTGAAAAGTGTTGTTTCAACTTCAAATAGGTCCAACAGAATAATACAGCTACAATCCCCTCTCAAAGCTTTTTTAATCCTGGGAGATGTTTCACAGTAACAAATACTGTGATGCTACTGTAATTAAGGAAGCATCTATGTCTCACTGTGTGTATTTTGTGTGTGGGCATGCACTTGTAAAACCAGCTCTCTAATGTCAGAATCTTCATGAGTGGGTTCAAGTCAAATATCCATTTATAAATCGATCCCCTGTAGTTAGAGCCTATCTGGATCAAAAAATGAAAGGTTCTTCTTTTTTGGTTTTGATGCTACTCTATTGTAGTAGAAATGTCACAGTTCAGAATGATGTATTAAAGGTGTTCTATGGCAACAATGTCTTGATCTGAAATAGATTAAAGCTAGGCTTCAGTTTTAAAATGAAACCAGGGTAAAGATTTGATCTTACATACTAAATTCTTCTCTCAGGAGATGCTAGGAAAAACAGGTAAAATATCATCTCAAAAAACAGTATTGCAGCCTTGAAAGGAATTCACACAAAAACAAAACCAGAAGTAAGCCATTCCTATGGGTTTTTTTTGTTTGCCTGTTTGTTGGTTTTTTTTTTTTGTTTGTTTGTTTGTTTGTTTTTTCCTGATACAATCCAAATTGAAAACAGTAAACATTTGCTGAAGGGAAGTAAGAAGTAAAACTGTGTGGAAATACAACTTTGCATGGATCCTGGGCCAAGTTTCAACCCACCCTGAAAACATGTATCCCATTTAATAGCACAAGTGTTTAGGTCTGCCTGCATTACAAAACAAAACCAAAAAGAAAACAACAACAAATTTTGAAGATGTAGACTCAAGACAAAATTGTAAGACTGTACTAAAATTTAGAAACTTACCAACGTTAATGCTGCCCACCTAATAGCCCAGATAATTCAAGATTTGATTTGATACTAAATCTGATGGAAATCTTAAATATAAGTAATGTAGAGTGAACCATATGAAAGAGACATTTAAAAATACTGTTTTGTTATCTCTAACTGCAGTCATCAGTGATTCTGAATGAGAACACAGTCTGAATCTAAAAATTAATTTATCACAGTACCACAGTATCACAGTATCACCAAGGTTGGAAGAGACCTCATAGATCATCAAGTCCAACCCGTTACCACAGAGCTCAAGGCTAGACCATGGCACCAAGTGCCATGTCCAATCCTGCCTTGAACAGCTCCAGGGACGGCGACTCCACCACCTCCCTGGGCAGCCCATTCCAGTAGCCAATGAATTTATCTTCAACTCTGGGCTATTTTACTAGAATACTAGCTATACAAGGAAAAATCATAACCCATCCATTTTCGTAGTTTTCTGACAACAGTGCATAAATAGGACTGAAAGGACTAAGAAGATCTGGCAAATTCATTTTGTGGTTGCCATTTTTGGGTTAGTTATTCCAAGAGGTTTTCCTTGAAAGGGAAGATAGGCCCCTTCAGTTTCAGTTTGAAAGGTCACAAAACTATGCACAACACAGGATCAAGCAAAGTACTTGAGATATTTCTTCCTCAAAAATATCAAATAAGATGATGCCTCTGATGGCAAAAAACAAAGGAAGCTCTCACCCTTATAACCAGCTGCATTGGTTTTCCAGTCATTAGCATTCAGATGTCCTGCGCGTGAAGTCCTGACAATGATGTGCTGTATGTCTCTCCAGGTGAGAAATGGACTATGAAAAAGCAGAAAGATAAAGTCAGAGATAAGGTACATCTTACCAGAATGCAGGGACATAAGGTCACGTAAATGAAAAAGTACTTAAATACTCTTCATGAAATAAAGGTAAGTATGATTTATACCAGCCCAGGAATTTCACTGGAAGCCTGTGTAAAGTCTTAGAAAAACATGCTTCGAGGCTTCAGGAAGACCTCCTGGAATCCAGAGAGCTGCATTCTTTATAATCTTTATAATAGTAGCAAGCTATCCATGCTACTGGTGAAAAATAAGGCATTAAAACACTTCTTTGAACTTCTAATGGACAGATTCAAGATAGAGTACACTGACCTTATTATTTAAAGAGGAATGATAGATCTAATAGCTAATCTAACTCAAAAAACATAGCAATCTTCACTTGACAACACTAACCTCTCAAGAATCTGACTTGGCAAATGGAATTATGTCTCAGAAAGACAGTTTACTTCCACAAACAAAAATCACGGCAGACACTGGGGACAGCCGTTCACTGTCCCAACTACCATTCTTGTTAAATAACAAGAAGTAGTTCAAGAATTTCTGGGGCAAAAAACTTTGATTTCCAGGACACAACATGGTATGTAGTTAAACCACTCTGTCTCTTACGTAACCTCCGAGTCTGCTGGCATACTGCATAATCATAAGATTTTTGTTTTCTTCTCAAGAAATTGAAGTTTGAGTGTAACAAAGATCTAACAGCATAATAACGATCTTCAAATCAATTTCTTCAGCCTCCTGTAGGGCCTTCAGTATACTACCAACTGAACCATTGCCAGAGGGAAATTTTCTTTGTACAGTTGTGCTAGCTTGAAGCTAGCTAGAATGTTTTGGTGAGAAGGACTAGATCACAGGCTGTAAATATAAGCTTCATTCATATTTGCAGAGCTGGCTGAGTCTGGGTGACTTCTAAAAGTGTGTGTGGGGGGTGGGGAACACCCAAACCACCACAGCAGTGAACACCCCATTTGAAACAAGTCTACAATTGTTTGCTCATCATTATTTATTTTTTTTTTTCAGGAACTTTTAACTAAAAAAAAAAAAAAAGGAATAAAAATAAAAATGGAAGAGATTGGAATGATGTCAGAATGGCAATTCATTTGAAGAACCAAGACGGATTTTAATTTTTAAAAAACCCAAGATAGTCTAGCAGCCAATATTAAAGCATCCAGAAAAACCACAGAATTAGCCAAATATTTGTAAAACATGTCAAAATTGGATGCTAAGTGAGTAAAACTTTGCTTGCTAGCCATATGGGCCTCAGATTCAGACAGCATGTCACTGATGTTAACTGACTTACCACTTGATTAATCTCAGAAGATTTAAAGGCTTAAAATCTTGAAATTAACAAACACCTTCATGAGAACAGAAGTAACTGTTTGATAGTTCACTGCATTTAAAAACCGGGCAATTTCCTTCCAGGGTTTTATTTTCAGCATCTCATCTGAAGTTGCCTTGGCATTACACATACCAGACAACACTCAAAATCAAATCAGAATTAACAGAAGTGCAAGCAATTGCATACAAAATAGCTTGTACAGTAGCCAAAAATTAATGAATGTTGTGTCTTTAACCAACAGTTATGCTCTGAGGCACAGCCCTCTTCTTTCAGGCTTCTCTACATGTTTATGAAATGAGTTAAGGGAGGAAAAATTAAATAGGATAAGTATATTGTATTATATTATATTACAGAAATACTTATTCGAGATTTAACTCTATCTTTAATCTTGCTGCTTAGAAATAGTAGATAACTTTTGACCAAATCTGATCTCCTCATTCCACAAGTACTCTCCCTAGTGACAATTGGGATAATGATAATCCTGAAAATAGCAAGGAGTTCAGGCTCTATCCTTTTATCTAATGATACTGTGCCAAAAAAGGATAAATAATTGGTGCAAGAGAGACTACTAAGAAAAGTATCACTAAATGCAATAAACAGATAGCTGAAACATAGATTTATTTTTTTCAGCAAAATTATAGTTATCAAAAGCCAATAATGATTGCTACATTATCTTCACAACCAGCAATCTGAATGTCATATAGGTGGTCTGCCTGAAAAAAAATGTTGCCAAAACAGCAGTCTGGTGAGAACTTTACTCCAAATAATCAAGGAAAAACACCTTATCACAGGGTGGATTAAGAAGAGCATCACCATTCAATTTGGAAGTAGCAAATACACTCCTTGGGAAATCTTGGCTAGGAGAGAACAGATAATGATTATCACTGCTACTAGAAAGAGTCTTTGTGCTCTAGACACCTTATAGAGCAGCAGAAGATAATTTTCATCACTAACTTCCGCACAAAGCCACCACTAAGGACCTTCCGATAAAATGATAAACAAAATGCAAGAAATAACCATGTGGTTTATTAGCTTCTTCCCATTGCTCACAAATCAGCTGAATTGTCCACTGAGATCTACAACCTTACCACCTGTCCTAGTAGCTTCAAATACACAGCCCCATAGACATTAGCTAATACTCCACGGACATGGAATAACACCATATTGTATTCCATGGACATGGAATACATGAGCTTAAGTGTCCTGATACTTGTCAAGTTCACTGTTTAAAGACACACAGGATCCATCCACTTCAACAGTCACTAAGTAACTTCTGTACATTACTCCTATTTTAAACATTAATCTTAACATCTCTACACTCAAATTCTGCAATAAGAAAATTTTATATTCAAAGGTATGCTTTTTCAAACATTTTTCACCATCCTCTGTAGAATATCACCTTTATCAAGTATGTCTCTGGCTACACTTTATGTCATTCAATCTATGTTGGTGCAGCACCCCCATGGTTTCTGCCATGAATCCTAGTCTCTTCATGAGTCAGTGTTGGAAGGATTTTGCATTGGTTACAACCACTTTTTTGGACTGTGTTCACATTGTTTAGAATACACATTAGTTGTGATATAACATGACAGATACATACGATAAGACAGACATTTTCCACCACTACATACACCAGCTACGGTGTTCCGATATAGTCGTGTCAAATCTGCAGTGCACACAGTGGTGCTAAATTCCAGAGTCTACAGGGTATCTTTGTTTTTTCTCAGAAATAGAAAATTCTACCAAAAAAAACAGTGAATGGCCCAATTGCAGGTTGAAAATTACGGCCTTTTGACAAGAAATACCTTGAGAGAGAAGTCCACGAAGCACACCCTTTATTCCTTCTCTAGAGGAAGAATGAAATGGGACTGTCCCAAAGACAGTGTGGACAGTCTGCTGGGGGCCAACACCATGGAGACCACAGCAACAAAAAACTTACAACAGTTGCCGGTTTTAGAACCAGCTGTGACTCTGCATGTGGGCAGGCTTACATTATCTTAGGTAAATGCAGGCTGTTATGGTTAGCATGGTACTCAGGTTATTGATTTGACCCATCTGTCAAGTCCAATGGCACCAATCATGTTTAATACAATTGAACTATGACACTGTGGTGCAAGGAATCTCAAAATAAAGACTGCAAGGAAATCACAATCCAGTTCTTCTGCTGCTCTATGAAGCACATTAAAGATGTATATTAGACAGAGAACAAAATCTTTCAGTTGAAAAAACACTTTTAAGACAGAAACTTTTGTGTTTTTTCATTTATTCTGAACTTCTCTGCAAAGTGAAACGGACTATGAAGCTACACTACCCATACCTTTAACTACTGAGAAAATTAACCCATTAGAAAAAACAAAAAAGACTTGTGTCAGCATAGAGAAGATGAGAATTTTTATTCTGCATACGACTTGAATTTCTGTTCATGGTAGCCCAACATCATCCCCAAATTTTCTTCAGTGCTCAAGAACAGACAAACCTAAGCGGAACCATGCAAAAGGTGACCTACAGTACAGCCTGCGGAGTACAGCAGATCTGGGCAGCACTGTGAGGGTACTGTAAGACATAGCGAAAATGTCATACATCATTTAGTAGAAACTACTTTTGCTCAACATCCTTCATGTTATCTCAGCACTGAGCACTTCATTGTCATTTTCACAGTGTCAGCTTTTCTGGATGTCAAATAAGCATGCAGACCTTTCCTTGCCCTTAGAAGGGTGTGTGCATTACTACAAAAAAGTTTCCAAAGCACTTTGAGATCCCTGGATAAAGGGGTTGAGTGAGGAAGATTTTTCCATATGCTTAATTTCTTGTTTTTTTTTTTTTTTTCCCCGAGTATACTCAGATCTTACTTTGCTTCCAGTGCCAGGGCAATGATGCCTGCAGCCATAGGCGCAGAGGCTGAGGTTCCAGTATGGCTGTCTGTGCAACGCTGTCTCAGGTCTGTGGTGATCTGTAAAAAATTCAATGTGTGAAGTTTAGAACACAGCTTCAGAAATCAGAACAAGTTTCATTTGTTTGAACGAGTCGTACGTACGTGGGGGGCTATGCCCTTCTTTCACTGCAAGGAAAGGAAAAATAAAGGTGTCTGAATACGTAACATTAGACGCTTGAACTTGAGGTAATTTGTGAACTTGCCTGCTGTACTGCACTGACAATGCAAGTTAGCGTGCATTTTTTTTTCTGCAATGATAAACAAAAAGAAAAATATGCAGAGGGTTTTAAAACTGCACAGTCAGAATTCTGCTCTTCAATTTGCACTACAGAGCACTTTCCATCCAGGGATCTCAAAGTGCTTTACAAACAGGAACAAACGAAGTCTTAAGGTGCTCTCCATATACAGACTGATTTTAGACACTATAAAAGAGCTACGTAAGGGTTAATTAGGTTGCCTGAAGTCACACTAGGAATATGTGACAGAACAGAAGATTATTTGGCTCCTACTAAGTACCATTTCTAATCCTTCCATCATGCCCTGTGCAATAATTCACATGAAATTAGAAAACAATTCATTAGAAAATGCTGATGTAATCACAAATTTGCGTAGTCATCACCAGCCAATCAGTTATTTGCGGCTTTAAATTCTTATGTATTGCTTAGTTATTCCCTGAATGTTTTTATATGTAATCTTAAGTGGATGTATAAACTGTAAAGTGCCACTAGGTGCACAGTCTTCCAATTAGTGTTCCTATCTCACAATGAATTTTAGGCAGATTCTTTGTCTAAGACAGTAAATCACACACACAAAAATGTGTTTATTCTAAATTTTGCTTTTTTCAAGCTATATTAATGCACAATGATTATAATCTATACTCTTCTCCAGTGAGTTCCAAGTAAGATCAAAGAAGTAGACACAAGAAGTCAGTAGACTACTAAGTAACAGAAAAAAAACGGCAACTTCTACGAGCTGAAAAAGATGGCTTAAAGCATTGTTATGTCATATCCTTAAAGTAGTGAACTTAACAAAGGCCAGATTTCTTGAATGATGAAATCTAGACAGTACCTTTCTTTCCCTATAATTAATATCCTTCATAAAGGCACATCACAGAATCACAGAATGTCAGGGGTGGGAAGGGACCTTGAAAGATCAGCCAGTCCTACCACCTGCCAGAGCAGGATCACCTATACCAGATCACAGAGGAATGCATTCAGATGGATCCTAAGTATCTCCAGAGAGGAAGACTACACAACCTCCCTAGGCAGCCTGTTCCAGTGTTCCATCACCCTCACAGTGAAAAAATTCCTCCTCAGATTCACATGGAACCTCCTATGCCTCAACTTCCACGCATTGGACCTTATCCTGTCAGTGGGCATCACTAAGAAGAGCCTGGCTCCATCCTCTTGGCACTCAGTACTGACATATTTATAAACATTAATGAGGTCCCCCCTCAGTCTCATCTTTTCCAAGCTAAAGAGCCTCTGTTCCTTCAGTCTCCCCTCGTAAGGATGATATTCCACTCCCTTAATCATTTTTGTGGCTCTGCACTTGACTCTCTCAAGCAGTTCTGTGTCCTTGAACTGAGTGGCCCAGAGCTGGACACAATATTCCAGATGTGGCCTCACCAGGGCAGAGGGGGAGCAGAACCTTTCTCGACCTACTAACCACAGCCCTTCTAATACACTCTAGAGTGGGGTAACGTCTTGTTACATAATCTGTCACCAGCTTTAAGTTGAATTGCATAAACAAGATGTTCATATACTTATCTCTTTCTTTCCTTCCTACTGACTGTGTGTTGAGACAATGATAACTAATGAGTTGGAAAAATCTCTATGCATGCAAATTCTATAAATGCCCTGACAAGAAGGGAAGCTGTAGGAGCAGCCCTTATGCTACATTGACTGTGTGTAAATGCAAGTAGTGATTCTTCAGGTGAGACTAATATTTTCAAGGGCTGCAGGATGACAAGCACCTGAACACAGACACACAAGATTCAGGTCTCCCACTGGGAAAGACACAGTTCAATGCTGGGGTGAAGAGTCAAAGCAGGGCTAGGAAAAAGAGAGGGTAGAAAAAGGCACTGATATGTGGTTGTCTCTTTGTAGCCTGGTACCTTGCCTCCTGCAAAAAAGTGATGCAGTAAGTGTTTTCCTCAGGGGACCAGAGGGTAGCAAAACTTACAGGAGGCCAGGCAGGGAGAAGTGCCCTCATAGCTACCTTTCCTTAAAAGACAGCCTCTTTGAATACAGTGAAAAGCACATTACACTGTGCTGTATCTTTCATCCGTTGAAAGAACATTTTTCCAGAGAGTCTTTTTTGTCTTGTGTTATCCTGTAGTGTAAGTATATCCTATAGATATCAAGAACAATAAACCACAACAACTTTTTTTTTGGCAACATCTCCACATTCTAAGTGGCTGTTGTGGCACTAGTTTTAATTACAGACCCTTATCCGTCTCCTTCACTCGGCAAACATTTCAGCAGAAGATGTGCAGTGAAACCTTCCTAAGTGGAAATCCCTTTTGAGATACTTCAAAGGGAAGTTACCGGCAGGAGCTGATATGTTTGGGTGTAAAATGTCTCCAAGATGTAAGTCGTGTTTTTCAGCACTATAGATTCACTGTCAAAGAACTGGTGCATCTACCCTGAGAAAAATGAGTACAGGACTACCAATGGGCAAGTAAATCTCAAGAAGGAAACTGGTGCCCAAAATTCTTGAATCATATGAGGTCAATATTAATTGTTTGCAACAAAAGGGCATATTTGGCAGCACCATGAACCTGTCATTGGTGTACATCAGCTCTTGTTCTGATCAATAGGGTGGGAAGAAGGAGAAGTTTTTTAATCTATTGCTGAGTACAACACACAAGCGACCTAACAACAGTTGATCTATGAAGATGCTGATTCAGCATCCCAAGAGAAGTCTAGGTGCTACTTCCAGTGCTGTGTGTTATATCCACCTCTAAATCTTCTGGATCTTACAGATTTTACTGAAGACAATGACTGTTTCTGGTATAGACCTAGTTTAATCAACTTGAAATTAGTAACCTAGGGCAGACATCTTGATGAAAGTCAGACAAAACCTACACGACTGCAGCGTAATACTTGCTGTAGGCAGAATTCCAACCATCTTCAGAAACCCCACGAATTTATTAAAGAAAAACTCTAGAGACACTGTAATATTTCTACAGTAACAACTTACTCTGAAGAATTAAGGAGATGCCATCTCTCTATAGTCATTAAGGCTGCATCATCAATTTTCCCATAGTTTCACCAACTGGAAGGTTAATTATGAAAGGAAAAACAAAAGCAGATTTCCCTTAGCAGAGAATATGCTCAATCTTCCTATCTCAAGCCTCGACATTTCTTGCTATTACATAATTTATGACACGAGCTTTCTGAATTGCCTGAACCATTTTTTACTTTCTGCTACAGTTCTTCAGCCTATGTTAATTTCTATGAACCTGTACCCCTATAAGTGATGAGAGTTTAACAAAAAGCTGCTGTTCCTTCTCACACCTTTTGCGTATCGCCATCTACCCAAAAAGGCAGATACACAAAGGTATCGAAGGTGCCACAATGTGTGTATCTTCATATCCTGACAGCGTTTCTGAAAAAGAGCACGGGTTTGTTTACATTTTAAGAACTGTCAACAAATGTTGAGGTATTTTGTTCTTAAATTCTACTTAGAGTAGAAGCTCATCAGCAAGACAGAAGTATATCTTAAAAGAAAAATAAACAGCAGATGAATTAGCATTTTCTTAGAAGATTAAGAAATAGGTAGAACAGGAAATTCTTCTCACATGGTTCAGTCATGTAATAAGTTTATAAATTATATCTGTGAAGGACTTTCACATGTAAATTCCTTAGGCTTTTAAGAAACAAGTTGACAAAGGGGATGAAAAAGAAATGTGATTCATTTGTGCCACCTGTTTGATAAATGATCGGTCCATATAGATAACTATATTAGGTGGTGCTTAACCTATCCTAGACAAATGGTCTGGAGTGGGGAAGCTGTCTTCCTGTATTGTTCTACAGTATTCACTAGAAGAGAAGAAAATAACAGGGAAAAATACCTTGGCAACTCTGTATGATCAGCCACTACTTCCACCTCACTCTGTTGCGAGAGGTAATCTCTATAAAGAAGTATATTGTTTATGGTCTTTTCTATGTTGATTTGCCTTTGTCTCAAAGTATGAGATTCTATGTCTATATATATGGTGGCCCTTTGCAACTGCTCTTTAAAAACCACCTGTAAGAATCATAGAATCACAGAATCATAGAATCAACCAGGTTGGAACAGACCTCCAAGATCATCCAGTCCAATCTATCACCCAGTCCTGTACAATCAACTAGACCATGGCACTAAGTGCCTCATCCAATCTTGTCTTGAACACCTCCAAGGACGATAACTCCACCATGTCACTGGGCAGCCCATTCCAATGGCAAATCACTCTCACTGTCAAGAACTTCCTCCTAACATACAGCCTGTATCTCCCTCGGCACAATTTGAGACTGTGTCCCTTTGTTCTGTTGCTGGTTGCCTGGGATAAGAGACTGACCCCCACCTGGCTACAGCCTCCCTTGCCTCATCCAGTCTTTTCTTGAACACCTCCAGGGACAGCGACTTCACCACCTCCCTGGGCAGCACAAAAGGTGTACGTCCAGCTGCATCAGTGAAATGGGCAAGTTAATACATCCAAAAGTGGGAAACTCAGTCTATAATGTGCTAACAGTTTCTGCAATAAGAGCTAGTAGTCAAGTACACTTGGGTGTACCCTACCAGAACACAAAGGAACACATATGAGATCGAGCATCTGCTTGTTTCACTGTAATTGCTCACTCAAATTATTTTAGGACAAGGTTTGTTTCCATTTACTTCAGTTTAGTGTCAGTAAAAAAAGCTCTATGTATGTGTGGATGAAACGATATTCTTAAGCTATCATTGTAAAAGACTGAAAAAGATCTCCAAACTAGAAAATCTTCTAAAATTATGTTACATCCTATATTTGTAACAAGCAATTACAAAAATACTTAGTAATGAAAAGAGGAAAAAAGTCTCTCATGTAATTACAAAAGTGAGGGTGTTATATATGAGTTCATATCAAAACCAAAACATTTTACAAGACTTTTTCTGTCCGCACCACGAGTGCAATATTCAGAAAACAGAAAAGAAGATATTGAACTGAAAAACTGCAAGGAAAAATATGAAGGAAGTGTGGAACACATTACTATACATTTCTAACTATTCACTGTTCCTTAACTGTGGATAGGTATTTCTGGACTACAGTATTCCAGAATGTCACAATAGTGGATTTTGTTCTGAGTTACATGACAAAAAACCTAGAATGAGTTCATTTGATTTTGACTGTAAATCCCACACTGCATCACTTCTTCCTGATTTACTGCAGTAGTACTTTTGTTTCCTATTTTGAAAAATAGGAGTCTTACTGCAGCAAACCAAATCACTTTATCAAATACTGTCACACTTCTCATGCTATGGCATGAAGTTGAGTCATTCATGCTAATTTGTACACTGCATATAAATCCATATGCACAACACAACTTGAAGAATTTAAATTGGGTAATAACCTATTTGTTATCTATTGCTATTTCCACCTTCAATCTTACTGCAAGCTCTAACCTTTTTCATAGAATCACAAAATCATTTTGGCTGGAAAAGACCTATAAGATCATTGAGTACAACCTTTGTGGAAAGATGAAGACAACGACAATGATTCGAAAACACATCTGAGATATGATGTAGTGAAAAGGATGTGTAGCACAATGATGAAAACAAACACATATCTTTTTTTCTAGACTTTCAGCAATTCAGAGCAGCTGAAAAACTCTGTCCTCAAAATTTTCAGTTCTGTCTTCAGACAGATGTCTTTCCAAGGTAGATGAGGTTTGATGGGTATTTAGGAGGACTGATTTTTAGGAGAGAAGTTGAAAAAGAGAACAGCAATCTGATCATCATTGCCCTCAAAATCATGCTATGAACAAGGCAGTCACGCAGGTGGAGAGCCATGTCCTTATTTCCATGTGTGATCTTGTTGAGAGGACCACTTAATACCCAGTCTGAAAAGCTGGCTTCATGATTTCATGCCATTTCTCACCAAGTAACAGAAGTGCCAGTAGTAAACCCAGCAGGCAGTTGTGTGTTTCTGAAGCCTCATGCTAAAACAGTACGAAAAAAAACAATCTCAGAGGGAATATTTATGGTCTGATATCCAAGCATTTGAGATCAGCAAATGCATCAAGCAACACCAAACATGCAAAATCGAAGCTGCTTTGCACAAGAGTACTTAAGAGCAAACAAAGTGCTAGTAAACAAAGGATCGATAAATAGATTTGGGTTAATTCTCATGGCTCTTCAGTACTCTTATGCTTTTATCATTCACTGTGCAAAATGATGTGCTCTGTAGGAATAACCTAAAGTTTGCACAAGCAACCAGTCTGTTCCCCACAGAATGGAGCATCTGGTTAGTAAAAGCAGTCAGTGTTGGCAAACAGATTTCAATTATAAGCTACTTTTACTTAACTCTGATGGCCCTCTTCAGTGGAGACTCCACACTAAGGACATTTTTAAAGAGGCATGTCTTTAAATTTTTTTAAACAATGCTTATGTGAAATCTCCTCACTATTTCCTTAATGGACAACTATGAGATAATTTATGGTTGGTAATTATACATATAAAAAATAATCTCTCCTTTGTGAAGTGTGTATTTCAAAAATCTTACAATAAAATACAAAACTGCAAGTATTAGCCCAGTGCACAATCTCCAGAAGTGATGTGATATTATCCGTATTTCATACAGGCATTTTACTTGATTAAAAAAAAAAAAAAGCAAGGATATGCTGAGCAAAAAAATCAAAATATTGACAAAAGAAGAAGTGAGAAATAAATAAAAAGACAGTGTGGATAGCAATGAATAAAAACTGGAAGACAGAAGGCCTGTGGATGTGGTAAGGAAAACAAAAGGTCAAATGGTGAAGCCCTTGAGGACAGAATAAAGTATAAGGATGTTTTATTTTCAAGTATGTCAGAAGCAAAAAGAAAAAACCTCCAAGCCAAAATTGTTTTAATTGTCCAGAAATAATATAATAGTGAATAGCAGTGTGCAGCAAATGGCTATTTCACTGAATGTTCCCTTTTGGAAAAAGAATCTAAATTAAGGTTTCAGAGCATATAGAGCTGATAAATCATCTTACTATTTATAGCTAGTTTAAATAACAAGCTTAAATAAGTAAGTTTGGAAGCACCGAAGACTTTCACAAGAGCTGGAAAGGGAACATGTTAAACTGCGCTGTTGATTTTAGCAAGTTTGAACATTGGAGAGGTTTCAGAAGATTGAAACAAAACCCACAGAGTATTAATATTTTGAAAGGGTAAGCAATATTTTCCTACTAATTTTATCTATTTGTCAAGTTTTTATCTAGTGCTCAAAAGTAGGACATGTGCAAAACAGCTCACACAAGATTTAAACGAATTAGTGGAATTAATAAATTAATTAACTAGTAGCATATTCAAAAGTAGACAATATAAGCTGCTGGGAAAGGCGGCTTGTCAAAGCACCGTGGTGTTGTTTTCCTGGCCAGCACTGTGGATGAAATAGTAAAGTCAGGATTCTATAAGACACAGAATGTAATACGTCACGCTAAGAAAAGCAATAATTAAAAGAATTAATCTCTTTTAAAAAATTAAGAGAGTAAAAGTGTACATGATACATAATACATAGATTCTAAATGAGATCATTTTGAGACCTCAAAATCTAAGCCCATGTAAGAAACTAGATATGTAGGAGCAGAAAAACCATATATATGCTTGTAACATATATAAGAGATGGACCTTAGTTCTAATCAGGCCTTAGTATGACCTAATGCTTTTACCCAAGACCTGTAAGGAAACTGAATACTGTACTTGGAGAAACTTTGGAGAAAGTGACGATGATGTCTAGTGCAGACTGATTACTAAGCTGCTATGGCCAGTGGTAAATGGTGCAATGAGACCGTAACTACCCTCATATGTGCCCTTGGACCAACAACTCTGAAAAAGAGGGACAGCAACTCTGAAAGCACATTGGGTGTCACACAACAATGAACACATTATGTGAAGTGAAGCTAACAAGTCTTAGTGAAGCTTAGAATATAAAGAGAAGGAAACTGAGCTGGCACTCATATTTTCCTGTGTATTTGGCACTGATATTGCCACTACCTGACTGATGGATCCACTTTAGATGTTCAAAGCTCATAAAATGGGGCAGGGTTCTTAAGAAAACATGCCTTACACAGAAACTTACTTTAAATGAAGCTTACTTTCATTTACCAAGAGGAATTAACTGATCAGGCTATGTGGGCACAGACAAAGAGACAACTAGAGTGTTCTTTATACTAGCAATAAAATCCTAGAAACTGAAGCTAGAGGATCTCAGATATCAAATGAGAAATGTGTTAATGGCACTGTGTAATGAAAATCACTTGCCCTAAATTTGAGTGGATTTTCTCACTGTAACCTTTGAAAGCAAGATTGATGGTACTTTCAAAAACCACTGTAAAGCTGACAGCAACTGCCAGGTTTGAAGGACTCAGGGAGGTCCTACAGACTCACCTAAGCAAGAGGTTGGTCTGGGAAACCTTGAGCTTACCTTATGTTGCACTAGTCTTCCTTAAATATGAAGCAATTAATGAAGGTCTTCTAAAGGACAACAGAGGGGATTTAATCACAGAAGTCAGAATTGCTAGGCTGTGGAGTAATTTATTTTCTTTATTATTATTTAACAGGGAGAACAAGAAACATGCCATGAAGAGATATATGGTTTCACTGGAGAGAAGCAAGTTAAAAAATGAAAAATTACTGGAACGAAGAAATACCTCAGAACAAGTTTAAAACAAAAATTAGATCATCTAAAAATAAAGAAGAATCCAAGAAGGGATGGCCAGCATCCCAGAATTCTGGAAGACAAGGCAGACAGTGTGAAAAAAACATAGCTGCAAGAATTTTTAACTCCTGGTTTAACTCAGTCCACTCTCAGAAGCAAGCCCTGCCCCCAAATGGGAAAGTAACATAAATAAATGGGTTGAGATACAGTATTTAAGGAGATAATACAATGTGATATTACGTTGGCCTATTTCATAGAAAAGCTCAGTAAAGCAGAAGTAGCAGCAGAGACCAGTGATAAAACCACCCTCTCCACCTCCCAAGCCCACAGTCAGCCCAGACAAAAAGACCAACGTCTTAAAACCAGAAACCGCAAGCAGCAACACGAAACAAGAAGCCTCTCATGTTTTAATTCAAAGCTATCATTACGGCAGCATGGTATTGAATGCTCATCAGCATATCAAACTGACTAAATGACACCCTGGCACCAAGAAGGGTATCTGCTCAGGATCAGAAAGAAGGTAATGTTAGATGGGTGCTTAAGAAAACATCTGGGGGAAAAAATGAGAACAAAATCCCAAACTTTTCTGATCAGGAAGAAGTTAAGATCTGTAAATTGAAGGCTGAAAAGGAGTAGTATATTGAATAGTGGAAAGGATGCTGAATGCATTTTGACAAAGAAGAGACAGCATATCAATAAATTATCAATATGTTATCAAACAGAACTGAAACGATTTGTTGGTTTCCAGCCAACCTGTTTTCCACCCAGTGGAAAATGGACACTGGCTGTTTAGAAATGCGATCAGAAACTATACAGGAAAGGTGAGAACTGAGCTTAATTCTGCTAGCTGGAATAAGCAGCAATATAAGCAATAGCTGACCATCACTGAATTTAAAAAAGGAATACACTGGAACAAAGTACAATAGAGAGGTACATAAGAAAACTGTTAACACCATATGTGTGAAATATG
The DNA here is from genome assembly GCA_013400475.1 of Tricholaema leucomelas. Classification (NCBI taxonomy): domain Eukaryota; kingdom Metazoa; phylum Chordata; class Aves; order Piciformes; family Lybiidae; genus Tricholaema lacrymosa; species Tricholaema leucomelas. Next base: position 27,147 of record WAAF01000522.1, read on the forward strand.
AAAACTACTGACAACTCAACTAAAACCAAAAGAAGAGTACATTCACACACCGACTGATGGGCTCCAAAATACTGATCATGAAATAAATTGGTATTGGTGGCAGTGGCACTAGGATCTTCGAAAGCATCAATCAGAGTTGGCAACAACTGAGTGGAAAAACTTGCTAGGAATTGGGTATACCTGTGCTGAATTAGGCTGCACCATACAAAGACAATGATGCTGGTTTCAATGAGCAGTATGGCAACTTCTACCAACTAATACACTGGGGCTAAATCAGCTTGCCCGTGCATGATTTTTTTCTGAAGCAGTCTATTAGTTAGTATAAATAAGCTCTCTTCCTCCCTGCAGCCACTATACAAAACACAAACCCATATGCATAAAAATACAATTAAAAAAAAAACATACTATTTTTCTATCATAGGATTCCCCACTGCTGTAAGTTGTAGCTAACGTGGATGCACATTCTTCCAGATACCACGGCTTCTTCCCGCTTTCAGCTGTGCTGCTGATGGAGATAGTGTAGATGCTGTTGGTGTAGCCATCACAGGAACAGTGGTCTCGACTTCTTCCACCATTTCCAGATGCCCAAACAAAGACTGAACCTAAGCCTCTTCGTCCCTGTTTGGAAACAGCACAAAATATTTCATTAATAATTCTTTTCTCCTTCACCTGCTTAGTGAATAGTCTTTTCCCCACAAGACATCTGATGAAAGACAACAGAAACTAGCTCACTGAGAAGAACCTGAAATGAAAACAGGATTCAGCAGACTTTAGAATTTAGACATCAAAAAACCATCAGAAAATGAGTGGTATGAACACAGTTTCAGAAACCATTTTTATACAGTGTCATACCAGGAAAGTGGTATTGAAGATTCAGAGAAAGCATTAAAACATCATACTGGGTTGGAAACTAAGCCCCTTTGTAACACGTGACACCTTTCATTCATTAGGGTGCCCTCAGCTCTTCTCCTTGGGTTGCCTGGTGGCACTAGGCATCATATATACTGTGATTCAGAGCATCGTTGTTTCACAGACATTATACATCACAGAATCATAGAGCACCTGAGGTGGGAATGGACCTCAGGACAGTCCAGTTCATCTACCCTACTATGAATGCTAAATGAGCACACAGTATGTAAACAAAATTGGACAGTAAATCTAAACTAATGAGCACTAAAGCATCATTTCTGCATGGTATTTGAAACATAGGATCAGTTGGGCAAATCAGTTATGCATACTCATAATTTCAAATATGGACTTAAAATAGACAAACTCACCCTGACATTTTCTCAGTATAGCAAAGTTATATGGTATAAATATGAATCAGAACATTTTCGGTGGTGCTAGCATTCTTACATAAGAATTGACATGAAAAACAGCCAGTGGTAACCTGTATTGCTGATGCATGGGATTTCAGAATTATTGATGTATGTGTGCTAGTTTGAGCCTAGCCGGGGTATTTTGGTGAGAAGAATTAGATCACAGGCTGTGAAAAGGAAACAGTGGTGATGCCTGCTTCACTCATAGGCTTGCTGAGATGTGTAACAACAAGAACACAAACACAGATAACAGCGTTTGCTCTCTGGCTTTTGGGCTGCGCTTCACTTCTCTAATCTGCTGTCTGTGTGACTAATCCTTCTGCTTCCTAACCTCCCTGGCTGATCCTTCAAACTCACCTTAAATGTAAGGCAAAGTCTGGGGTAAGGTAGAGGGGTGAGAGAAGGTGGAAGGGTGGTTGTTTCTGTATTACTTTTAAACTTGTATATTTCTGTACATAGCTGGATATATTGTAAATATCTGCTTGTATATTGTGCTAAGCTGTAAAGTATAAAGCTTCATTCAATTTCCAGATTGGCTGAGTCTAGTCTGAGTGATTTTCACAAGCGTGGGGGGAGTGAGTAACACCCAAACCATCACAATATGTGTAACTGGGCTTTTGTTTATTTATAATATTCTGTGCCAGTGAATGAAATTTGTATTCATGCAGCTGTATGATGTGCATTAACTATGAGCACTCACTATCTGTAAGGACTTTGCCATTCAGGTAACAAGGCTCAAAAGAGGACTAACCTTTGATTAAGCCAAGTTGTGTCACCTTTTCTTACATGATGTTCTGTCAAAGCACAGGACATCCATTTTAGTTACAATTAAGTTAACACTCTCTCTTATACCTGATTTGCTTGCAACACATCATGTAGTATCTAAATATATTTTGAGTCGGCTCAGCCCTATGGATGGAAAATTAACCACTACTTTTTGTGCACGAATGACTTGTTCTTGGGGGGTGTCTGTTTGGAACTGCCTTTTTTTTTGTTTGTTTGTTTTTTTTAAACAGTGTGCAATTGCATACCACAAGAAGCATAATGACAGCTGCTGGGCATCTACTAGGTCAATCTTAAATAACTAAACTAGCATTTAACCCAGACACTCAGAAGGTTTTGTGCTAAGCATAACTGAACCCATACCAGTGTAAGACATAAAACCTCACAGCTCACAACCTAGGCTTGAGTTCTTAAACATTCACGCATTTCATTCTGTGAGTTTAATAAAAGTATACTACCTGGTGAGACTCTTTTCTCCAGCAAAACAGGTTAAATATCAAATTCTCCTGGCTAGTGTTTACATAAAGTTATGTCTCTAAAATGCAACTTTTCATTAAAAAAAAACATTTCAAGCAGAGAAGAAATTGCAGGGTGCCAAGTTAAATGTATTATGAAATCCACATTCTCTAGACGAGATCAGTCTGGCAAACTGGGAAGTGTAATTGTGTCTATTTCTTTCATTTCCATTAGTTAGTCTTAGTCACTACACTAAAAAAAAAAAGGGGGGGTGGGGGGCAGAAAAATAGTGATATTAAAAAAAAAAAGTCAGAGCTGTTTTACAGACAACATTTACAAAGTGTTTCGTTTGGGGTTCTTGTTCTGCCCAATATCCTCAACCAGCAAGGTCAGATGCAGAGTCTCTCAAAGCCAGTAGGATGTGTTTTGTAACGTCCTGTGGCTGGAACTGGCTTACAAACCACTTATCTTTCATTTAATGGTCTGGTCATCTCCCTTTGCTCATCTTCTTATTTCTCCATTTTGGTGACAACTGATGAGGCAGATGAAAACAAGGGTAATGGAAAGCTTATTTCATGAATATTTACTGACTTACTACCACAGCAGACCAGAAATTACATCTTTCTGCATGTCTACGGGGAATGGGTCAGAGGACTACACTGGAAAAAAACAGTTGGTTCTCTACTCTTCGACATGCTCCTGACTTACTTTTACTGGTTTTGTTTTGGTTTTCATCCCATCAACTCTCTCAATTAGATCACGCATCGCAGCACTTTCATCTTGTGATGGTCATATTTGGCTTACCCATCAATTCCAACATCTGTTGCAGACTCATGTATTGGTTCCTGGCTGGTCCTACACCATCCTTAAAAAACCTCTCTCTACGTATAGACTGAACAATGTGAATATAAGCTTAGGCAGCCAAAACACACAGAAAAACATGTATTGTAGACATCCAGACATTCTACATCCAGAACATAGCAAAATATTACTGAATTTTCACAAGTTTCTATTTAGACAACTTCACACTTTACTTCTTCACATTTGTTTCTCGAAAGAACGGTACTATGGAACTATGTTTGGCCAAATGAACGTCCCACCTGAAATTTGGAGAAAGTCACCAATATAATCAAGAGAGAAGAAACAAGAAACAGGGTAATCAAACCACTGATCCAAGGAGAAGAAAATTCAGTTCCATTTTAACCGTTTGTCTGGTTGTCTATCTTCTACTTTTATACATAAAATTTCTATTTTTAAACAAAATGCTACACACTATTTCCATACAAGAATTTATCCTATCAGTAGCAGTCCACATGCCATTCTTCTGCTGTCTTTATCAGCTATTTTGTCTGCAAACAGCAGCATAACATTATTTGTCCCACTCATGCAAAGAAAAGCTTTTCATAGCAGAGTAGGACTGTATTTTCTGTACATTTTGCAGAACTAACCCTCAAATTACCAGTTCTTTGTACAGACACTACATTTCTTTATGTGGGTACTTATTCTGCTGTACTAATAATGAAAAATTAGCTGCAGAAACAGATATGTGAATACATTTTTGGACACACACAAATTGTAGGCTTGGTGAAAACACACCAACGGATGTTAGAAACTCTGAAATGTAGCATTTTAAAACAATAAACAACAATTTATACTCTAATAGTAATGTGGCAGGGCTTAAAAAATAACAGTCATTTGCACCTGAATTTACCTTTCTGTGCTACGTTTTTATAAACAGTAAAAAACATTTCTTCAAAACAAATGTCTCCTGCAAATAGGTAAAGTACCAACATCTCTGTTACTGCAATTAAAAGAAAAAAAGCACCAGGTGCACTGTCTAATTGAAAAGAATATTTTCTAATACACACCAAGAAAAAAATCCCCATTCCTCTAACACATTGCAATGCTGCACATTTAACAGCTTGGCACGTCACAGAAAACAACAGCATCACCTTCAATCTAGAAAGCATGCTAAAAGATCTTGTTCCTAGAAGCTATTTGGCAAAGTAAGTGGCAGCCTTACAAAAAGAAAATAAACAAGCAAACCCCCAAACTAAATCCAACCTGAATAAAATAATGTGTCAAGCAAGTTCTGGTTTACATTTACTGCCTATTGTTAAACTACTGCTTGGTTCTCCCTTTCTCCTTGTTTCCTTGGTTTTTTTTCTGCTTTAATCCAACAGACATGCTCAGGAAATTATAAACCTGCTAGTAACTATAGTAAGCAAGTAATTAGAGCAAGAGCATCAGCTGTCCAGCTGTATGTGAATGCCATTCCCAACTTGCCTCCTTTAAATACATGAAGTTAAATAACATTTCAACCCTGTTACAAAGTTAAGATAAACACACATGCAAGGCACTCTGTAGCTTTTACTGTTCATCTATGTCTGTTTGTCACCTGCCAGATGCCCAAGGGTGTGAAGATGAAAAGTCAAGCCTTGAGCTGACAAAGAAACCATGTGTCACTTCTTACTCTAAAGTAAAGGTGCATTTACAAACCATATGGGTACAACTTTAGCACATCAGAGTCAGTGAACTATACTACAGGCACAGATCAGAGCGGAATGGGTGTGCAGCAAAGTGTGCTCACTGCTTACCCCATGATGTAAAAATGCATCAGTACCTCCCCCTCTAGGCACAATGTTGTTTCTGCTCTTCCATTTGCATGACAGCTACAGCTGCCTCTTGGAAATGCTCAGTAATATCTAACACTTGCTATTATTATAGTCACAGTCCGATTTTCTAGCACATTTTCTGGACAAAGCCAGTTGACCTTCAACGAAACAGACTCAGGTCACTGAGAAAAAGGCCCCAAGGCAGAAGTTTCACCTGTAAAAGCACAGCCCAAGAATCCTGGGGCATGCTCACTTTTTTCCTGCTAGCTCCTCCTTTATCTTGGTCAGCAAATTGGAAACAGGGTAAGTGATACAAAAGTTTGTTTGTTTGTTTGTTTCCCAGTTCAACAGGGTTATCCTGCCAAGAACAAGAGTTGGTATTAATAAGTTCATAATGATATCTGCAGAATTTCTTAACACTGTTAAAAGAACATCCCCTACTCCAAAGCATGTGCTTGTGTGCATATGTATGAACGATGTCTCTACAAGTGACAGCCTTGGTGGTACTGGCAGGAATCATTTTAAGGCAGAGGTCTTCACACACTCATCTAAGGACAGCCACAAGCCTCACAGTTTCTGTCTATGAGGTTTAGTTTGAGATAGCAGAGTAAGATTTATTCACACTGTTTTACAAAGTTTAGAGTGGACTTTCATTTACTGCTCTATAAATCAAGCTGCCTTAATCCAGCTTGTGAATCCTGCTATTTTCTTGCTCAGGTACGGAATGCTTTAAAGACCCTCTTTGCCTGTGAAGTGAGTTGCTATCTCAAGTGATCAAATCTATCAAGGGACAGGGAAGAAATTGTGAAGGAGCAGGAAATGCTAGAACCACTGATCTGGAGTAGAGGTACAGGAATTGCAGGTAGGGAGAGGTGATTTGGCATTAATATGATGGAAATCCCACACCTGCATGCAGGAAACACATCAGGAAAATATAGAATGAAGACAGGAAGGACACTCTACTGACAAAGCCTAAACACTGAATTTCCTCTGTTCTGCCCACTAGTTTCTAAAATAATTAATGCTTCCAAGAAGAAAAACTATTGGGAAATAGAATTGATCCAGATGTGGAAGCCAGAAAAAATAGACCATGGCATGACATCTTCCTTAAAAACTAATTCCTGAAGAGGAAGTGCTCACAACTGAATGCGCAGAACAGAGGTCAGTACTCCGGAGACTTAAACAAAACTACTAAGTGGGCACAGTTTGGAGTGCAGCACAGAACCAGCCACTGTAGTACCAGGCACACAGCATTGTGAGAAATGCACCTGCGAGAAGCAGCATCTACTTTGCTTCCAAGTTCCACTGGTTACTGTAGTCCCTGGGTCCTGGCAAGGCACAGCTATACTGTATAGAGGCACAGTGACTAGCTTGCTGACTGGCAGAATTTTGGTTTAGAGAAGCAGTATCTACCAGCTCCTGATGAGTTTCTACCAGTGCACTTCTAATCTGAGAGCGAAAGCTAGTCAGATGCATCACACTTAAACTCTTCTGTAATGTATACAGTGTTCCCCCACAAAACCAGACATCACTCCAAAACAGGTAATAGCAAGCTGAGAGTCCAAGCTAGCAATTACCAAGTGTGTCAAACAGAGTTACTTTTAATTAGAACAGCTTCCTTGAGTAATAAAAGCAAAATTCACAAAGAAATGGAGAGGTTTCTGAGGCCATCAATTCTGTCAAGTATCCATGCTTTCAGAAAAATTCACATTTGTGCATCAATTCATTAAAAAATGCCCACCTATGTTACCCACAAAGAAACGAGTGATATGCCAAACAGGCATAAAGAAAGACACATGCTTGAGGGAATGTCTGAAAATGGAGTCCTAGGAAAACTAGGAAGTCAAGAAAAGTATTTCCTAGTGTGAGACCAGGCGTACATACATACAGTATGTATACAATACAAGTATTTGTTACTGCTTACACCAATTATTACCTTTTATTGTTGAAAAGTCAAGATGTTTCTAATAAACTTTTTGGCTACTTCTGAACAAGCGTCTTAATTAAAAATTGGAAAGACAAAATTAATCAGGACAAAAAGAATGGAAAATGTGTTTTAATAGCTCACAGGATACAATACCTTTAGAATACTTAAGTGCAAAAATATTCTAGTGTGTCATAAAATATACTGTGCTGAACAGCCACAAGCACCCATGCATTAACCCAGTTCTTATTGCTATATATATCAGCGGAACATTTTGACATGCATCCTCACATTTGGTGTATTTCTTGCTTTACTTTTCACTAGAACAAGAGCTTAAGCAGTTCCAAAATATTCCCCACAGAGCTATAATTAGTGCTTAAACTGCAACCAAAAGAAGTGCTGGCTGAAACCTGAAATCTGAACCTGTGGAATGCTGGAACGAATTTCTCATTCTCCTAAACAAAATACAGCCAGCTACAGGGCAGCATGAATTGTAGTTCTGGTTTTGGCTATCTCTCTGCATTATCATTACTGTTGTTATTGTTGCTGATATTGTTACTAGGGTAAAACAAGCTGTATATTTTAAACACCTGTGATAAAACAAGACTCGGGTTTTCCAAAAGTCTTCTTGCACAGAGTCTCTAGCTAATGATAGATGAAACTGTCTGCATGCAAAGGCAAAGTAAACAGGCAAGTACACAAGAAAGATATTTGTGCTAGGAGCAGATACAGGATGGAATTCACATTCAAACACCGATCGAGGGGGTTCAGGCAGTTCTTCTTGTCTTTATGCCAGTCTGATGAAACACACTACATGGCCACTATATCAGCACAGCTGCTGTTCACTACTTGCATCACACTTGCATCTGCTTCTATGTCTGCATACTGAGAACTTCAGCAATACTTTTGTGCAGTTTGTGTCCTATAGCATTTGTTTAAGAACAAACTGCACTTAGGTTGCATGCAAAATCATTGCCCTCCTGGTTTTGTGCCTTAAATTTCATGCAGAGAAAACTCTCAATGCCAAATTCCAGTGATCCTCCTACTTTTTCGGACTCACAAAGAAATACTTAGATGCTGCAGTTGTTGATGTATATCAGTAAAGTGGATAAAGTGATTTGTCTATACGAAGTAATGAGATACATGTTTCAGTAATGCACTCTTTGAAATGTATATACTTGGGTGTATGGAAAGAGAATCATTTACCAAAGGTGTTTTTCAGTATTGGCTTTCCAAATTACAATTTACCTGAAAACAAGAACGGTGTGGACTTTTATGATCGAATTTATCAACTATTCCAGATGGGTACCCAATACCAGAGGCCACTTTTGACGAGTCCAAATGCGGTAATGCAATTCTGAGTTGTTACAACAGTTTCCAACAATATGTGTGAGATAGGATGAGGTAACCAAACAGTTTTGGTTTGCAGTACATTCTGTGACACTCTAAGGAAGCTAGACATTTTGAGGTGTATTTTCCTACAAATCTCTTGCATTTTAGGACTTGGACATTCTGTTGGATGTAATGTAAGAAGATTTCTGGTATATTATTATACTATTTCTTTTTCTGACCTAATGCTTAATGGAAGTTTAAAGGTTACCTTTGTTTATGTATTTCCAAAAGAAAACAATACAAAAGTTCATCCAGGTAACCCTGAGTCTAAACTCTTATTTCATTTACTGGAAGGCAATGTCCCTAATTCTACTTTGACTGAATATTATGTGCAAATGGTAGAGAAAAGAATTGTTACCAGCTTAATGACGTGTTAAGGTTGCCACTTAACCTACTTTTTCTGGGCAATCTCAGTTTGGAGAAAACTAAACCGTATCGAGTGTAAACCACATCTGCAACACCATTAAAGTATCCTGAGACATGTATATCAGCCAAATGCAAAGGCTGATGTACAGTCTAGAAACTACGCTTGTTAAGACATCCAGGAGGAGGAGGGTGGATAAACTCTTGGAAAGTGGTGACTCTGAACAAGAGTTCAGGGTCATGGAAGATAATAAGCTGGCAATGAGTTGACTTAAAATTTAGTCTGCTCCTTGCATTGATAGGTAGGATGACTATGAACACAGGCAACAAAGAGGGAACCTGTACTGTGGGTACACAGAGAAAGCTACAACTTCCATGTCCCCATTCTGATATCCATGCTTGAAAAGTGAATTCTAGGAAACAGCAAGTGTTTTAGAAAAAAATGCAGGAATAATCTGTGGTGTAGAAATTCTTTCTTACAGAGGAAACAACATACATTGAGACTATAAAATATCTTGAGGGACAGAGTAAGAGGCAGAAGCATTAACAGGTTAAAAAACAGCACACACATTAGAATTCCAAATAGATCTGTTGACTTTTTCTGTGATAACTTATTCTATGCACAGAAATGTATGAGAGGCAGTCTACCTGTTTTCTGCAAAACATATGACAAACCCTCCAAGAAATCAGTAATGAAATGAAAGAAAATGCAGGTTAGTAGGGTTTGAAATGGAGGTCGAGGAAGTTAAGAGTATTTTAAGGATGAGCCAGAGGAACAAAGTTTGACAAAGTAAAACGTGAATCTAGTCACAATGATCATATTCGCTCAATAAAATAATTCACACTGGAAGATGTGGAAAGAAGCACCGCTCTGATGAGCAAGGGGATGGACAGCCTAGTTTTTAAGGGACTAATGAGTGTTGCTTGTTTATCACAACAAGAAGTCACAGAAAGGACAAAAATGGAAGGAGAGAAGGTATTTGAACTGAAGCACAATTTTGGGCCAGGAACAAATGGGCAGAAGACTGCATGTGAGCAAACCTGGCTTATAAGAACATCTCTAATCAATAAACTAATGATGGATGTGAAAAGGTCTCACAATGCAAATAGAGGAGGGAAAGGATTTTAATCAATTCTAGAACAGATATTCCTGAATGTCTTTATAAGACATGGTGCCTGTGCTAGTACAGAACTGTACTGGATGATCTGCACAGTCATTTCCTGTGTTATGTCCCTATGTTACAGTTTATTTTACTGAAGAGATCGTTTAGCCAAAATCTGTAACTATTTACACGTGGAGATCTCTAACACCATAAGATGCACCATAAATATATCAGAAGAGGCACTTTACAGCAGAAAGAAAAACAAGAAATTTAGATGAGTAGCAAGCTATATGTTTTTAATAATGAAGGTTGTTAGTAACTTGAACAGCCATGGACATAACAGGCTTTGATCAAGATTTGCTCTTCCCAAAAGATGTACAGAAAATAGACAATAATTGCTGGATTAGGAAATCAGGAATATTGATGCAGTAATACTTGTGAGAAATTTTGCTAATCTGATTTATGATGAAGGCCAGGACTTGACTTGAATAGGCTTGTCTAGGTTAGAACTAAGACTACTATTTCAAGGACTACAGTGCTATGTCTTGTGACAGTGGATGGAAGAAAAAGAATGATAAAATGCCATGTGACTTTTCCAGTTCAGGTACACAGTTGGCAGCACATGTAGTACAGAACCAGCTGTAGCTTAACTTATTATGTTGAAGGAACTGTAACATCACACATTCAGATATTACACCACAAATACAACAGGGATATGCAGTCTATATGTAAATCATATAACAGATAAATGCCAGTATCTAACATTAGATTACAACAGCATACTGGAAGTCATGTCTTCTGAGACCTTCCTCCCCAAGCACAGTATTAACTCTTTTGATTGATCTTTGACAACGTAGTTTTTGGTCAACTCATTAAAAACGTGAAGGAGGTCTTGTGCACGCAAAATGTATCTGTATATGAGCTGGGATACACATACCTACATGTGCTGGTTTGAGGCTAACTGGAATGTTTTAATGAGAGAAATTAGATCACTGGCTGTGAAAAGAAAATAACATTGATGTCTATATCACCTATTGGTTTTGCTGAGAGATATAAATAGTCATAACAATAACAAAGTCTCTCATTTCAGTCTGTGCCTGCCTGGCTGTGCCATGCCTTAACTCTCCTGCCTGAAACCTATGTAACCCAAGCTAATCATTTCCTTCTAAGCCCTTACTGTCTCTGGCATCTCACCTCTGCTTATCTGCAAAATTAATCACATAAGCTTTCAACAAGGGCTTATTTGACTTTTTTTCTGAGATAACAAGGGGTGGGAAGAAGGAGAGGCACTGGTTGTGAACCCTCCTGGGCTGTCTCACTGTTTGGGAGTGTTTTTTGAATTTCTGTATTACTTCTAACTTGTATATAACTGTAAATATCTGTAAATACTGGGTATATATGCTTGTAAATATCTGCTGTGCTAGAAGCATAGCTTCATTTTAACTTCCAGCCATCTGAGTTAGCCTGGTGATTCCAAGTTGGGGAGAAGGGAGGGATATCCCAGACTAACACACTACAAATGTGTTACTCAGTCTCAAATGGTAACTGTACAAGGTGAACAAACACAATACAGTTTAAAAAAAAGTGGTCTTAGCCTCTGTGCATCACAATATTTCAATGTATTAAACAATAGCTATTTTAGAAGTTATTTAGAGAGCCTTCACGCAGTAATTTTCTGTAAGTTCTATAGTGCAATTCTTTGGAAAAGAAAACAGACAGCTCCTCTTTGTTTAGACAACACATCCTACTCATGCTGCAGAGAAGTGACAACAGGACAAGCAAATTTGAAAGAAACATCTGTGGTACAACACGGGCAGTAAATCTTTGCCTGGACCCTTGCAAATTATTAATAACCCCTTCCACTTTTGAAGCATAAGCATATAGTGATGATAATGAACATGTTAGTAATAATACTAACAGTAATTATTTTTTAAGTCAGGTCCATTATTTTCTTCTTTCCCTTTTCTGCTCTTCCCTTTTCTTTTCTTCCCTTGCCTTTCCAAGGAGACCTGTTTAGCGACTGCTAGAGAGACTTCCACTCTCAACAAATACTTTGAACATACACTCTGCAGCCAAAGTTGGTGAAGCGAGAGAGATGAGAAGGGGCAGTGATGATGGGAGGGAAGGCACCAAGCCGAGTTCTCGAAAGAGGTTCAGTCACACAGCATCTGATCATTAATGTCCATCTAGCCTTTTGGCTTGTGTCCAGCCTGTCACACAGAATGGTGTCATGGCAATAAGATGGCAGTCCCTGTGCCGAAACGGGCAGAAAGCCAAAAAGTCTCCACATAGACTTCACTGCCTCTCTACCTGCATGGGTTCTATTAAAGATGATCTGCTTTGTGGCCAATCTGGAATACCTTACAGATACCGCCGAACAAACAATGTAAAGCATGCAGTTGGTGAGATGTTTGAAGAGGTGAGATAACTAGTTCTTTGAAAACCTGCCATGTTACACATCAACAGGCATCACATGTATTCAGAAACTTGACTATGAGGTCTTTGCCAAACAGCAGTGAAAGAAAAATTGGAATATCTGTAATGCATTACTCTTCAAATGAAGCTGAGACTGATGCCAGAGTAATAGGCTTATTTGTATGAACAGAAATGAGCTAGTTTTAATGCTTCCTCAGAGTCAAGAATCGGTGAGTCTGTGTTTCTCAAGTGTTTATAGTACTATGCATACACACTGTGAGACACAGACAGTCATCTTAAAGCCTAATGGTAATTCGGTTTTACTTTCTCAGTCAAGGAAAGGCATCTGTGCTCTCTTTTGTCCCAGACTCAGTTTTTGTTACACAATTTGGCCATGATCTTATTTTGTGATGCTAAGTCTGTTCTTGAGCATAGGTTGAAATGTGACATGGCATACCTAATCTTTTCTTGAGTGTGCTACTTTTGGATACATCTGATTTTTTTCCCAGCAAGTTCTATATAATGTTATATTCTTAGGTCTACAGCTTCTAAAACATTGGCATTTTAAACACAAGTCTCTAAAATTTCCCACTCTTAAGACTAAACTATTTCCAAGAAAAGGATCTTGTCAACTGGGAGCATAGTATAAAGACAGCTCTTATGTTTGCACAGAAGTTGCCTGATAGTAAAGTCTCCAAGGCTTCTTCTTGAACTGATGTATGCAATTTAATAGGATTAAACAAAATACCATAAAGATGACACAAAATCATGGTACTTGAGACAGGTTTAAAAATTCGTTTCCTCTTTCTTTACCTTGCTCAGAGGCAGACTTCTAAAAGTATATTTAATGTGTGGGTTAGCTTATAATTTCCTAAATGCAATTATTACTCAGCATTCTTTCTTTAAATAGACTTATCTATTTAAATTTATGACATGGGCAGTCTCTGTGGGACTCTAAGAAAAAAATGTACAGTCATTTATCTTTGTTATTTTCTGTAGAATTTGCAAGGAGTGATCATATTAGCTCAGAAGATTCAAAAGTAAGAATAGTTCCGAAACACCCTGCATGAGCTGTTAATTGGAATAATATGTGCTAAACCAGGCATTTTTAAATTGATCTCAGTCTTTCAGCAAACTGACTAAGAATCTGTCTCTTGTACTCACGCATTTTTAGATTTATGAGTATAATTTAACAAGAGTAACAATTTGGTTTAATTACACTCTAATCAAAGTTATTATTTGGCCTCACTCTTGACTTTCCTAATTACGAAGCTGAGCAAACTTCTTTTTTTTTTAAAAAGATGCTTTAAAAAAATTTCTCAACCTATTTGCTGTTTATTTTTAAAATAACATTCAGTTGTGCCTATGCAAAATAGAATCACAGAATGGTTTAGGTTGGAAGGGACCTCAAGGATCATCCAGCTCCAACCCCCTGCCATAGGCAGGGACACCTCCCACTAGAGCAGGCTGCTCAAGGCCTCATCCAGCCTGGCCTTAAACGCCTCCAGAGAGGAAGCATCCACAGCCTCCCTGGGCAACCTGTTCCAGTGTCTTACCACCCTCACTGTAAAGAACTTCCTCCTAACATCCAGTCTAAATCTCCCCTCTTCCAGCTTAAACCCATTCCCCCTCGTCCTAACATTACTAGACCGTGTAAAGAGTCCCTCCCCAGCTTTCCTGTAGGCTCCCTTCAGATACTGGAAAGCCACTATAAGGTCTCCTCGAAGCCTTCTCTTCTCCAGGCTGAAGAGCCCCAACTCTCTCAGCCTGTCCTCATAGCAGAGCTAAATATCATCAGTCTTGCACCTCTGCATGGATCTGAAAGAACCACGTATTTTGCCATATTTTCCTGATAGAAAATTATTTCACTTTACATCACAGAGGGTATACTAGGTGCAATGCTGTTGCTGTTCAACTGAGCATTTCTAAAAAAAACAAAAGCTGAGATCTGTGTACAACATAATAAGCATTTTTGTCTGGCCATTATTATTTGTGCAATCTGCACATGGTGTCTGCTTGGGGAAATCTATGTTTGGTCGAGTATCTAGTTATTACCTCAGACGATGACCTGATTTTAAGAATATTTTGGCACTAATTCTTCCCTTTGCCTCATCATTCTAAAATGACACATAACAACTTACAGAACCATAGAAAAAGTACCTTTATACGAATATGGAAAGGCATAGTTTATTAAAAAAGGACAAGAACAGGTTAATCTTGAAGTAAATTTTGGTCTGGAAACTAAGACTATTAAGGAAGGTGCTAATTGAGACATTTACAATCTTTCAGTGTATACTACATTTTAAAGACTGAAAATGAAGAGTTAAAATTTAAACATTTTGTGTTTCCTATTAGCATGATCTTAGGTAAGTTTTAAAGAGAACTTGTATTTCCTTAGTCAAAATTAAAAAGTTTTCGTAATGAGAGACAAAATTTCCAAATACTTGGTAGCATTTAGATCTGTTCAACTCTGAATGGACAACTTTGGGCAAACCAAGAAGTTGATAAAATAAAATAATTCTAAAAGCAATAGTTTGACTTGCATCAAATATGACCTCTACAACTTCACAAAAAAACATACCAAACTCTTTTTCTGCACTGTTATCAGAAAAGAGACAACCCCAGAAATTTAAGATTAAATACTATGTTTCCACTATATGCTGGTACTTACTAAAAATACAGAACAATGTGCTGGTAAAATGAAATTCGTCTGGGTTCTGTAGGGTATCTTCTCATATTACAGCTATAATAACAATGGAACAGTAATGCTTGTAGGCAAGACCCATGCTCTTGGCAAATTATTCCACATTCTTGATTTACACCAGACTTATCCTTACTTACAGATTTCAGTTCGGAAATAGCCGAGTTTTGCTGGTACAGAAATACAGGCTGAACTTTTTAGTGACTGTCTCACCTACATGAAATCTGATGCTTAAACTAACACACATACACGTTAAAACTTTGTTTAAGCTCCTCTGCATCTTGCAGCTCCATTAGGGCCCCCTTCTCCACTTTATTGTTTTTGTCTGTGGTCACTGCCAAACAATTGCTGGATGATGGGTAGCACTGATAGTCCGTCTGAAAATGGAGAAGTGAAGACGCATGGGAGGCAGTAAGGGAGATGCATGTAGCCTTCGACATGCTTGTTACATTGTTCTAAGAGCACTTCAGTAACTATTTTAACAATGATTACTAAATACAGAAGAGTTCTCTAGGGTATAATCTATCAATGTCCCTAAACGTGTTTAAAACTGTTCAATCTCCTGGAATTTCTTGAGGGTAAAGTATATGCTTTGTTACACTAGCCTTCATTATATAATGTATAACAACCAAAGGGGTAAATTTGCAGCTTGTATGACTAAGTGGAAGGGTGGTGGTGTCCCATGTCCACATGGTTAGTAAAACATTGACAGAACTGAGTTTGAGAGATGTAGCACAGGAAGCATCCTGTTGTTAGTCTGGTTACTACTTCAGTAATGGCTCTTCACAACTTACCTGATAGGTAGTTGTGATGGAAGGTCCAAATTGTACCTAAAATACATATCCAAAATATGCCCCTGTATGTTGTAAACGTGTACCTACATACCCAGCTTTCCTCCCACCACCTCCTTCTCCTTGGGCTGGCAGAAGCGGGAAGAGCAGAAAAAGCCTTGGTGCTTCTCAGTCTGCCATAGAGACACTATATTTGGTCTTGTTTTGCACTCTGCTTTTGGTAAACACAGGTCACAGATGCTGAACATGTGTATCTCCCTTTTCTAGAAAAATAACCTACGATTAGTTCTAGAGGTGGTTTTATTTATTGCTATCGGTCAAAGATATTCGCCAAAATACTTAAAACTTGGCCAACTTGTTTGTTTGCTACTGATGCTTTTGTTTGCTTGCTACCTGTCCTGCCTCTCCCACAAAAGGAAGAGGCTGACTCTGCCTGTCTCCTGAACCGTGCCAAGGTTCTCAAACTGCTTGCCCCACTCCTGGAAGCAGATACTGTCTGACCTAGCAATGAGTTGTGAAATCGGGGACCTGCTCCCAACCGATTGCGAACAGGGTCAGCCCCATGCACTGCATTCTCGGGACAGCACCAAAGCCCACAAGCCTGGACTCTGTTTCGCCCAGCTCCAATAACATCCTGAGAGCCAGAAAGGATTTGCCTCGTGTCTGTGGATGTTCTCAGACAACATGCTCAATGTGAACTATGCAAGCAGCAAACCCCCCATCCTGCACTATCCTGACTATAGTCAGGACTATATTACCCTTGTTTATGCATCTGCACATAATTATAGACTACCAATATTGAGACTCAGGGCAGTGAGTAAATTAACTCTCTTTTCTAACATCTGTGAAGGTTTATGCTTCTGTTTAACCTTTAAATGGCAGTTGGTGCCATGAGATTCTCTTCAATAATTCAAATTTCTTAAACTTTTCTAAAGCTATTTAAATCAACCTAATTGTATATATACGTTCTGCAAAGGTAGTCTTACCAACTGCATAACAGAATCTCTCTGTGTTGACTGTAAATAAGTGGAGGGAAATTTTCTTTATATATTTAATAAACTAATAATTTTTACATTGGCCTCATTATAATCCATGTCTAACCTAGATTCAAACCCCTCCTTAACAGCAGTTGAGCATGTGCTGTTATCAACATTTGGGGCACAAAGGACAGGCGTAAGAAATTTATGCAGCAATATCAAAGAAATCAAAACAAGCCAGTTGTGGTAAAATGTGAATTCAGACCTTCTAGGCTTGTGCTGCTACGCAGTGATTATGGTGACACTGGGTATTGATTATATGATACATTTATCTAGAAATTACAGCCAAGTATACCCTAAATTACCTGAAACGCTGCTCTGTGTATACAGGCAGCTGTTTTGATCATGTGCTCTTGTAAATCTGAATCTTAGCTCTTTACTCTCATTGTCCTGTTTGCTCTTTGTTATATGCCCTAGATTAACATAGTCTCATTCTTTTACACATGACACAAATCTTTCTTGTTGAATGTTAGCTCTAGTTTGTTAAAATCAGTTTTGGAACATCTGTTTAAAACATTTACTGACTTCAGTAATAGCTGAACTTTTCTATCTTGCTGCACACTGTTATCATGTTCCAGTTCCATACATATGTTACAGTTCCACTTTGGTCCAAGACTTTCGGTTTCTTTAAATAAATGTTTGGTATTAATTCCCCTTTTTCAGATCCTGGAGCCACCTATCAGTGAACTAGCAGGTCTCTTGTTGCATTCAAAATAATGCTCAGACTTTCAAATGTAAAGCTTTAAATCCTTCCCACCAGTCACATATATGGAAGGAGGTATGAGTGCTGGGAAGACAAGGAATTCCCTGATCTATTTAACAGGCAGGAGGTAAAAGGAAGAAGAAAAACTGGGCTCTGGCAAAAAAAGTTTCTCTAACTACTCATTTCCTTCTGTTTTATTTATTTGATAGTAACAATAAAGAAAATAGAGAAGGTTTTAGATTTTTCACGTAGGAGCATTTGGGACTTTACGTGTTGCATTTTTGAAGATCTCTCGGGTTATATTATAGAGAAAATGTAACAGCACAAAATTGTAATGTATATGTAAGTTATAAATAGGGTGTAAGTTCTCTGAGACCAGACCACATACTAAAAGAAACCTGGGTGTACACATTTTTTAGCTCCCACCTCCCTATTAAAATCATCAAATTTCCATTAAGCAATTAGGAAAATAAAGCAATGAAAGAAAGGAATAAAGAAGGAAAAACACTCACAGCTTTTTCCTTAAAATTTCATTGCAATTCAGATTTGATGATTTGGCGCTGCTATGTAAAGTTGACTTTTTCAGTGTCACTTTTTCTTGTGGAATTAGACCATTACCTCAGAGCAACTTTAAAGAACACTGCAGATGATGTATTCTAATTGAAAATGACAGAGCTGGTATTTTGGGAAAAACTGCCTGTCAAGGCACCATAGAAAGAAAATGCATTTTTAGCTTTATTCAAAGCTTTTCTTCTCCAAAATACTTTCTTCTTCCCCGTGCTGTGAAAGGCAAAAGTATTATTTTACACTTGCACACAAAAGCAGGTATAGTCTAATGCCAACCTACCATTCTGATGCCATTCTCAAAGGCCTGACGTGCTAGAGAAGCAGGTCCATCCACAGTTTTACCATCATCATCAGGCCCCCAGCTGGCACTGTAGATATGGATGTGCTGGGGGTTAAGGCTTAGAGACTTCGCTTCTACCATGTCTGTTACATCTCCATCCAGCATCCGTACACCTGAGGAATGAAAGATACAATGAGTAAGACTGACCAGCTCAAAATGCTTCTTTTCCCCTCCCACGAGAAAACTGTTGAGTAGAATATTGGGACTGACAGCTCATAAGAGTTTTTATTATTAACAATAAAACCCACAAAACCTGTTTGTATGTATGTTTTTTTTTTCAACAGAAAAAAGTCCCTCGATGAAGAGGTATGAAGAAGAAAGAATATTCTGACCTTTCTTCAACTCTTAACCATTGCATACAAGTCATTCATCAACTACTCAGCCTTCAACTTCAACCACAAAATCTTAAGCTAAAAAAAAAATCCTACAAGGCTCGAACTCTGGAACATTTGTGTGTTTCACCTGAAGATAATGTATGATTTTCTTGCTCTTCTCATACTGTGGTGAAACTATGACACCTACTTTGAGTCATTCGCAGTCTTAAATTTCTGTTGACAGATGTAATAAAAGGATCTCTGCTGATGCATAAACATGAGGTTATTCCTTCACTGTACCAGGCTGCAAAGAAGAGACTGGGGAGAAAGCCCGTGTGTACAGACTGGCTATCATACAAAGTAGGCAAGGTGAGTTACTAACAAACACTTTGTATGTAGCACTATGCCACCCGAAACCACAATACTGTATAATGTGAAATTCTTGTGTTAAAAGAATCCATTCATGTGGGTGTGGGGGTCAAATAAATCGGACAGCCTTTCTAAACTGGATAGCTTTAAGATCCTTGGAATCAATAAGATAGGCTTAAATCCGGAAAGTGAGAAAATGACACAAGTCGTTCTTTCGACTAACTTCAAGTTAGTTTGACTAAAGTTAATTTTTATCAAGAAAACTGCCAGTGCTAGCTTTAACCTACACAAGAAAAGGGGTCTATGCACAGTAAGCACACCATCTGATCAAAGGGATATTAAATAATAACTTGCACGTAACTTTGATAATACAAAGCACTGATTACTACCACAATTAACTAGTTTGATATTCTTCCCCCTTGAAAGGCCACTTCTATTTACAAGCCAAATTTACATATTTTTAATTACAGACACTTCATTTTGCTCACAACATCAGACTAAAGTTAATCTGAATGTTCACCAAGACCTTAACTTTTAATTAACAAAAGGCACTGGGGGTGCTGTGTTGGGACAGCATATTTTTCCCTTACTCTGACTCAAAAATGAAAAGTGATCGTATTTCTAAGTTCACACAAAAGCTGCCCATATTTTGTGAGATGATGAACCTTTACAAACAGTGATCNACCTCAGAGAATTAATGAAGGGTGGAAGCTATGTTCTCAATTTCTTTCAAGTACATTAAAATATCTTTAGTTCTAAATAAAGATAACAAAAGGTAGACTACTTTTTAAAGAGGGAAAATAAAACATTCCTTTATGTCTCTGTTATGGCACAGCAAGACAAAATGCTACTGCGTGCAACTGATGAATACTAGCTCCAAGTTCTGCCATTGGCACCTGAAGTAATTCACACCACATTCTTTTGCTAATGGTGAAGTGGTCAAATATAAAGTAGCACAGACAAGGCTGTGATTTAGGTATTGCCTATACCAGCCAACAACTAACAGACACGATTCAACCTTGACTATGAAATGGCAGGTATCTCATTGGTCATGTAAAACAAAAATAATTCCTTACTCTCTCTTCCATTCTTGATTGCCTTTTTGTCATTTTGCTTTGTTATTCCTTCCTTTTTTCCTCCCTAAATGTCTGAAGTATTTAATTCTATCAATTACAAAACCTCCAAACTGCATTTGGCATGCACAACAAAAGCTGTCCAGAAGGCAATTAACAGATTCTGTTTGCAGACTGTTTCACCTAAGACTTCAGAGCTCTGTAAACTTTCCCCAGTATTTGCTGTAGTTGCCAAAATGTAAGTGGCATTTTAGTAAGAACAAACTTTCAAACGAATCACAAGAAACATGCAAAGCTGAGCTGAAAGCAAGTTTTCTTTCAAAATGTTTGTTTTTAATCAGCATCTGACTTAAAGAAACAGCTGAACTAATTCCTTGTCAGCTGAAGACAATCTACATCTGTTCTGCCTCAATTCAGTGTGACTGCTCTCCTGTCAGGACTCAAGCTCAGCCAAGTAACTAAGCACCCAAACCTCCACAGATACTTTGTAACTTTCACAATCAGTCTGCAACAGCAACACACTAACCACCCTTTCCTACAAAGTCTCTACAGTCTCGGCAGAGAATCACACTCCAAAAATAAGATCTGGACCGGTTTGTCCTCCAGTGAAAGCACCTGCAGGTTACCTAAGCATGAACTGCAGGTATAGTGCATGCCACAAGGTGTAAAAACGCAGTTTTCCTGAGTTTTTCGTATCTGCAGATCACATCTTCATGAACACCACTGTAAGAGAAGGCACAGGCTCCATATGGATCTTATTTTTGACCTATCTGTGGTCAGAGGTTCTTAAATGGAAACGAGACAAGAAGTACAAACATGTTTAGAAAAAAAGGTAAGAGTCAGTTGTGAATATCCTAACAACTTCCCATCAAAAAGGTCACTAATCATACTTGCTCAGAATATGGATGGAATGGGTTTCTTTTCCCCTTTGCTTTGTCTCCTTCTTATATGTCCAAAGATGATTTTCAGTTTGAAGTAAAGAATACTTATCTTCAAGGAGCATATTCAACATCGCTGTTGGCAGGTGCTCTTCTATGCAAGGAGAATGTAATTGCTTTACCTTAACTCTAGTTTATTCTCCAAGAAGGTCCCAGGGCAGTGTTTAAATCCCAGGGAAACAAGTGAGCTGAACCCTAGTTCAGTATAGTATGATTTAACATTTTTACACTGTCTGGCCTGAGGAGCAGGAACACAACCACTGTATATTCATGTGTGTAGCTTATGGCTTCTCTGAGGGAAGGGAAATCAGGCATGCCAAATAGAGCTCAGCAGCAAAACTCTTAAAATTCACTCTCTCTCTCTCTCTCTCTCCTTGTAGTAGGAGAGGAAGATTAACATCCCATCACAATATACCAGAATTACCTCTTGCTTCTGATTTTCTGCAGATTACCTTCCCAGCCTCCTGAAGTTTTAATTCAGGTGCTGATGCTTTTAAAAGATGGTGCATTCCCTCAAGTGACATTTACACAATGTTATTATGTTCCAATTTCTTTCAAGAACAGTGGTAGCGACTGTTCTACAGACTCATCATGACAGAGTGGAAATAAGAAATTTCACTTAAACCAGTGAAATTTCTTGAAGCATGTCACATTCTTGACACAAAACAAATTGTCAACAAACAAATAAACAAAGGCACACATATGTGGTCTTTACTGGATATATTATCTGCATTTATACTATGTCCATATGAATCAATTTTTCAGCTCACTTTAGAGAAGACTGATCCAACTACCATGCCTGGAGAGTTTGCAGAACATTATTATTGCATACTCCTACTGTGTAATAAATGATAATCTTTTAAGAAGCCACTGTTACTAATGGAGAACTTTCCAAGGACATGCCTAAGTGCTTGAAGGTCATTTGACTATCCAGCTCCCAGTTTAAACTTCCCCAGAAGCTACCCTTTATCTGTAGCAGTGTGCTAATCCTTGTTTGACAATGCAATGAATCTGATTTCATAGGTGCTAGTAGACAACCATGCCCAAATGAGCCAGCTTGTTCATCTGCCCTGAACTGCCATTCACTTGACCAGTTCAGATTTTCTAAACCACGCAGGCTCTGAAGAGAAACTGCTTTTCTGCACCGTTCTTACCAGCTGGATCAGATACTGTTTACTCCCTTGAGGCCATCAGGAAAACAGAAAATTGATGCTAGTACGAGGTTGTTTGCTTTGGCTAATTTGAAACTCAACATTTGGATCAAACTTGTACTGACCCAGAAAAGAACGTGTATGGTACTATTAAATGTGGAAACATGACCTCAACTCTGCCTGCTCTAGTTTTGAACTGTCTTCTGGTGCACATATAAGCAAATAGTTTTTTGTTTTAGTAAATGGCCTCTATTCTGGGACAGAAAAATCAAAAATTAATGAGTTTGAGCTATAGGTCTTTCTACTGAAAGCCAATATATAGCAATCCCATGACTTCATCATAAGTTCAATGTAAAACTTCACTGGCATAGGGAACCCTATAGTCTAGGAGACAGGTAAATGACATCTTAATAGTCATCTATGTGATTTAATCCAAAAGTTTTAATTGATCAGCTTGTGACTAAAAATTCAACAGCTTGTTACCTTTTGGCTTAATGAACAACAACAAAAAAATGGAATTGAATCTTGCATTTCAGGCAACAACCTGGTAACACAGAGAGACCAAAAGAAGATTCTCTGCAACAACAGTCAAGCAACACAGAAATGAGTTCCATTTGAACAGTGTTAAGGATCAACATGCAAGGCAATACAAAAACATTGCCCTGTAAATTTACTTCTCATTTGTCAAAGTTTAAAACTTTGATCTCTGAGTCTGTGAGAAAATCCAAATGTCTTAATTATGATAGAATCATAGAATGACAGGGGTTGGAAGCGATCTCTGGAGATCATCTAGTTCAACTCTCCTGCCCAAGCAGGATGACCTAGGGCAGGCCACACAGGAATGTGTCCACGCAGGTGCTGAAAGCTCCAAAAGAAGGAGACTCCACAACCTCTGTGGGCTCTGTCAATCTCAGAATAAAGATTTTTTTTCCTGATGTTGTTGTGGAACTTTCTGCGTTTCAGCTTTTACTCACCGTCCCTTGTCCTATCACATGCATCACTGACTAGCCCCTTCCTCACAGCACCACCCTTCAAGTATTTATAAACACTAATAAGATCCCCTCTCAGTATTCTCTTCTGTAGGCTAAGCAGCCCCAGGTCTTGCTCTTTCCTTGTAAGAGAGATGTTCCAGCCCTTTAACCATCCTGTTGGTCCACTGGACTCTCTCTAGTATGTCTCCATCTCTCCTCAACTGTGGAGCCCAGACCTGGACACAGTACTTCAGATGCAGGATTCTACACCTGTCCTTGTCAAACTTCACAAAGTTACTCTCTGCCTGATTCTCCAGCCTATCCAGGTCTCACTGAATGACAGCACAGCCTTCTGATATATTAGCCAATCCTCTCAGATTCATATCGTCAGCAAAACTGCTGAGGGTACCCACGGATCCTTCATTTGAATCACTGATGAAGAAGTTGAAGAAGACTAGTGAACAGTCTGTAGTGAACAGTACTGACCCCTAATTAACACCACTAGCTACTAGACTCTGCAGTGCTGATCAAAACCCTGTGAGCTCTACTGTTTGCCCAGTTCAGTATCTCTCATGGTCCACAGTCCACTTTTCTTACCCACAATTCCTGAGCTTACCTATGAGGATGCTGTGGGAGATGGTGGCAAATTCTGGGTTTTGTGGTTACCTCAAAGGTCTTGCTTTCTGTTTTCCTGTGTCTACTAAGAGGCAGTACTCCAGGGAGCACTGGAGCACTGGAGCACTGCAGACAAATACCTTTAGTACTAGTATTTAAAAATGACTCTACAACTGAGATTTACTTGCTAACACAGGTAGGTTTGTTATCCATATAAATTTCCTTCTCTTGTTAGGAAAGGTCTGAATGTTCCATTTAGCACAAACAGCTATTTTGGTTACCTTTTTTTTTCACCCACATACCTCCAATCTTGGCATTAAAGGCGATTCCTACTGTGCAGTGTGAATTGTTTGCTGTGGCTGCCACTTCTCCAGCACAACGGGTTCCATGCCTGCAGTCAGATAAACATTTTTCCAAGTAAGCACAGACTGTTGATATTGAAGGTTTTGACTCTGCTCATCCTCAGGTGCTTAGAAGCACGAATCTTCACAATGTCTTGCACTATTTAATCCCTCTTAGTGATTTATACTGATGTTACAATACTCCTGCAAACACATTATCACAATCATATTAAACTCTTCATGGTAGGCTTTCTAGGTGATGGAAAGATGTGCAGTTCGTTACAAAACCATACCATGACGACACATAATTCAGAGCAACATAAAGAATCCTATTCTGTTATTATTTTAAACCAAATGTTACCTTATAGACAGAATTTTTGTCCTGCATTCTCCCACAGCCACTCAATTTCCTTATATGTAGCTCTCCATACAACCTCTAGCAGGCACAACATGCACAACATTATCCCACGAGGAAGCTGAGATTGTATCAGTGCTCACATTGCTGTTCCGAGATGAGCTTAAGGCTGGCTATACACCAGGTATGCTCAAAACCTGCACATAACGGCCATGCCTTGGACCAGCCCTGCAAGCCTTTCAGAAAAAAATAGCTGAAGTAGCTCTATCCACATCAGGGGTACATCCTGTGCCTTAGAGGCAGAGCTATGCTATAAGGGTATAATCTTAAGAAGGTGCTGAAAGAAAAACACAAATCGTCCTGTGTCTGCTCATTCTTTTTCGTGCTGCGCAAAGCCACAGTGGGATGCTTTGCTTTGCCATGATTTATGCTTCCTACAAGGTGGGAGTAGTCATCCATATGGGCATTATCATAGGAAAGTTGCCTTTACTTTTTGTGATATATGTGCACAAAATATAATTCAGTAAGTTTTGCCCTCATCTTTGAACACTTACGGAGTTCCATTGCTGAAATGCAACACAAGCAATGTAAGACAGACAAGGAATTCGAGCAGCTGTTGAGAGGAGATACAAAGTTTCAGAACAGACAGGAAAAGAGATGAGTAGTTGATGAGACTGAGACAGAAAGCTAATGCGAGGCTTGGGCAGCCACAAAAAAAGGACGTTTTAAAAGACAAAAAATGGGTAACGACATGGCAAACATTTCAGAGGAGGCTGTGAGGACAGTCTGAGTACAGAAGCACTCTTTTGCTGGTTGCAGCTGACAGGATGCTTACACAGAAAACCAAAGAACACGAGTGTTTTCAAATTAAAGTTGACACTCATATTACGGACAAGGACAAAACTTCCTTTCTGTTGTTACAGTTTGTTTTGGGTAGTCACTCATTACTTCGTTATTATTAGTGCAATTTTTTTCACTTAACCTTTTGAGACATGAGAAATACTAAGATAATTTGTTTGAATGGATTAACATAAACCAAGAACAACAAACAGGACTAGGAAAAAAGAAGAGAAACAAAAATATAACCAGTGTAAGTGATCAATGCTAACCTGTTATAATTTCATAAGTATGAAGATAATTTCACAAGTATACAGGTAAGTAAGATATATATAAGCTATAAGAAAAAGTGTGTTCTTTATCAACAAAAATCAGTGACAGGTTGGATGCTGATAAATCCTGCTGGGTCAATGTTTCACTATTGTATCTCAGCTAATTTACTCTCATTCTATTCACAATTCATTTGCTTGCCAATTTTTGAATTTTACTTTTCATCTGAAACCTAATTTTCAAGTCCAATTTTCTCAATTTGAAGAATGCCTATTTAAGTGATAAACCAATGTTGGTAAACCGACGTCTTATGCTATTACAGAACTATTTTGAAAAGCCTGCAGTAAATAGTTCAGGCATCATAGATGAAAACAAGTTGTTAAAAATCCATCTTCATTTCCAAATACTGCTCTTGATCTGTGTTTCTTTGGTGCATTTTCTTTTTTAAATGTATTAATATTCATAGGAAAATGCCTGCCTTAAGGATTATTTACATGACACACGATGCCAACCAAATTTCCCTTCTTCTCATTATGGTGTTAGGTGCCACAGAGAAGTTCAGAGTTATTATCTAACAAAGTGTGGATGGTTGTACTCTAAAACTACACTTATGTATCACCTCAGTGCATATGACACTGGAATGGGCTGCCCAGGGAGGTGGTGGAGTCGCCGTCCCTGGGGCTGTTCAAGGCAAGGTTGGAAATGGCACTTGGTGCCATGGTCTAGCCTTGAGCTCTGTGGTAAAGGGTTGGACTTGATGATCTGTGAGGTATCTTCCAACCTTGGTGATACTGTGATACTGTGATTTATTAATAAATCATTGTCTGCATGATGAAAGGCATGTGGCTGAGCTGAAGTTTCTCAGGAGGAGACTGCATTGGCAACTACCTGCTCCTGGCTACCAAGTTTGGGAAGCAGTAGTGGGATGGTTTTCCAATAGAGAAAGAGGACAGACAGAAAACACAGGACATAAGTATCTGCTACTTTAACTGCATCCATGGGGTAGTCTCAAAGGGTTTAGATTTCAAGTGGAACATCAAACACCTCTGGATCACCCCAAGGTCACTTACACGTTTATAAAGGGGAAATGGGATGTGAAGTGTGTTGGGATGGGGGTCTCACAGGTGACCACACTTGCCAGCTGCAGCATACAGTAACATGGGATTAACAGCAACATTGCACTGTAGTCTAAATTCCAGATGCAGCAGAAGTAGCTGCAATGACAGATTTACGTAATATCAGCAAGAAGAAGCTGAGGCTTTAAAGTAGTAGTATGGAAGTATTATGACACATAATGAATTAATTAAGGCATATTAAGAAATTTAATGTGAATTTCTCATAGAAAAAAAAAATCATATTCCAGGGAGAATTAAGAGATATTTACATGATTAAATGTAAACCTTTGCTGAATATTTCACTAGTCCTTACATATTGGAAAAAAAATCCTTATTTTTATTGTAAGTCCAATAATCATATAAATTTTATTTTAAGGAAATTTTTGTATCAGACTCTTGCTTCTCTGCTAAGATTATTGTTAATTACATTCTATATTCATAAATGAAATCACAGAAGTTGTTTTATTCATCTCGAGGTCATACGCATAAAATTGTACTACTTACAGTCACTTTCCTACTGTCTGAATTAATCTTATATGCCACCCATTTTGCTTTAATATATTTATGAGTCCTTTAAGTAATATTTCAATAAAGCCATAAAATACTTTCCAAGAAATCTGCGTTATAAAAATTTATGTTCTTTCCGCACTGTTTTTAATTTTCTTTGTCCTAGATTTCTGCTTAAGGTCTACAGTTGTAAACAGACTCTGATTTCTGCAGTTAAAATTAGAAAACCCTTCTCACTAATTAACTCACCAATTCCTTAATTAACTTGATAAAGAGTACGTTGAAACCGATGCCTGAAATTAAGTCTGACTTAAAACTATTAAAACCTTTATTAAGCATGAAATCCCGAAAACTTCAACCTACAGCTTGTAGAGGCAGCAAAACCAGAATTGAGAGGTGAAATGAGGGAACTTCAAATAGCAGTTTTTGTGAATGTATATACGTATCAAAACATAACAATCACTGCTCTTTGAGGGATGCCTGGATCACATGCAACTTGTTTAAAAAGTTGATGCAGTCCTAGAAGAAAGCATGACCGCTCTTCTACAAAGGCCTATCTTGATAAACTTTGAGGGTTGATTCTTCATTTCACTGCATCCTTTGCCAGCGTATGCTGAAAGGAAATTACCAAGCTATTAAACAAGACTTTGAAGAGACACTCTACTAAAAGGTTTTGCACTTGTTCTTTGTGTTAACGTCAGAGTATCACAGTATCACCAAGGTTGGAAGAGACCTCACAGATCATCAAGTCCAACCCTTTACCACAGAGCTCAAGGCTAGACCATGGCACCAAGTGCCACGTCCAACCTTGCCTTGAACAGCTCCAGGGACGGCGACTCCACCACCTCCCTGGGCAGCCCATTCCAGTGGCCAATGACTCTCTCAGTGAAGAATTTTCTCCTCACCTAGAGCCTAAACTTCCCCCGGCGCAGCTTGAGGCTGTGCCCTCTCGTTCTGGCGCTGGCCACCTGAGAGAAGAGAGCAACCTCCCCCTGGCCACAACCACCCCTCAGGTAGTTGTAGACAGCAATAAGGTCACCCCTGAGCCTCCTCTTCTCCAGGCTAAACAACCCCAGCTCCCTCAGCCTCTCCTCGTAGGGCTTGTGCTCGAGGCCTCTCACCAGCCTCGTCACCCTTCTCTGGATACGCTCAAGCATCTCAATGTCCCTCTTAAACTGGGGGGCCCAGAACTGAACACAGTACTCAAGGTGTGGTCTAACCAGTGCAGAGTACAGGGGCAGAATGACCTCCCTGCTCCTGCTGACCACACCATTCCTGATGCAGGCCAGGATGCCACTGGCAGAACAGAAACATAAAAGAAAGCCTGGTTATGAGACCTTCTGCTCATCTACACATTTGTCTTGTATCCAGAGTCTAACAGAAAAAATGGAATGGAAATTGAAATAAATGCAGGGGGGAAATGGCTATTTTGGTATTGCTTGTTTGACTCATAAGACGAGATATGAAAAGTCACGATTCAAAGACAGATTTTAGTTCAAAAGACCATCACATAAAATAAGTAAGATGTCACAGGTGGTCAGAGAAATTGTCTTAGATTCTTACGAAGTTGCCCAGCACTTTCGACAATAAATCTGTCCCTTGTGATTCTGTCAAGATTTAACAGCTTTAGCAAATTTTTTCCACTCTGGGCAAGTAAGTACTTGTTTTCTTTTTTTTCAGAAACATAGGTACTTTCATTTTGGTATGTAAAAGAAACAGAACGCAATAAAGAAAATACACAAGCAATAAAGCCTGAATTTATTACGTTTTTCAGGAGGCAGAAAGGGTGTCAAGTACTTATTCAAGAAAACCTTATTAAAGATAATTTTTACATCTTAGAATAGAATAGAATCAACCAGGTTGGAAGAGACCTCCAAGATCATCTACTCCAACCTAGCACCCAGCTCTATCCAGTCATCTAGACCATGGCACTAAGTGTCTCATCCAGTCTTTTCCTGAACACCCCTAGGGACGGTGACTCCACCACCTCCCTGGGCAGCTCATTCCAAGGGCAAATCACTCTCTCTGGCAAGAACTTCCTCCTAACATCCAGCCTAGACTTTCCCCGGTACAACTTGAGGCTGTGTCCCCTTGTTCTGTTGCTGGTTGCCTGGGAGAAGAGACCAACCCCCACCTGGCTACGACCTCCTTTCAGGCAGTTGCAGACAGCAATAAGGTCACCCCTGAGCCTCCTCTTCTCCAGGCTAAACAACCCCAGCTCCCTCAGCCTCTCCTCATAGGGTTTGTGTTCCAGGCCCCTCACCAGCTTTGTTGCCCTTCTCTGGACACGTTCCAGCACCTCAACATCTCTCTTGAATTGAGGAGCCCAGAACTGGACACAGTACTCAAGGTGTGGCCTGACCAGTGTTGAGTACAGGGGAAGAATAACCTCCCTCGTCCTACTGGCCACACTGTTCCTGATACAGGCCAGGATGCCATTGGCTCTCTTGGCCACCTGGGCACACTGCTGGCTCATCTTCAGCCTACTATCCACCAGTACCCCCAGGTCCCTTTCCTCCTGGCTGCTCTCCAGCCACTCTGTCCCCAGCCTGTAGCGTTGCTTGGGGTTGTTGTGGCCAAAGTGCAGAACCCTGCACTTGGCCTTGTTAAATCTCATCCCATTGGCCTCTGCCCACCCATCCAGCCTGGCCAGGTCCCTCTGCAGGGCTCTCCTACCTTCCAACAGATCAACACCTGCTCCTAGCTTGGTGTCATCTGCAAACTTACTGATGCTGGACTCAATCCCCTCATCCAGATCATCAATAAAGATGTTGAACAGGACTGGGCCCAGCACTGATCCCTGGGGCACACCACTAGTGACTGGCTGCCAACTGGATCTGGCACCATTCACCACCACTCTCTGGGCTCAGCCTTCCAGCCAGTTCCTGACCCAGCACAGAGTGAATCTGTCCAAGCCACGAGCTGCCAGTTTTGCCAGGAGCTTGTTGAGGTAGACAGTGTCAAAGGCTTTGCTGAAGTCCGGGTAGACTACATCCACAGCCTGCCCCACATTCACCAGGCAGGTAACCTGATCATAAAAGGAGATCAGGTTGGTCAGGCAGGACCTGCCCTTCCTAAACCCATGCTGGCTGGGCCTGATCCCTTGGCCATCCTGTAGGTGCTTTGTGATGGCACTCAAGATGACCTGTTCCATGACCTTGCCTGGCACTGAGGTCAGGCTGACAGGTCTGTAAGGTCAGGCTGACAGGTCTGTCATCTTATGATGCCCTCATTACCGCATGAAAAAGCTAAAATACAACTGCTGAAGAAATACACTCCCATGGAAAGGGTGGACATTACTTTTTTTCTGGGGCATGCATGAACACCGCTTGTACATGTGGATGGCAAACGTACAGTCTTTTGACAACTTTCTAAGTTCAAATTGAGAGAAATTTAAGAGCTACACAGTAACTTGTTACACAAAGTAACTTTTTTTTCAGTAATAAGATTTCTTTTATGACAGAAAGGATTCAGTAATTCAGTCAAAGATGGAAAGATAAAAGGGGCATATTTTGTGATTAACTACTACTCCTTATCTCACCATGTAATTGAAACATAAGTCATTCATCATTCATCAGTCACTCTTAATTTGCCTTTCAGAAGAGGAAGAAGGTATAAGGCACCAGAAATATATTTAAGATAGAAATTAATTAAACAGCTAGAAATTTGCAAAGCTCCTGCCAAGTAAACTGTTTCTACATTTCAGAGCCTCCATCTCTGACAGTCATTATCTGAAATCCACAAACACTCTGACTCTGCACTTCTTTGCTGTTCTCCTCTGGAGCTGATCAAGTATTTCAGAACATGAAAGACCTCAAGAGAGTGGAAGATTTAAACATCTTCACCTTTTCATGACACTAACATTATAGCCCAGCCCACTTCAACCTGTCATTAGTCTTTTTGGAACAGGAAGTTAAAGAAGAAGAGTTTCAGAGTGCTTCAGCACAAACCCATCACAAACACCTCTAGACAGAACAGTAATTTGCTGAGGTTCTCTAAAAGATACAGTGCAGGAATTAGTTTATAAATAGTTGAAAAAAAAAACAGTGGAGTTTGGAGTTGTTTGTTTAGGATTGTTGGGTTTTTTATATCCAGGGAGTTTACAGAGAATAAGATTCCATAGCCTTTGCAAATTCTGCAAATACACACTGCACACATTGAAAGAGTGGATATTAAATAATTATAAATGTAAATTTACGTAAGGTTTTATACATTTTATTAGGCTGTGCTTTAATAAACTGGTTTTGATAACCATTTACTTCCTTTCTCACTGTAATTACATAGCAAACTTATTCCCTGTCCTTAATAACAATGCATTAAGAAAAAATATGAACCAATCTTTATTATAAGTTATAACAGAACTCCAGGGATAAAACCTGTAACATGATCCTAGTAGTTGGTTGACATTGAAAATTACAGGACTAACACAACTAGAAATGTTAATATAATCTTCGGACCTCTACATGAAGAGGAAGAATGGAATTTCAGGTAGCCGTTAGGTGTAGGAAAATATCTGAATGGTTTTTTTCTTTGCAAAACTCTTTTTTATTTCATTTTTAAAATGTTTTGAATATCTCTCTTGATTTCAAACATATTCATAGAGAGGAAAATGCATTTGAGATACCACAATGAAATAACTTCTGCGAAAAACAGGTGTTTTAACAGTAAGTATTAGGAACACATTTTATTGTATCCTAGAATATTGTCTTGTGTAGTGCAGGAGAAATACAGTTTTAGACCTGTTCTGATATAAATGGTATCTAACAGTCTGGAAGATGGCAAATACTTTCCAAATTGACACTAGGTAGAGATGCTGTTCTAGGAACATCCAAAAAAGGAGACATACAGGAGCTATCAGAAATTAAAAGCATGGGAAGGAAAACATTAATCTTTAGCCTTTCAAAAACAATCTGCTACAGTGGACAAAAAGTAAGAATAAAGTTGAAACACGATTAGAATAAGGTTACTTCACAAAGGAGAGACATTTGGATAATAACAGTTTAGAAAGAGATGACAGAGTAAATGTGAAAAACAAGTGATACAATCTTCAATGTGAGATATTAGGAAAAATGCCAAAGTCTTGGGTGTTACATCATACAGAAGATCCTGTTTCTGAGTATCAAAGTGTTGTAATGTTCCAGAACATGACTGGAAGCTGTTTTGAGTCAAAGTCCCCTAAGCTAATGACTTCTTACATGACTATGGAAAGTTACTTAAAAAATAACGTGAAATATTAGAAAAGCTAATATCTTAGCTATTTCTCACAAATAAAATCAAAGACGGCAGCATTCAAACAAACACATGGAACACTTCACTTTTCAGACATGCACATCCTAACACTGTGAGTAACACTGACGTCGCTCTGCCATTCTACATGTTTAAGCTGTAAGCAGATAATCTGTCACAAGTGTGAAGTTCTGATAAGAGATCAGCAAAGGACTGTGCTTTTGTGGTATTTTTTTTTTTGGTTTTGTGACAGGGCAAATGAATCTGAGTAATAAGTATGTGGGGTTTTTTGGTATTTAATACCAAAGACAAGTAAGAACACTTAATAAAAGTTCTCATGGACCCAAGGAAATAGAGAATGAGAAACAACAACCATAATCAGAAAATACCATATTTGATGAAGTTATATATAGACTTATAGTTATATATAGACTGTGCTGGGGGAAGTATAGGCTGGATCTTAGGAGGAAGCTCTTGACAAAGAGAGTGATTTGCCCTTGGAATGGGCTGCCCAGGGAGGTGGTGGAGTTGCTGTTGCTGAAGGTGTTCAAGAAAAGACTGGCTGAGACACTTAGTGCCATGGTGTAGATAACTGGCTAGGGCTGGGTGATAGGTTGGATTGGATGATCTTGGAGGTCTCTTCCAACCTGGCTGATTCTATGATTCTAAGATTCTGTGATTCTATGATTTATGTATTAAAAATAAGTAGAATTATTTACTGAAGTGTTGGTATGTTTTAACCCAAGATGAAACTTTAATTCAGACCTTTTTTTCTGGAGAAAAAAAGCCATTGGTGAAAAGAAATAAATAGTTCAAAGCCAGTAAACAGCAAAGCTTTCAGGTAAAATTTTCTTTGTTTTTCATGGAGCCTTTCACATTATGTGTATGGTAACTTTCTTAATCCGATTCTTGCTGTCATTCAGT
Organism: Tricholaema leucomelas; assembly: GCA_013400475.1. NCBI lineage: Eukaryota > Metazoa > Chordata > Aves > Piciformes > Lybiidae > Tricholaema lacrymosa > Tricholaema leucomelas. The sequence goes on from WAAF01000522.1 coordinate 60,662, forward strand.
AAAGCAAATCACAAGAGAAAAAGGCACAGTTGAACTTGTATGCACCAGAAGTAAACCTAATTAAGGTTCCTTTTGAAACTGAAGAATATGAAGCTATTTAGCTTTCAAGGCTCCTCTGCTACATAAGCAAAAAAATATTTTTTTAAAGCCTTATTCAAGGTGGTTGAGAGGCTGAAGAAAGGATGGGAAGTCACAGAACAAGATGTATTCCAAGCAATTCTGGCAATCACTTCATGTGTATCAGGGTGACTGATCCCTTTTTGCGTGCAGCATGAAGAATACAGTAGAATAAATGCTTAGGAAGAACTGAATACCTCTCTATACATCTTTTATTCTTAATCTGTGAGACTACAGTTTCATCACTGAACTTGTGACATACAGAAAGAAGGACAAACAAAAGCCCAGTTTCAGATACTTTTGGAACACAGCTAACAAAATGGTATGGGTATCTACTGCTTCATTTAAGTTAATGAAAGAAAGAGATGGACAAAATCAGGCATGCATTTTCACACAAGAGAAATAATCTAGTAATCACCTTGTAAAAATGGTTAATTAAGATAATTGTTTACACTTGAAATGACTGGTTCAATACCATGATTAAACTGTCTCTTCACAATCTGCAACAGTCTCAGTGAACAGAACAATAATTTAGAGCTTTGATTCTGCAGCATCCCAATAATCTTACTTAACTTTTAATAAGAATAAAGTAACATTGAATCTGGCACAAACAAAGGAATCTTTGAAACTTCCTAAGGCAATGGCTTAAAATACCGAACAGAACCAACCTCATTCCCAGTGCCACCTTCTTCTTGACTGGGACACTATCCCTCTTGTGTATTAATATTGTCAGCAAATGATATTACTAAACCAACATACATCATGTCATTTGGTGGTTCAGGTTTTTTTAGCTGAAATTTGCTTTGTCGCCAACTTTTTTTCTTTGAGGAGAAGAAAGAATAAATGTGAGTCTGTGTCTCCTTGTAGTTTTGTCTGTGACCTGGCTGGTTATTTCTCAACAGGAAGTTGAGAAATTTGGGCATGCTATGCTTTCATATCAATGTAATGTTAATCCTGAAGACAGAACAGTCAGATATGGACAAGGGGAAAAGGAATGGTTTTGGATTTCAAAGAGTACCTCCTTGGCTGGGTAGGCTTTAATATTACTGAAACTGTTACCAAGTCTGGTTTTACTAAGGCAGGAAATATTACAGCAGCTGAAAAATATTCTCTGATGAGGGCAATTCTGTCTAAAACTAACCTGCCAAACCCCTGTAGTGAGTGCTACACATGTAACACTGTAGTATATTTATCATGTGTGACCTTAGCCCTAATAATTCTGGTTTTAGCACTAAAGCTAGCATTATGCAGGAAAAAAATTGAATGTGACTACTTTAAGAAAATGAAAGAAGAAGGTTTTCTTGCAAAGAGAGTTAGAGATGAGACCACTCTCCCAGAATTGATAACCAGCAACTTACTATAAACAATGTCTGTTTGGGGGAAGAGTGGAGAGGGTTGCAATGTCCACCACTACACTCCTCCTGCAGGTTCTAGGACAAATGGCAAAGTTTTGGTTGTTTACAATAAAGTGGCAGGCAGCCAAAGAACAGGTCTAGCTGTTTAAGTATCCGTCATTTCTTCACCTAGTTCAAATCCTCAGGGAGCACCTTCTAACCTTAAACCAAATTCAAACTCTCAGACCTCAGGTCAATGATTCAGACCCACTAGAAGGAACTTCCAAAGCCTTTCTTGCTCCTGTAAAGGTAAAAGATAAGACGAAACATTTCACAGAAAGTGATTCAAGTGAGAATTTAGGAGAACAGACCTCTGGTACACAAGAGGAAGAAGAGGAAAAATACAGCCTTAGAGATTTGACCAATATACTCAGGTCTCAATACTCTGACAAGAAAAGCTATATGAGATTGGCTGCCAAGGATGATGGCTCTGAGGAGTTTATGAGTGCTCTTAGGAAAGTTCTGTTTCTAGGCCAACGACAAACAGGACAACCAGAGGAAGAGGAGAAGGATGATATCCAGGATTCCAATGATCGCCTCAAAGAGAGGTCAGGGAAGTTAGAAAGGAATATGCAAGAGAATCAGGAGAGCAAATCCTAAGCTGGCTGGTGAGATGCTGTACTATTGATGCAAATGCCCTACAGGTAGGAGACAAGTCTGCCAAGCAGCTAGGGCCACTCACCAAGGAGAGTGGAGTGGACAAATACCTAGCAAATCCTCTTGGTAAGGTTAGCTTGTGGACATGCTATGAGATATCCTTCCTGAGATGATCTGCCATGTGCAGCAAAGAAGTGAAGCACAATTGAGCATAAAATTAAGCTTCTGAAGGAGTTTGCCATGAAGGAAGTGCTTTATGGAGATCACAGCACACATGAGCCTGATGACATTCCTCTTGGAACAGGTCTCACAAAGAAGCTTATTAAGCTTGCTCCTTCATCCTATGCTAACATCTTAGCTAGCAGGTTTCTGCCAAGGAGTGATAATGGAAGGTCTCTCACTGTTGGTGAATTCACTGACCAACTGAGGCAAATAGAGGACAGCTTGTCACATTCTGCACTAGTCTCTGCCGTAAAAAACTATGACTACAGAGATTAAAGACAGCATGAAAGAACTGAAGGAGGAAACTAAAACCTCCATTTCCAAACTGGTAAAGGATACCAACACTACATCATCTGAATGGGTGCGTGCTTCTGCCATCAGGAACAGACGCCCACCTCCTGCAAGGCAATTCCAGCCCAGGAGGAGACAAATTCCACCTAGGCACCAGCAATCACGTGCGTCACTGTGGAGAAATCTGCGTGACCAATTTGGTGAGAACATGAACAAGTGGTATGGGCAACCTACTTCAGCTCTTTCAAAGAGAGTCAGGGAACTGCAGAGTGGCAGAAAGAGAGGCAACAAGGCCAGAAAATAGCTGTCACTTCTTCAGCTCCCCAGAGCAACTGCAATTATTCCAACAATTGCAATTTCTCTCACAATAACACCAATCACTGTGTACACCCCACATGCCATGTTCAGCATTAGGGGTGCCCTGCCTCCAGCCAGGAGGAGGAAAGGGATAGTGGAGAGAACCGAATCTATTGGAATGTATTCATTAGGTGGCCTGGCAGTTCAAAAGTTCGGAAGTACAGGGCTTTAGTTGACACAGGTGCTCAGTGTACTTTATTGCCATCCAATTGCAAAGGGACAGAGTCTATCACTATTTCTGGAATCACTGGTGGATCTCAAGAGTTAACTAAGTTGCAGGCTGAGATAAGTTTAACTGGTAAAGAGTGGAAGAAGCACACTATTGTAACTGGTCCTGATGCGCCTTGCATTCTGGGAATTGACTTTTTGAGACAAGGTTGTTTCAAAGATCCTAAGGGTCACAAATGGGCTTTTGGAATAGCATCTGTAGAGATTGAGGATGGTAAATTGAAATTGTCCATTAGACCTGAACTTTCAGATGAATCTGCAGTTGTGGGACATCATGACATAGGGGATCTGGAACTGTGAATTGCTACTCAAACTGTGCACCACAGGCAGTACAGAACTAACCGTGGCTCTTTGTTGCCCATTCATCAGCTGATTCATCAACTGGAGAGTCAGACTGTCAACAAGAAACCTCATTCACATTCAACAGTCTGACTTGGCCTATGCACAAGCATAATGGAGACTGGTGCCTCACAGTAGTGCTCTCAATGAGGTGCCTTCACACATGAGTGCAGCAGTACTGGACATGCTGGAACTCCAGTACAAGCTGG